>BPTQ01000006.1:10279528-10359818 GCA_019973895.1 Chrysanthemum seticuspe | reverse complement strand
GAATGGTCTTCAACTTTGAATGACTGAGGTCGACCAATTCGAGCTTTGGAATTTCAACGGGCATTTGAAGTTCTACTAAATCATTACACCCTTTGAGTATAAGCGTCTTAAGATTCGGAGTATTCCCGAGGTGAATGGTCTTCAACTTTGAATGACTGAGCTCGACCAATTTGAGCTTTGGACTTTCAGCAGGCATTTGAAGTTCTACCAAATCATGACACCCTTCGAGATCAAGCGCTTCAAGATTCAGAGTATTCCCGAGGTGAATGGTCTTCTTCAAAATTTTCGAATGACTCAGCTCGAGATAATCGAGCTTTAGATTTTCAACGGGCATTTGAAGTTCTACTAAATCATTACACCCTTTGAGTATAAGCGTCTTAAGATTTGGAGTATTCTCGAGGTGAATGGTCTTCAACTTTGAATGACTCAGGTTGAGCTCTTCGAGCTTTAGATTTTCAATGGGCATTTGAAGTTCTACCAAATCATGACACCCTGCGAGATGAAGCGTTTCAAGAATCGGAGTATTCCCGAGGTGAATGGTCTTCAACTTTGAATGACTGAGGTTGAGCTTTTCGAGCTTTAGATTTTCATCAGGCATTTGAAGCTCTACTAACTCAGTACAGCATCTGAGTTTTAGCTTCTTAAGATTTGGAGTATTCCCGAGGTGAATGGTCTTCAACTTTGAATGACTGAGGTTGAGCTTTTCGAGCTTTAGATTTTTATCAGGCATTTGAAGGGCTACTAACTCAGTACAGAGTTTGAGTTTTAGCTTCTTAAGATTTGGAGTATTCCCAAGGTGAAAGATTGTCAACTTTGAATTAGAGAGGTTGAGATATTCGAGCTTTAGATTTTCAACGGGCATTTGAAGTTCTACCAGATCATTACACCCTTCGAGTATTAGCTTCTCGAGATTCGGAGTACTCTCAAGGTGAAGGTTTGTCAACTTTAAATAATAGAGGTTGAGATTTTTGAGCTTTAGATGATGAGCAGGCATACGAAGCTCTACGAAATCATTGTTGGTTTTATGGACAATAAATTAATAGACGTGAGTTAGGATCGAACTCGAGGCTATGGGATTGCACACTTTACGTATGAGAATTTAAAGTTAAATAATTAAATATAAATGTTGTATTTATTTATTTATTAAACGAAATAACTAACGGACGTTAAGTAATTAATGTAATGGACTAACGGGCGTTAAAGGTATTTGGAAAAGGACTTAATTGCAAAAGTTGGGAAGGTTTCGGAATCCCTTTAGGGATACCAAACCGATCGGCCAAGGAGAGAAAGAAGGAAACAAACCCAACTTGTTCACCAAGTTTGCTTGGGTATATAAACAAGGCTAGGGGTTTTATTTTTCCATCTCTTGTGCTCATTAGCTAAACCCTAAAAATTGTTTTGTGTGTTTTCTTGTCCAAACCGATCGTACATCACCTTTGGGTGTCGATCCAAAACTTTTCCACTAACCAAGTTATTTTGTTTGATAAAACTAGCATTACTTTAATTCGGTTTAGTACGTGTGTACAAGAACATAGTAATAACATACTTTTGTTATTATCTTGGATTGAATTACAAAATGGTAAGGGGTAATTCATATAATCCTATAAACCCTAATTAGGGTTCATCCAATTTCTAGTTTGTGGATTTGATTCTTGTTCGACTAGAATCAAGCAAGGTACGCATATTCTTTTATGTTAATTAATTGTTCATTAATAAATCCTATACGCTTCCGCTTGAATACTTTGATGTTTTGTAGTTATTTATTTGAATGTCATGTTATCTAATTCCAACAGTGGCATCACGAGTCATTGGTTTTTAATGAGTAATTAATTACATAAACGCGTAATAAAACAAATAATTGTATGTTGTTTGATATGTTAATCTAGGGTTTATGTTTATTATTGTTTGGTCGATTTTTTTTATGAATTGGGGCGTACCCCTATTTTTTTATGTCGACACATACATAATTTTTTTAGGGTTTTGAAAATTGTTTGCTAACCTTATTAAAACCTAGAATTAATATATTAAGTTACGTGATTAATTCATGAATAATTTGTTATGTGTCATGGAATTTTTTTTATGCGATCTTGTGACTATTTGTATAATTGTTATGATGTATCCATGATTATACATGCATGTTAGTCATGGATAAGTTAATTTGATATTGTTTAATTGTTAAGATATATTTATTTACGATAAATCCTGAATTGGGGAAGACTCCAATTATATATATTAATGAATAAATTATATGCAATTTGGTATATTATTAATTATGGGTTTACGCAATCGATTCGTCGATGTATGTGGCTCACTCTCAATTGAGAGAGTGAAAGCCCTAATTAATATATACATTAATTTAACCTAGATATTGATTATTAATAGGGTTTTATCGAATAAGTTGCATGTGGCTACTTGTTTACACGTATAAATTGTTTATTATGTGCGCATTGTTTTTTAGTAGTTTATTTTTTATTTGTTACTTGTTTGTTTATTATGTTAGACAGTTTTAAGAAAAGGGTAATTTGAATAGAAAAATAATACGGACTAAACAATGGCGACATTTGATTTGTTTTCGAAGAGTTAAGTTTTCAAAAGTTTAATTGATTGGTGACTTCGGTACAATGACTGAACGGCTCACCCATTAGAATGAACTATAAAGGGGTTATTTAAGAAGTGCGCACAGTCACACTGAAAGGATGTCTAAGGTTATGCTTTTGCGCTTACCTGGTCCTCTGCCCTCTGTAAGTTCGAATGGAGCTACTTAGTAAGCCATAAAAGTACAAGCTCATCTTAAGGGCGAATTAGTTTTAATTCCATGTGCCACTTCGGTGGTAATTATCCGAAACACTAAGTGTTTACACTTATGCAAAAGTACGGATAATGGATGATAATTAACACTAAATTCCTTGATTGGTGAACCCAATACCTCAATCAAAAACTTTGATAATTTGATCTTTATGAATTGGTAATAAAAAGTTTTTTATTAAAATTATGCTACAAGATGAATGCATGACATCTTTGTACATATTTGATTTGACCACATAAAATCAAAACTAGTACCCTTTTAAATTAAGAATATGCCATCTAATTAAAAGGAACATTTGAAGTTGCAATTTACGTCATGACACTACTTGGCTAGATTGTGATGGAGAGGTAAATCTCTATGTAAAGTCAGACCTTACATGGACATATTTGCAGTTCTTTAAGTTAGACACTTAAGTTGAGTAGGAAGTGAGACCTGGACTCAATGGCATAAGATGGGATGAAACATGTTTATATTTGTAATAGTGTTGGAAAATATAAATCCCATAATGATCTAGGAGTTGGAAATTGTTTGCCAATTAATGTTCGACAGATTACCTTATTATGTGCTTTCGTTACTAGCAGATCAACTGATGTAATGGAACTACGATAATTTGGATCCTAATTTTCGAGAAAATTCTATGGTTATATGAATATTACCTTGGGTATTTTATTTTCTTGAAAAGTTTAATTATCGAAAATACTAAAATTGAATTTTGCTAATTCTTTAAATGTATTAATGCAACATTAAAACGTAAACATAGGTTATTCCTGTATTGGTAAATTGATCTACACCTGTAAGGGTTTTTAGTAGAGTCAACCTTACTAAAAGAATAAACCTAGTCCTCTTTTCACGAGAAAGAGTGAGATTCAATCCTATTCCTTTTCATGAATGAAGAAAGGTATGATAGGACAATTAGAATTGTCTAAATTCTAAATACATAACTCGTAAGCAAATTTTAATAGTTAAGAAAATTGCATATGTTCTGAGTTATTAAATTAGAAGCTAGACTAATTACTGTATAATTGGTAAAAGACAAACTAGCATATTTTATCTAGTTGTTTTGTTTTGACCATTTAAAAGTACTACTTACAATTGTTGGAATAGTAGAACAATTTAGAAAGAAATTGCATGCCCAATTTTTCAAGTTAATAGCATTGATGGATAAATTCATCATCTACATAGTAGAATACATTCTTTTAAGTACATTTGTAATTGTTATGTATGGACTTTCTCAAAGGTGTAGGAAGTAAATAATACACTATTTTCTTTCACTGGTTAATGAAACACTTACAATGTTGTCAAATCCAGTGGGAGTGTTGTGTTCTTATTACTGAATAAGGAATTAATGTAATGATCTCTTATTCAGTGGGAGTTACAAGCTTTGTCATCTTGGTAGTAACCCAGATTATCTCTAGAATGTCTTAAGATAATTACTTTCTACTTGTAGACACTTATGTTTTCAAGGATAGTCATGTACATTTCCTGATTAGACAATGAAGTGGTTCTACATCTACTAGTTATGCTAATATCAATGACACAATCATATTAGTCACATAAACAAACATATGTCGTGTTGTTTATCTGCTACATGATGTTGTTCCATGCACAAGTGGGAGAAATCTATATTGTGTGCTAGGGACAACATATAGGTATATGATTTAAAGGATTCTCTTGACTGCAAGGTAAGAGACTAGCGTTCTAATATAACTTGTACATATCTAATTCAAGAAACACTTGGTGTTGCAATTTACGTCATATGAGAACTTGGCGAGATTGCAACAACAAAGTAAATCTCTATGTGAAGTCAGACTTTCCATGGACATATTTGCAGTTTCTAAATTAGACAAGTATTTAGAACATGTGTCAAAATGATATATAAGACTACTTCAAATTAGATATTTATGTATTATTAGAATGACATAAATGAAGTAATCTAATACTACTTTAATTTGTATATTTATGAATGTTTGAAATGACATAAATAAATGAATAAAATAATGTAGTCCTACATTATTGTGAAGTAAATAAATTAACTTGAAATTACTATTGAAACCAAGAGTTGTGTTCATAATTACTTTAGTTAAACATGTTTATGATTCATTGTAAAGACATAAACATAAAGTCTTTTAAGACTTATAATAAAGTAAGACGTTAACTTGTTATGTTCTTTAATTAAGACATATACAAGAAGTGATTGAGTTGATCAATGATTTATAACGTATAATGGGATTATAACAGTTTATGTTTCTTGTTGAAACATGGATATGAAGTGACTTGGTTAAAAGGTACTTGTGTTATAAAGCATGTAATTGGCTTGGAAAGTCTATTATACCATTAAGTTGACTTAGTTGGTAAATAGGTAAGCCAAAAGGAATATGTTTATCTTATATATTGTTAGATTGTCTTACAATATTAAATTCTAATGAATACCACAAGTTGATGGTATGTTCAGTTAGGAGAATCAAACTCTATTTGATTTGTTTGATTCATGATAACCATAACTTCTTTCTTAAAAAGTAACAAGGTTAGAATATTGAGTATGGATTGAATATACTCAATATGACCCCAACGTAGAAGATTAATAAAACACCATTTCATTATGGAATGTGATGAATCACATTAAGTTTTAAAATTGATGATTCTGAATTTGTTAAACTACTTATGAATAGGTTATTAACAAAGTAAAGTCTGGAATTATAAATGTGTATTTGTAATGTCCCAAAAAGAGAACAATGTAGTTTTGCTCTAATTGCTAAGTATATATAGATAGTCTATATATTACAAAAGGCAAGTGGGAGTTTTTTTTATCTTGAAAGATAAAATTACAAGATACATAATCTTCTAAAACACACTAGTAAATATCATGATGAGGTTAGACATGTAATTGATAGACCTGATGATGATGGAATTTTCATTCATAGATCTGCAAGGATATCTCAGATATTTGACTTATATGGTGAGAAATATGAGTTACAGGATTATAGTAAACCTGATAATCATTATGATGGATTACCAAATATTGAATTGGAAAATTACTCATACTATGAATGTTAAAGATGTTGTCCATAAAGAAAATCAATTTTGGAAATTTAGTTTATCTTAATAGTTAGACTAGAGAATGGAAATGAGTTTCTTCAAAAGAGATGAAAAACCCTAGTGGTTTGAATTTCTATGTAGAAATCATATGGACAATATTGTACACATATTTAATGCATGTCTTATGACAAGATTATTAATCATACTTAAGCAATTAATTATGATTGAATATTCTTTTCTAGACACATTAAATATATAAAGATGATAATGGTCATACTTGTTTTCATTAATATGAAATATGACAATGGAATATCAAAACTCTTTCTTGAGAAATTACTTGAGCGAGGACGGTAAGTAATCGAAAGGTTTTTTGAATTCATGTAATCTTTGGTAGTGTACGAAATGCAAATAATTCATGAATGGAAAAATGCATGCATCTATGAAATTATTCTTATGTTTAATTATTAAATCCCATTTTCGATTTATAATTAAAATAAGATAAATTTTAAGTATTCCTGAAAGCTAGTGGGAGTATTATGTTAAGTTTCTTATATCTTATATGTTGTATAACATATAGTAAGTAACATTCTTTGTAAGCTAAATGTTAAGTCTTAGATTGGAATGAAACTTCACTTGTAAGATTTAAGAATTAAAACATACAACCTTGAAATATATGTTTATTGTTAATAAACATGTGCAGTAAAATTAATGATTCTAATAAAACATGATATATCATTTGGGAAATTGATAAATATCTTTTAGATAGAACGTGAATGAATTCTAAGGTTGACCTGTAGATTCATCATGTACATCATGTTGTGTATTAAAATTGTTGTATCATTCTTGAATAAGAAGTGATTTGACAACATTGATATCTAACTAAAAGTTATTAGATAACTTGTGTAATGAATATTCTAAAAGAATTACATCCTCAGCCTGGAATTGCTCCTAGATTCTATGGATGAACAATATGTCAAATGTTGTGAAAATTGTCATCAGCTTTAAACTTGAAAGTTAGGAAAGCATCAAACATTACACAATGAGATATTAAAGTTTACGGAGTTTTAATAAGCATATTGTTGTTTGTATACAATGATGCTGGTTTAATTGAGATGACACTCAATACTCGTCATGGTAGGATTTCATCCTTGTTAATGGCCATGTGAACTAGTTATGCTACTAAGAGCGCAGTTGCATTATACATTAAAAGAATAAGAATACTTTAAACTTTAAATGTTTGAAAGTTTAAATTGTCATAAATTGGTGAAAGAGGATGTCACACACTTTATGAATTATTATGTGGATTGGTGAATGCACACATACAAGGACTTCATTAATTGAATTCTTGAAATAAGTATTCTCAAAATTACGATAGATCAAGTTGGTTGATTTATGCCTTGTCAACAAGTATGATTGTCATTACTTGAGGCATAATTCATCAACTGGAATTTTCATGCATTGATCTATTTGGTATTTGGATAAGGGATGTTAAACAATTGTTATAATAAATCAAATACTTGGTATGTTTGATTTTATAATATATTGTATCCTATATTTGCATGTTTAATCCGTGAATAAATTTATTTATTCTAAATCGTCCGTTGTCAATTAATGATATGGGAGTATCATTAAACTAAGACAAATCTGAGTGATATGGTAGAATATACTTGAAAGTATATTGATGAGAATGCATACCAATTTCAGATGATATTCAATGGATTGAATATAGGACTTATCCCAACTACATAATTTACTTTGTGGATATTGTTATAAGTAAATTACGAATAGTTATCCTCAGACTTGAGATACCAGATAATTGTCATGAATGTAGTGCACTTCTGTGGAACAACTTAACGCTATACGTAACTGGTAGTCATAAGGGTTGTTTCCTGAAGTGTTGCAAAGTTCATGGGTTATTCTCGTAGTCAAGATAGAATTTGTTCCTTCAAATTTATTTTGGAGTTTAATACTGCTGGGCCCCTCGTAGGGTTGATAAGATGTTTGCGTGGCCACGCCCAAAGTTCTCCCCTGAATATGTTCAGAAGATTTGGTAATCTTGCTCAATCATTTATAACGAGAAACAGAATGGTTGAATAAAGAATGACTTAATTCCATATCTTTATTTAACATGGTATTAGAAACAAAAGGATAATAATAATGAGAAATCATTAAAAGGTTTTCAGGAGCCTTGCTCGAGTTGTACTAGAGGCATCGAAGTGTTGCTAGACGCTAACCGATGTGATCACTCTATTAAGATATGTCCAAGTGGGAGCTATTGGTTTTATGGACAATAAATTAATAGACGTGAGTTAGGATCGAACTCGAGGCTATGGGATTGCACACTTTACGTATGAGAATTTAAAGTTAAATAATTAAATATAAATGTTGTATTTATTTATTTATTAAACGAAATAACTAACGGACGTTAGGTAATTAATGTAATGGACTAACGGGCGTTAAAGGTATTTGGAAAAGGACTTAATTGCAAAAGTTGGGAAGGTTTCGGAATCCCTTTAGGGATACCAAACCGATCGGCCAAGGAGAGAAAGAAGGAAACAAACCCAACTTGTTCACCAAGTTTGCTTGGGTATATAAACAAGGCTAGGGGTTTTATTTTTCCATCTCTTGTGCTCATTAGCTAAACCCTAAAAATTGTTTTGTGTGTTTTCTTGTCCAAACCGATCGTACATCACCTTTGGGTGTCGATCCAAAACTTTTCCACTAACCAAGTTATTTTGTTTGATAAAACTAGCATTACTTTAATTCGGTTTAGTACGTGTGTACAAGAACATAGTAATAACATACTTTTGTTATTATCTTGGATTGAATTACAAAACGGTAAGGGGTAATTCATATAATCCTATAAACCCTAATTAGGGTTCATCCAATTGCTAGTTTGTGGATTTGATTCTTGTTCGGCTAGAATCAAGCAAGGTACGCATATTCTTTTATGTTAATGAATTGTTCATTAATAAATCCTATACGCTTCCGCTTGAATACTTTGATGTTTTGTAGTTATTTATTTGAATGTCATGTTATCTAATTCCAACAATCATGACATTCTTCAATAGTCAAATGCTCAAGATTTGGAGCCACCCTAAGGTCAAAGGTCCTCAACTTTGAATCCGTGATTTTGAGGAACCTTAGCTTATGAAGAACCTAACATAAGTGAAAAAAAAACAATTAATATTGGTGCAATGACAAACCAATAGATATATAGGATCATAATGAATCATGAGAAACAACAATTTAACCATTATTTTACCTTTTCTTCTCCATTTTCCCAAAGTTGAACAATATTGCTGTGATACAATTCAAGTTGAACAAGATATTTTCCTTGAAGTGTATTCGGTAAACTCGAAAAAGGAAATCCACCCCAACTCATAAATCGTAAGGAACTTGGAAGGTAGTCTCTAACTTTATCAAATTCCCGGTGACCGGAAGTATAGCTATTAAAATAATCCTTTAGGAGATTAATGTGAATAAATCTAAGATCCTTCATTTTTGCTAGACCTTTTACTGCAATTTCAGCACTGAAACCCGATGAATAAAAGTGTAGACATTTAGTTGCCTGGGTTCCCTGAAATAGAAAAAATAAAACCCCTTAATTTTTGTCGGAACCCTAAATTTCAAAACGCCCAAAATCACTAAAAACATGATCAAATTGAAAGTAAATGAAGATTATATAAAGCAAATTGAATGATAACTCAATTTGAATTAATGAATTTTTAAATATTATTAGAGAGAGAAAGTGAATTTGGGGAAAACTTTTTAGAAAAGTGAGGTAACTTATTATATTGTCTAATATAATACTTAAAAAGACAATAATATCCTTTTATTAAAAGGTCAAATATAGTCAAACTAACATTTTGGAAATTTGGACCAAACCCGTGACGGATGTTTCATTTCATACCAAACCAGAACTTTTTAAACTACTGGAGCAAAAATGAAATATGTAGCAAACCACAAGGAAAAAAATGTAGTTAACTCTCAGTTTTATTAAATCATAACTTAATTCTTACCAGGTCATTAGTCAATATATACTTGATTTCCTTTTTAACCCACAATCGGCTATGTCTTTGAGGTTCATCGGGGTGTGACCGACGAACAATATTCCTACCCATTTCTTCTAAATGATCATGCATCCACAATTCCTCATCTTCATTGTAAGTTATAAGAGATTTATGCTCAAGAACTCTTAAACCAACTTCAGCATGAAATCCACGGCTTTCAAGCACTCTAATTGCATCTACTTTGGACCAACCTTTTAGTATGCATGCAACATCTAAGAATATTTCTTTGTAATCATCCGCTAGACCATCAAAGCTTATTTCCAATCTTTCCATAGTTGCCTTTAATGGAATTTTTTTTAGTCTTTCTATAGCATCTACCCAGTAAGGTTCACTTCCGTAGACGATAACAGTAACTTTGATCGTTAAGGGAAGACCATGAGCATATTGTACAACTTGTCTTGATAGCTTTTCGTACCCACGAGTTGGAATATCTGTTTGAAATGCATTCCTACTGAAGAGGCAAATCGCTTCCGTAGACGATAACAGATTGATGTCATGAACAAAATTCACCCGGTGGGCTAATAGCACTTGCTCATCTCTTGTGGTAATGATTATTTGGCTTCCCGATTTAAACCGGTCAGGCTTGCCTGCTAATGCCTCAAGCTTTTCTATACGATCAACATCATCTAAAACAACAAGTGTCTTTCTACGACTCATCATGTCTTTCAACATGTTTTCCCGTCATGAACACTACTAAAAGTGATGTCTTGTTTATTTAACACATCTTTTAGTATCCGTTTTTGAAGCTTCTTTAAACCGGACAAAGAAGGCTGTGAAACTTCCCTTACATTTTGAACAAAGCTTTTTCCTTCGAAATGATTAGAAATATGATCATAGGCAGCTCTGGCTAGAGTTGTCTTCCCCCCACCTCACATCCCCTTGATTCCGATCATGCGAACATCTTCGGTGCCAATATCTAAAGATGAAAGAACATCTCTGATTCGGGTCTCCATACCCACTAAGTTTCTGTTGATACAAAAGTTGGGCGTTCCTGGTTTGGAGCTCCGGTTCTAGTACCAATTGAGAATTGCTGCTTGAAACCTGCGCACTAAGAGACAAGAAACACCGTTAGGCTTACCGTGGGATTGTCTCCCACGATTATCCTCCGGCGTGAGAGTGAGTAATCGATTTAGGGTTTAAGGAGTTTTAGGGTTATGAGATCGTACCTTAAACGAGGGATATGATTCCCTTTATATACGCACGGAATCCTTGTTGGTTCCGTGTTCCCCAACCTTCGGCGTATCCCGCCTAAGTCGGTTGGGAATGATTATCTTCTTATTTTAGAAGATATAGGATATCTATTCCGTAAATAGATTTGGGCTTGGGCTTTCGTGAGCCCAAACGCGTATTGATATTGGCCCAGTTCGTACCGGGCTTGTAAGTATTGGGCTGTAGTCGGGTTTATGACCCGACTCCAGACTATACGTCATCATGTCCCCCTAGTCTAGTATGCGCAGTGCATAACTGCGGATGCTAGACTAATGACCGTAGTCCAAAATAAAAGAAAAAACGTACGAAACGTATGAAAGAAGCCATACCCGTAGGTGCATTGCATCTAGACATCAAAGTGAATTGCAAATGCCTCGTTATTCGGGGGAAAGTGACTGTCCCGCATCCCATCAGAGGGATCTCAACCACACAAGTGAAGTTAGTGGGGTCCACGTGGCACATATCGGGTCGGTGAGAGAAACTATATAACCTATCCTTCCATTTTCAACGTCTTCCTCACAGTAAAATTCCATCCACCATTACGAAAGAATTTTGGATAGTTGCAATCCAGAAAGTAGCCAATCACAAAGGTAACCACGCATGCGCTTTATCAAAATAATAACACGATGGTTAAGCAGTTGTCTGACTTTACCTCCGACCTCACCGTGAGCGACCTGATGGAATTCACGTCGGAGTACTTCATACCGCTGGACGTGCATCCGGTTGTTCCGGGAGCACGAGCAACTATTGCGGATTTCCCCGAAGGGAAAGTGGGTGTATATACACGATTATTCGAATTCGCGAATCAACGTGTGCCCCTGTCACGCTTTCTGTGCGATGTGTTAAATTATTATAATCTACACATATCGCAGTTGCACTGTATTGGTGCGGCCAAAATTACCAATTTTGAGGTAAATTGCCGTTTGTTGGCAATCAACCCAACCATCCACCTATTCCGCGCCTTTTATCACACTACATGGGCGCATGGGTGGGTGTCTTTTGCGAAGCGCGCTGGTAGATTGCAATGTTATACGGATAAATTAGATTCACTTAGGAATTGGAGGGAGTATTTCTTCTGGGTAGATGATACATGCTTTCCCTGGAATTATGATTTTTATACTCGGGGAACATTAGAGAGGGATGAGTGCCCGTTTCCTGGGTCTTATGTCGCCGAGGATGCGGAACTGATAAATGCTAACCGCATCCCCATTAGTGCCTATCCTGAGGGATTTTTGGTGCATATGGGAATCAGCCGTAATTATTTTGGTCCCGAAGATGAGATCCCAATCTTCTTAGACGCACATGGCCAGGGTGGGTACTTATTCCTCCGTACCTCTGTGTGTAAATAATGTAAGAGCATTCTTCCTTATACTTCGCGCATTATATAACCTGTGTGCACATGTTGTTTTGTGGTGCGCAGAAATGGATCTTTTTACCGTAGTACAGTTAGCGAAGCCCGTAGAGGTAAGGACAGGGACACGGCCTTTGAAGGAGAATGAGGAGCCAATTCTAGCTGCTACCGCAGGGCGCGTCATGGAGCTGAATGCGGGGGATACAGGGACCAGTTCCTCAGTCGCAGTGGAGGCAACACCCCTGCAAAGCCGTCCTAATCCCGAAGTAACTTCTCTTGTGGCACAGCCACCGCCCGTAGCTGTGGCTCACCCTATGGAGGAAGAGGAAGAAGAAGAATCTGGGCTTAGTCGTAAAAGGACCCGAAGGGATGATGGTGTAGGCCCATCAAGGAAAAAACGCCCCGTGGTCCAGACTGTGGAATTATCCTCCACTGATGAAGCGTCTTCGCACCCTTCTGCTGATGTCGCGGAGCCACAGTAAGTAAAGCCGTATATGTATAATTTCCTTTTGTTGGTTGATGTGCTAGTTGTGAATCTAACATTTCACTGGTGATCATTCGCAGGGTGGAGCAGGTTATAGAATCACCCCCCAAGGCGAGTCCTATACGTTCAGCGCATTCTGAGCCGCAGAGCCAGGATAATGAAGACCAGTCTGATGCGGATGCGCCCATGGAGCAATTGGTTGGAGAATTGGTGCAGGTCTCCGCACATCAGGCTGCACTAATTGTGAAGCTGAAAGATCGAGTATCTGGTGGGGAGAACCAAGATTAACAAAAGGACCAAACAATAACTTTGTTGGAGGCGCAGCTGGCAAGCACCCGGGCGCAACTGGATAGCGCCCATGCAGAGGCAAGGGATCTGAGCGCATACGCTCAAAAACAGGCCGAGGACAAAATGGCGCTAATGTGCCAAATAAGTCAAGAGCGTGCTGAGGCTGCCATGTACAAGTCTGCGTGCCGCTGGGTACTTAAACATCTAGAGCAGGGTAAGGAAAATTTGTTTGCGCAGTTGGGGGAGCTTGGGGCTACTGTGAGCTGGTCATTGGAGGTGCAGGAGGCAAAACTGCGTAAGCTTAGCCTCGAGTATGACGAGGAGTTGTATCCTCAGCTCATGTCCACGATAGCGGAGCGCAGGTGGCTCATAGGCCACGGTCTCCGCCTAGCTGCCCTCAGTACCCTGGAATCGCCAGAGGTGGTTAATGCCTTCGGGGAGGTTGTGCGGTGCGCACTGGAGCGTGGTAAATCAGAAGCAATTGAAGAGCTCCACGAGGCCAAACTGTTGAAGGCGCCGATTGATAAGGTACCGAATTATGATGCTGAGTCATATGATCACTTGGTCGCTGCCATGCAGAGAATGAAAGACTTAGAGCTCCCAATGATTTCGGAGCTTGAGCGCGATCAAGATTATCCGATAAATGTTATAATGGCGGGGTTGACCTTGGCGCGTCATCGTACCGAGGATGCTGAAACACAGCCGGACTATTATTTGAAGCCCCATGAGTCTCAGCTTCAAGTACCAGTCTTTGCGCGTCCTAGGGATAGTCAGAATCCCTTTGCTTTGGAGAAAGAGGTACCTTTAAAGGAGGTCTTGGAAGCGCATGCGACTCGTCTTGCTAAAAAAGAAGGTATTGCAGGTAAAGCTATTTTGTGTGGGGTTGGTGCGGCTCACTTGCCAAGGTCTGATGGGGTGCCAGTCAGTGTGGCCACTGTGTCGCGTCAGGATGCAGACGTGTTGAAGGATGTTAGCGAAGCTAAAGATGCAACGAGTCACGTTGGCACCTCTTCCCTTAAGCGTTGTAGCAGCTGGTAGTTGATATGTTGCAAAATAACTATCTCTTGTAATAACTCGTAGTTATGAATAAAAGTTTCTTTTTTTGCTGTGGATATTTGTAATGTATACGTATCTGTCTGACTGTGCGTAAAAGATGTATTTGTTGCCGTGTACGCCAGTGCAAATATAGGAAATCCATAATCATGTATGAAAATCAGAGTATACTTGAGAAATAATTCTAAGTACTTTATCATAATCGTGTATGGTATGATATTTAGCGTGCTGTAAATATCTCATTAAGGAAGCAAGTGTCTTGGTTCCTAAGTTGTTAAACGTGCACGTGTGCGCTGTTGCGCAACCATCGTGGGATGCGCACATATCTTATTCCAACGTCTTGAGAACAAGGTGTTTAACAAGGATGCGTGATCCAGTGTTGATGGGTTTGCAACCCTCTTACTCAACAAGTTAGTTAGTAGGTTAACTTATCCTTTTACCATCGTGGGTCTATTTGTAGTGCATGCACGCCATTGTGGGCAAGAAATAAAGAGTTGTTAAGACATACAGTATATGGAGAAAACAACTTAAAATGTGTCACGGAGTTAGCTAGAAACCGCGGCGTTTTATTGATACTTGCAAGTTTTTTGAGAAATAACAAAGAAAACATTATATATGAAAAATAAAAATGAATACATGAATGTTTATTGAGCACTGAAAGTGCGGAGCGTCTGTGCGCTGTGCCGTAGTTATTCTTATAGGTAGCACCTCTTGAGGTTGCCGATGTTCCATGTGCGCGGTAGGTCACGACCATCCAAGCCTCGTAGCCTGTACGCGCCTGTGCCTATTGCTTCCGTAACCTCATAGGGTCCTTCCCACTTTGGTCCGAGCTTACCTGTATCCTCTGCGTGGCTCGCCTCATTGGCACGGTAGACAAAGTCGTCTGGTCTGAATGAAACACTGCGTACCTTAGCATCATAGTATCCTTTCATTTTTGACTTCGACTTTGCCTCTCGTATGGTTGCGCGTTCGCGTCTTTCTTCCAGCAGATCCAAGTCGACACGTCTTTCATCATCGTTTGTTGTCACATTGATCTCAGCAGTGCGGATAGTTGGCATGCCGATCTCAGTTGGTATAACGGCTTCTGTCCTGTAGACTAGAGAGAAGGGGGTGTCCCCCGTGCTGGTTTTTATTGAGGTGCGGTGCGCCCACAAGACATGCGAAAGCTCTTCGACCCACCTTCCTTTGTGTCTGTCCAGGCGCGCTTTGATTCCTTCGCCCAGGCTTCGATTTGCGCGCTCGACTAAGCCATTGGTTTGTGGGTGTGTAACCGACGCGAAGTGTTGGGTGATGTTTAACTTTTCGCACCAATCTTTGAAGGGGTTGTCGCAGTATTGTTTCCCGTTATCCGAGATGATTTCACCAGGTAATCCGAAGCGGCATACGATGTTGTCCCAGACAAAGCGTTTCACCTGGTTGCCGGTGATTGTCGCCACTGCTTTTGCCTCGATCCACTTGGTGAAGTAGTCTATAGCTACTATGAGAAACTTGAGACCGCCTGCTGCTATTGGAAAAGGACCTGCAATATCAATGCCCCATTTGTGGAATGGCCATGGCGCCGTGATTGGCGTTAGCTCGTGCTGTGGTTGGCGCAGGACGGGTCTATGAACTTGGCAATCATTGCATTTCCTGATTAAGTCCCGCGCATCTCGATGCATGGTTGGCCAGTAGTATCCTGATCGCATGGCGCGTGCTACAACGGACCGTGGTCCTGCGTGCATGCTGCATGAACCTTCATGGATTTCTCGCAGCACATAATTTACTTGTAGAGGGCCGACGCAGCGGAGCCATGGTTGGAGGAAAGAACGTCGGTACAGTATGTTGTCTCGCAATTCGAATCTCTGCGCTGTACGCCGTATTCTGCGAGCTTCTTTTTGTTCGTGGGGTAACGTTCCTTTGCTTAGGAATTCCGTAATCGGTGTCATCCATGTAGGACCATTCTCCTCTATGACCGCGGAGACTTCCATCTCTGATATTGATTTGCTTTTCATTGTTTCCACCAGCACTTGCTTTGATAAGTGTGCGAAGCTTGTCGAGGCGATCTTGCTCAGTGCGTCTGCCTTGCGATTTTCTCCTCTAGGGACTTGCTTGATAGTAAATCTGTCAAAGCCTTTGATCAGTGTCTTAGTCTTCTCAAGATACTGAATCATATTCTCTTCTTTGGCCACGTATTCACCCAACACGTGGTTGGCTACTAGCCGGGAGTCTACATTTGCTTCCAAGTTACGTACACCCATTCGAGCTGCAATGCGTAGTCCGGCGATTAGGGCTTCGTATTCTGCCTCATTATTTGTCGCGGTAAATTCAAAACGCAGTGCGTAAGTGAATTCCATTCCCTCTGGGTTTGTGAGAATAAGGCCAGCTCCTGATCCGTCCACGCATGAGGACCCGTCTGTAAACAAAATCCATGGATCTTGTAGTTCCTTCTTGCTTGGAGCGGGTACCTCATCAGTATCTGGCTTCTCGATGATGAAGTCTGCCAGAACCTGTCCTTTTATTGCGGTACGTGGTCTGTAAGAGATGTTGTGTTCGCCTAGCAACACAGTCCACTTCTGGAGTCATCCTGACGCATCGGGTTTGGAGATGATCTGCTTGATGGGTTGATCTGTGATTACCGCTATCGGGTGCGCTTGGAAGTACCGGCGCAGTCGCTTGGCGGCAAACACTAATGCCAAGACTAACTTCTCCATGGCGCTGTAGTTCATCTCCGTCTTCTTGAGCGCTTTCCTGACAAAATAGATAGGGGTTTGCACTGAGTCCCTATCTGTTAGTAGCACTGCGCTGACTGCCCCCTGAGTTGCTGATAAATACATGATCAGCTCTTCCCCTGGTCGGGGTGCAACGAGTGTTGGGAGCGTTGCTAGATGCTATTTGAGTGTAGTGAAGGCTTCTTCCGCCTCCGTCGTCCACCGGAAGTCACCCTTTTTTATACACTTCTTGAGTGTTTTGAAAAGAGGCAATGACTTTTCTGCTGATTTAGACAGGAACCTGTTTAGGCCGGCCAATTTTCCGTTGATGGATTGGACTTCCTTCAGCGTGCGTGGTGAGGGAAGTTCTATTACCGCCTTTGTCTTTTCTGGACAAGGTTTTATGCCGTCAGGTTCTATCAGGTACCCTAGGAACATGCCTTCAGTAGCGCCGAAGGTGAATTTCTTAGGATTCAGCTTCATGTTGATCTCTCGTAGAGTCTTGAACGTCTCTTCTATGTCGCGCACAAGCTCAACTTCAGTATGGCTCTTTATGACCAGGTCATCCACATAGACTTCCAGGTTGCGGCCCACCTGTTTTTCAAAGGCATTGTCTACTAACCGCTGATAGGTGGCACCCGCATTCTTCAAGCCAAAGGGCATTTTTGTATAACAGTAAACACCTTGGCTTGTGTGGAAAGCTGTTTTTTCCTCGTCTTCCTTAGCCATCTGTATCTGGTGATATCCCTTGTACGCGTCGAGAAAACATTTTAACGGGTATCCGCACAAGGACTCTATTTTCCAGTCTATCTCTGGTAATGGATAGCAGTCCTGTGGGCATGCTTTGTTAAGGTCGGTGAAGTCCACGCACATTCGCCAGCTACCCTCGTTTTTTTTTACCATTACTGGGTTAGAAAGCCAGTCGTGGTAGTAGACTTCACGCATAATTCCCGCATTTACCAATTTCTGTACCTCTGCCAGAATTGCCTGCGCACGCTCTGGGGCTTGGCCACGCTTCTTCTGGCGTATCGGTGAGTACCCTTGTCGGATTCTCAGTTTATGCTCTGTGATCGAGCGTGGTACCCCAGTCATGTGTTTTGGCTCCCACGCGAAAATATCCACGTTCTTTTGTAGGAGCGCGCACACAGCTGCTTTGCCGTTGTCCGACAATGACCCTCCGATGGTTATTTCCTGTTCTGGGTATTCTGGGTGAATCGCTACCTTCAAGTTGGGGACCTTGGCTGCGCACTGTTTCGGGATCGGTGCCATTTCGCATGTAACCGTGTTACATTCTCTGTTTGGTACCGTGGCATTGTAAAGAGTGACAATGCCCCCTTCTACTGGGAATTTAAGCATCCCGTGCGCTGTTGATGGCACCGCGCGCATGGCTGATATCCCGGGTCTCCCAATAATGCCATTGTATGGCGAGGGGGATTTAATCACCATGAAGTACATCCAGGTTGTCGTAGAGTGCCTTGCGTTGCCAATGCTGACTAGTAATCGCAGTTGCCCCATGGGCCATATCTTTTCACCCGTGAAACCAGTGAGCGCTGTGCTGACCGGGTTTAACTGGCTGCGTATTTCAGGTCGCAGTCTTTTAAAGCAGTGCTCATACATGATATTTGCCGATGCCCCTCCATCAATGTACATGCGGTGTATGTCGTGACCACCTGCACTGATTTCAATGGTGAGTGGCTCTGCTACTGCGTTGTCCGCAGTTAGAGTAGGGAAAGAGATTTCGCTTCTTCGGGAAAACTCCTGGCCGACCTTCTGTCTAGTGATTCGTTGCCACGTTTGTATCATGTAGATTGTGTCGGCCTTGTCTTTGGGTGTCTCCTTCTTGTTTCCATTCTTTTGTTTATCTCTTCCCTCTTTAATGTTTTTAACCAAGTGGTCCAGTCTACCCTCTTTGACCATCTTGTCGATGAGTTGGCGCAGCTGGACACATTCGTTAGTGGTGTGACCCTTTTGCGCGTGGTAATCACAGTATCCATTCCCAGTGCGCCGATCTTCTGGTGTACGCATCTGCGGCGGTCTTGGGAAATTCGCGCCTTCTGCTGCGAGTATTTCCTTTGGGGTTTTGATCAGGGGAGTGTACTTGTCATTATCTCTGCCGCTCCTCTGGCTGCGATAGTTCCTATTACGGTTACTACCTCGGTCATTGGATTGTCTCCCAGGTTGTTCCTGTGACCGGTAACTCGAGTGGTTCTTTTTGCTATCCGCCGCGGCGGCTTCCCCCTGGACAAAAGACCGAGAGCGCTTCATGAGTTCATCAAAGGTCTCAGGGATCTTGTCGTTTAACCTCTTGATGAGTTCTGGATTATTAATCCCATTCATGAAGCCAGAGATCTTTAGTACTTCAGGACATGCTTTAACTTGCATGCATTCATCTTTAAAGCGTTCCATGAATGCACTCGTAGATTCTCCTTGGTGCTGCTTTACCCTGGCGAGTTCGACAGGATTTTTAGCGCACTTTTTCCGTTGAGTAAAATTTAGACGGAACGCCTTTCTCAACTCTTCAAAACCATTGATGCTCCTTCGTGGGAGTTTGTTGAACCAGTTCCGCGCGCTTCCCACTAGTGTGGAATTAAACATGTGGCACCACACTGGTTGTGGCCAATTCTCAATAGTCGCGGCTGATTCAAAGATTTTTAGGTGATCGTCAGGATCACCTGTTCCATCATAGGTCTTGACATTTGTAGGCATGCGCCTCTTCTTGTTCTCAGAGAAATCACTAATGCGTCTGGTGAACGCATCCACTTTCTGACGGCGCCATGGGAGAGACATGTCTTCCTCTTGGCTATCGCGTCTGTTTCTAGATTTCCAATGTCCTGTATCGCTATCCTCGTTGTCCGAGGAGTTATCAGAAGATGAATTTTCCTTCTTACGGCGCTTGCACCGGCCGTCCTCAGAGTCTGACCTATAGTCTGGATCTGAAGGGCTTTCGCTTGGGGAATACTTTCGCCCCAGTCTGTCATGTACTTTACGGCTGCCCAGTCTGGCGTAGACACTGGTACGCCGTTCTTCTCTATCACTATCACTCAAGTGCTGCGAGTGAGATGTCTCATCACCCTCGATTCTCCTTCCAATTCTGTCGAATACTGGAGGTTTATGACCGCTTCCTCTGCGCTTTTCTTTCTGGTGGCGCAGTGGGGAAGTATCGTATTCCGAATCGAAATTGAGTCGGGCTTTCAAGTTCCGACCTGATCTATTCTTCTCTTCCTCTTGCATGAGGGCAGTTAATGTTTCGTAGTTTTGGGATACGAAAGCTTCTGGTGTTAATTCCGGTGCGACCCCCTCGAGAGTGAGTGCGTTTGTTTCTGCCGCTATACCCTTATCCCGGCCTGGTGCCTCCGGTACCTTTTTCAGGTCAGTTTCTAGCACTGATTGGAAGGGAGTAGTAAAGACGGTGCGCAGTGGGTCTACTCCACTTGTGGTGGTTGTAGTGGCTTGGGTTGTTCCCGAGTGCGGTTCCACCAGAGGGAAGACCAAGTCTTGGCCTGATCCCTTATTTTTAGCAGCGCTGGTTGTCCCAGAGGTCTGCTTAGGGGTTAGTCCACTCTGCGACTTCTTCCCCATGAGGTCTGACTGCGATCGCTGATTTCCGTGCTTTGTCATTCTAGTGTTGGTTCTTAGTGTAGGGTCCCACGGATGGCGCCACTTGTTGATACAAAAGTTGGGCGTTCCTGGTTTGGAGCTCCGATTCTCGTACCAATTGAGAATTGCTGCTTGAAACCTGCGCACTAAGAGACAAGAAACACCGTTAGGCTTACCGTGGGATTGTCTCCCACGATTATCCTCCGGCGTGAGAGTGAGTAATCGATTTAGGGTTTAAGGAGTTTTAGGGTTATGAGATCGTACCTTAAACGAGGGATATGATTCCCTTTATATACGCACGGAATCCTTGTTGGTTCCGTGTTCCCCATCCTTCGGCGTATCCCGCCTAAGTCGGTTGGGAATGATTATCTTCTTATTTTAGAAGATATAGGATATCTATTCCGTAAATAGATTTGGGCTTGGGCTTTCGTGAGCCCAAACGCGTATTGATATTGGCCCAGTTCGTACCGGGCTTGTAAGTATTGGGCTGTAGTCGGGTTTATGACCCGACTCCAGACTAAACGTCATCAGTTTCCATCAGTGTTCGAAAGAGTAGAATATTTCTTGTTGAAAATAACATCAACAATTATTTAGATCAGTTTAGATTCATCCCTGTATCATTAATTAAAGATTATATTATTAGCTTGCTCAAAGCTCAGATAAACAGTGAGGATTTATAACATAAAAGAATTAACATTTATATAAATGTAGTTATCATGATAAAAATTGAATGAAATCTAATTACCCGTTAGCTGTGGCCTTCAACTCCCACCCAGCCAGATTAGATGCTTCTTTCATAGTGTCTCTCCATTTTCCAGCAGCCTCCTTCTTTTCGTGTTCGGCAAAGGCTTCTTTTACTGCCCCACTTTGATAGCGGACTTCAGTGGGCTCCACATCAAAAAAGACAGGATAAACATTCTGCTCGGTCGTCTTGTTACATTCTATAATCTTGACAAGCTCATCTAGGCACCTAGATGAAGATGCATAAGTCTTGGAGAAAACAATGATGTAACCTTGAGTCCTCAATGGATTTGAAGAGCTGGTCCTTGATTGGTTTTCCTTTCTCGATTTTCTCATCATCCTTATACATTTCAACACAATTGCGCTGAAGAGCTTCATAAAGATGGCCAACAAAATTGTTACGGGTGTCACCACCTCTAAAGCTCAAAAAAACGTCATACTTTTTTGGGTAAAAAAAAAAAAAAAAAAAAAAAAAAAAAAAAGCTAGACGCCATTCTTGAAGCTCTTTTGAATGGATGAAGAAGAGCTAGACGCCATTCTGTTGTAGATATTATCCAAGGATCTGTTAGTGGAGAAAATTATCTGAACTAACAGCAAAGAAACATGGATAAGATGATCAAGTGTATATTGAGAAGACAAAGACTCGATAACGTAAGGCTATTATTTGGTCAAGAAAGATAAGATTCATCTAAGAGATATAGCTAAACTCACATCAATCACTCGTTCTTTACTTTGAATTCAACATACATTTTATTATTTTCCCAAACCAATATGAACTTTACTTCCATAATTTGCAATAAGAAATTTCCTCTTATCTGTAAATAGGGACCATTTTTTAACATTCAATTTCATTACCCTACACCAATAATATTGCTTCAATAAATTTTTTAACAGAGATATCATGGAAAATTCTGAGCTAGTTGGTCATAAAGTCTCTAATATATGAGGAATATTCTTAAAATTCTGTAAATATAGACATTTTGACTAATCTTAGCGGATTGATTGATTGATCTTTGAACAAGTAAAACCAAATATTACAATTGACATCATAAATTCATGTTCTAATCTGGCCTTTTTATAATATAATTTTACAAAACTGGGGAGCCCTGAAAGTGCACTGGTTAAAAAATATTTTGTACACAACTTTAGAGCCTGCAACTATAACTTTTACTGTAACAGTTTTGACATAGATAACTTTGTAATGAACTATATTCTTACGGGTCATCTTCTTGACCCGGTTTTGATCCGAAGTCATAAACAGATGAAATCAAGATCCATTTTGTTACAAAAATAGCAAATGATGCCTTTTATGTTTAATCATCAAATACACTACTGATTTTGCATAAATCAAGCTTCAAAATTAACAAATTTTGGGCTAAAACTCCAATCTACCAAAGGGATATCCAATTATAACTATAAGAGTTCTTAAAAAGCTTCAAATTCTAAAACTAAAATCGGGTCTGGACTACAACTTGAATTTTGGAAAGCTTCTGCTATATTCTCTGTTTTTCATTAGCGAAATGCCTTTGAACATCCTAATCAGAAAGTACATTTTTATAAAGCAAAACAAGGTAAAAAAGTTGAGAGATATAATTGAGCAGAAGTACCTTTTTATAGTGAATGTAAGCAGCTTTGCCAGTCATTTCTTGCCCATTTTTACTTACATAAACCTGAAAGTAAAAGAAAATTCTATCCACATCATACAACAAATAAAGACATGCAATCAAGAAGTAGGGGTGGCAATTCCTAAGACGAAACACGACCCAAAACCAACACAGAAATAAACCGGTTCGGGTCTGGTCTAACCAGTTTTCAGGCCGTGCGTGTTAAACAGGTTGACCGGCGAACCCACATGGGTTTTTTTTTTTTTTTTTTTTGAATTTAGATAAATTATGTTTGTAGTGGGTTAAACGGGTTAAATTACTTAAATGGGTTAAACCAGTCGACCAGTTTAGAAAAACGGGTTAAACAGACGGTGTTTGGGTTATATGTAAACAATTTAGGATTGAAATAGCTGACCTAACTACATAAACATGTCATGCTAGGGTCAAGGTGTTTTGACATGCCAATCCAAACCAAAACCCGACCCGTATTTGGTTCTAACAGTTCCCTGATATGAAATCTACAATAACAGAACAAGAACTTTCCAACTTACCCTCTTCCCATCGCCATTAGTGAACCAATGCCCCGTACCATGACCATCTGCTTGAACCCTTCTTCTGCCAGCATCTTTTGTGATCCCTCTCGCAGTATTGACTTTAGGATTCATGAACCCTTGTGACGTTTCTTGAGTCTTTGATTTTCTTGAATTTTTCCTTGATGAGCTTGTCTCAGCTTTATTCGTTTTAAGCTTAGCAGCATGTTTTGTTTTGTCGCCACTGCTAAATTGACCCCTAGAAACACAAGAAATGCAACACAAAAAACATGAATCATGATAAACGATTTTATGAAAAAATAGCTAATCTTTTATGCAAATAACACCGTAAAAAACTATCGATAATATGGCAGAATTAACTTACATGTAATCGATATTCGATGTACTGGGAAGCTCAGAACCTCTGTTTTCTGCATTTAACGGGAAAAAGTTGCACAAACGGTTTCGAACAAGCTCTTGGATCCTCAAATCATTATGGAAAAAATACTTATGAGCTGGTGGGCGAGGGTCACCCAAATCTACTACATTGTCCATAACATTCCTCGCAGACCTCATCTAGTGCTGGTGTCGGGATATGGAAACTCTTCTCGTGTTCAAAATCTTTCCCACAAATCTTTTCTGGTGAAAGTATTGAGTGACTCATTTACTTTTCTCTGCTGATTTAAACCTATAGAATGCTCCTTGTTCAAATAAGATTCCGATTTACTGCTGGTCTTGTTAGTAGCAACTTTACTGATTGAAGGAATATCAGAATCAGAGTCGGAACCAATCAGCTGAAACTTTCTAAGAGGACTGACGGTTAACTTTGGAAGCGGTTGTTTGCTGCAGCTTGTGATTACGGATTCTGGCACGTTTGAGACATGTGAGATATTTTGCTTTCTTTTTCCTGATTTTCTGGTCAAAACACCTAGTCCGGTAAGCGGGAATTTGGAGCTGTTACTGACTGAATAGTGTTGTGTTGGAAGAATATCATCTACATTTAGCAATAATAACAACCAGTGAATATGGGAATGATAAACTATTAAATGTACATTAGCTGTAAAGTAGTTAAAGTAGTTTACTTTCGGTGTAAAGTAGATTCTATTATGTTATATAACGTGCATGGTCAGTATCAATGAAGATAACAACAATATTTGTCATATCAATATTTATCATGGTATCACAGCCTATTTTTTCTTTTCTTTCACACCTGCTATCTCATCCCTTGCTACTGCCAACTGCGCCTTTATTTTTTTAAGCTTTGCTTTGTTTTCTTCTTGTCATAGCATCATGACGGGAGACGCTATACCAACCAAACAACCGATTGATAAGGCCTACTCCATCGCTAGCATCAAGGCATGTATCCCCTCACCCCTTGATCTAGATAAACTAAACTATACATCCTAGAGCAACCTTTTTAAACGATTTTGTCGAACCTATGAGGTTGTTCATCATCTCGATACACCATCGACTGATAGCACCTCTCAATCTAACCCACATCATGGAACCAACGACTCTCTTATCGTCATGTGGATGTACTCCACGATCTCTCCTAAACTGGTCGATATGGTTATCGACGACACCACTGCTGCCTGGGAGGTTTGGTCTCGACTTAGGGATCTCTTCCATGACAATAAAGAAGCTTGCATTATTCAACTGGACAATGAAATTCGGAACATGGTTATTGGAAACTTGTCTGTTACCGACTACTTCCAAGAGCTCAAGTCAAAGGCCGATCGTCTTGCAAATTTAGGCTCCAAGGTAAGTGATTCAAGTCTTGTAACCTATGCTATTAATGGTCTTCGTGCTAAGTTTCCAGAACTTGTTCGAATTATTCGACATCGAGAGCCTCTTCCTACGTTTGAAAATGTACGGTCTATGGTCTTGTTGGAAGAAAGTGATATAACGCAACTTACTAATGCGCTCTCGTCACTTCAAACTACCTCATCATCACCTACAGTGCTTGTTGCTACTACTACAGATAATCCCAAGATCGGTATTGTACACAATTCAGTGGGTGAGTTATGCCGCAACTTCCAGCAAGGCTCGTGCACATATGGTTCTCGTTGCAAGTTTCTTCATGGCAACAATGATTCACGGTTTCGGTCGACAAAAAATGTTGTGCACTCGAATAGCAGATCATCCGAGTCAAAGTCTATTCCTCGTGACTCCTCACATCAAAATAAACCAAGTAGCCAACCCCATGCATCTTATTCACAATCTGGTGTAAATTATATGCCATATATTAATCCATATCTGTTTTGTCATAGTGGGTTTGGCATGACTCAGCCTTTTATGAGCTTTTCTCCTCAGGCCCAGTTGTCTACATCAACCCAACAGCATGTTACACCTTTTGTAAACCAGGCTCCACAAGCTCATTTTGCGGCTGCCCAAAAACAAGCACCACTGGCCCAAATCACAACGGCCCAACAACAGGTTCAGCCCACAATGCAACAACCTGTGTTTAGCACTCAGTTTGCACAACCAGGAGGTGTTCCATTTATGCCAGGAAACTTTGCTTATCCGGTTCCAAGTGTCTTTCAGTCGCAGGCCACCATGATCCCTCAAGCTTTTCAAACGATGTCACATCCTGATCCCTCTTGGAACATGGACACCGGGGCTTCATCTCATTTAGCTGACAACACAGGTATCCTTACTTCTGTTTGTAATTCTAGCATTTATCCGTCAGTGTATGTGGGAAACGGCACATCTATACCGGTCACACATACTGGACATAGCTTATTGTACACTTCTTCTAAACCATTACACCTAAATCAAATCCTTGTCACCCCCCACATCATTAAAAATTTAATTTATGTTCGTCAATTTACACGTGATAATGATGTTTCCGTTGAGTTTGACGCTTATGGTTATTCTGTGAAGGATTACCAGACGGGCAGCCTTCTCCTCCGTTGTGATAGCACGGGCGATCTTTACCCGGTTACACAACAATCATCAATGCATCCTCCTTTTGCTCTGCTTTCATTCAGTCATACTACGTGGCACAGACGCCTCGGGCATCCCGGGGAAGATGTGCTTCGTCGTTTGGAGTCCAGTAATTTCATTTCTTGTAATAACTCAAAGTTGTCCGCTTTGTGTCACGCTTGTCAATTAGGAAAACAAACAAAGCTTCCCTTTTATACTTCGGAGTCGAAGGTTGCATCTATTTTTGAAATTGTCCACTCGGATTTATGGACGTCTCCTATTCCGAGTGAAAGTGGTATTAAATATTATGCTATATTCTTGGATCATTTCTCGCATTTTGTTTGGGTTTATCCGTTGCATAAAAAGTCTGACTTGTATGATAATTTTATTGTTTTTCGTGCTTATGTCAACAAACAATTTGGTGTAGATATAAAGGCTTTACAATGTGACCATGGGGGTGAATATGACAACACCCGCTTTCATGATTTATTTCGCAAAACCGGCATTCAATTTAGGTTTTCGTGCCCGCACACCTCACCATAAAATGGCAAGTCTGAACGCATGTTACGCACTATAAACAACCTAATACGCACTTTGCTCTTTCAAGCTAGCATACCTCCCTCCTATTGGGTGGAAGCACTTAACATGGCTGCTTATCTCTTAAACATCCTCCCATCCACTGCCATCCAAAACGAGGTCCCCTTTACTAAACTTTATAACCGTTCCCCATCTTATGACACTTTACGTGTATTCGGGTGCCTCTGTTATCCCTATCTTAACGTTGCCCATAAACTCCAACCACGATCCACTGCTTGTGGTTTTCTTGGTTACCCCACCAATCATCGTGGTTTTCGATGTCTTGACCTATCCTCAAACAAAATAATACTTTCTCGTCACGTTCGTTTTGATGAGGATGTTTTTCCTTTTGCATCACTACACCAATACACATCTCCACATTATGATTTTTTGGATTCTACACACACTATACCATTACCAATTCGCCCTTTGCCTTTTGTAGGCCATGAGACACCCATAACCGATCCACCTCTTCTTGAGCCCATACGACAACCTACTACCCCACCCCCTACACAACCTATACCACTCCTCACCCTGATCCTCAAACAGCACTGCCCATTACACCACCAGCTACTAAACCTATCCCGCAGCCTAATAACACCAACACTCATCCTATGGTCACACGTGCTAAAGCCGGCATTTCTAAACCTCTTGCTCGTATGAATTGTCATGTTACTACTGCATCTCCTCTTCCACGTTCTCATATTCATGCTCTTCGTGATCCTCAGTGGACGCAAGCTATGTTAGATATATAATGCTTTAATTACTAACAGAACGTGGGTTCTAGTGCCCCGACCAGCTAATGTGAATATTGTTCGTTCTATGTGGCTTTTCAGGCATAAGTTTCATGCAGATGGTTCTTTAAGCAGGTATAAGGCGCGACTTGTTGCTAATGGTCGCACTCAGCAGCAGGGGATTGATTGTCATGAGACTTTTAGTCCCGTGGTCAAACCAGCTACTATTCGCACTGTACTCAGTCTTGCAGTGTCTCTTGACTGGCCTATTCATCAGCTTGACGTGAAGAATGCTTTTCTTCATGGTCACTTATCGGAGACAGTCTATATGCATCAGCCGCCTGGGTTTGTAGATCCTACTCACCCAAATTATGTTTGTCATTTGCAGCGATCGTTGTATGGGCTTAAGCAAGCCCCACGAGCTTGGTTTCAGCGGTTTGCTGGATTTATTACTCGCATTGGTTTTCAGCATAGCAAAACTGATGCATCACTTTTTGTGTTTCATCGTGGATCTGACACGGCCTACTTGTTACTATAGCGTGTTATTACTGCTCTTCATGGTGAATTTGCAATGACGGATCTTGGTTCTCTTAATTATTTTCTTGGTGTTTCTGCTACTCGGTCAGCATCTAGTATGTTCTTATCGCAGTCTAAATTTGCTGAACACATTCTTGAGAGAGCTCATATGCAGAAATGTAATCCGTGCCGCACTCCCGTAGATACAGAGTCCAAACTTGGACCTGATGGTACACCCATTGATGATCCCACCTTATATCGGAGCTTAGATGGTGCCCTTCAGTATCTTACCTTTACGCGCCCAGATATTTCCTACGCGGTTCAACAGATCTGTCTGTATATGCATGACCCTCGTGATACACATTTTCATGCTTTGAAGCGTATATTACGCTATATTCGTGGTACTCTTGATCATGGTCTTCACCTGCATGTCTCTTCTACTGCTCAGCTTGTTGCCTACACGGATGCGGATTGGGCGGGTTGTCCGGTCACTCGCCGGTCTACTTCTGGTTATTGTGTTTTTCTTGGTGATAATTTGCTATCGTGGTCTGCTAAACGACAGGTGACGTTATCTCGGTCCAATGCTGAGGCTGAGTATCGTGGTGTTGCTAATGTGGTGGCTCAGACAGCCTGGATTCGCAATCTACTGCGCGAGCTTCATCACTCTTTATCTACTGCTACCATTGTCTATTGTGATAATGTTAGCGCTGTGTATTTGTCAACTAACCCAGTTCAACATCAGCGTACAAAACACATTGAGATCGATATTCATTTTGTCAGATTCGTGTACTTCATGTTCCATCCCGGTGTGTAGATATAAAGGCTTTACAATGTGACCATGGGGGTGAATATGACAACACCCGCTTTCATGATTTATTTCGCAAAACCGGCATTCAATTTAGGTTTTCGTGCCCGCACACCTCACCACAAAATGGCAAGTCTGAACGCATGTTACGCACTATAAACAACCTAATACGCACTTTGCTCTTTCAAGCTAGCGTACCTCCCTCCTATTGGGTGGAAGCACTTAACATGGCTGATTATCTCTTAAACATCCTCCCATCCACTGCCATCCAAAACGAGGTCCCCTTTACTAAACTTTATAACCGTTCCCCATCTTATGACACTTTACGTGTATTCGGGTGCCTCTGTTATCCCTATCTTAAGCGCTCGTGACTGTAATTAGCACACTGGTTTAAGATACATCTTTCTGCAAATTACTTTATGGAATCTTATAAATCATAGAACTGGCACAAATACCATCCCTTTTACGCAAAGTTAATCAACGTGGATATCTTTGTGATCTTTCTTGGATTACAAGGAATCACAAGTTGCTGCTAACTTAAGCCTTCATGTTTGAGCTAAATACATTTCGATTCAGATATGAAAAATCATTGGTAATGATTACAACTTGTAGCCCAAGTGCCCAACATCACCAATTCACTAAATACAATGAAGTAATCAACAGTTACTCGTAAGTCCTATCAGTCTACCACCCACAACATACAGAAAACAAGTCCAGTTTTTTGTTACTATTAGAGTTCAATATAATGTAATTGGCTGCCCAACTCATCTCGATAAGAAATACAAAATCACAAACGTTGTTTGTCTATTTATGAAATCTGTTAGAACCTACTGAAAAAAGCATTAGTGGTGTTTTGGATTGCTCTTACTATCATTTTGAAATGGCAAACAAGCAGTTAAGTTGAGATAACAAACAACTCTGATAAAAACAATCCCAAACATCTCCTAATCATCAAATCAAAACATCCCCAATGTAATAAACTCACACAAATCAATCACCAAAATGAATAGCATACATTACTTTTAGCATTATTATCCTCCGGCGACGAAAAATCCTCGATATCAACAACAACACTCTTCTCCTTAGCTACTGATGAAACCCGATTCGATGTGTTCGGGTGTGATTCGAAACCTAATGAAAATGAAGGTGTTTCAAAATCGGGTTTTCATTCTGACCCGCTTTCTACCCAAAACAAACAAACCACATTTGTTAATGAATTTGGAGGAGTATACGTGTACGACATAAGAGGTCCTTTAACTCTTTTCTTTTGCTCATTTCTCACCCCGTTTATTTTATTATGCACTTTTCCCTCTCTTGTTTATCTATACTATTACTTTATATAAAAGCATTTAAGTTGTAAGCTTTCACAAAAAATTAAGATAAAGAGCTTCAATCATGGTGTGACATGTGTCACTTCTCAATTAAAAAAACACTCTTATTTTCAAATTTAAATATCTTTTTATCTATTTATTTTTTTATGATCAAATTCACCATATTTTCTAAAATTTTGTGCTCTTCAATTCAACATCCATTTCGATATATTTTTACGAGTTGTTAGCTTTTACATTTTTAGTGGGTTATTATATTTTGATTCAAATTTTTTACAACTTAAACCTTTATTTCAATCAATACAAAACTTGATTCGTCAAAATTATATACTTTGTGGGAGAGTGTTTGATGGGTAAAAGATTGTGAGGGTTTTTGTATATACGGGTAGAAAGCTACGGGAAACACAAACAAACAAATACAACGAACACATATATATTTGGAGTGTTGTAAAACGAACACATATATATTCGCCGCCGCTATGCGCGGGTATCCAACTAGTACTTTTAAATGTGGATAGCTTTACAAGAACAAACATGTCAACAACTTCTTTGCCTTTGGAAAACCGTGTTTTTTTTTAAACTGCTATAGTTACTTACTCGTAGAGCGCGCGAAACTGGAGTACGGGTCAACATAACTAGCCTGTCTTGACCAAGTAGAACACAAGGTCCTAATTCAATTGAAAACTGTGATCATTCATCTTTTTAATGTTAGGTAAAGAGAAAATGAGGTCAAACTCAAAACATAAAGGGTGAAACATTGATAACAAATTGCTTCCCTATATTTGACAATTTGTTGCCAAACATAAAGGCAATAGTACATAAAATATGAATTATGTGGGGTCACATGGAAAAAAACAACAAGCGCTTTTTTCCGAACAGTTATTAACCAGAACTTAGATTTTCTAAAAAAGTTCGACTAGCTTCACTTGACACTAGTAACTACCCTTAGGGGGTGGCAACGCTTATCGGGATGGCATCGGTATGCTTGATACCGATCGGCATGAACATAGCCACCATTTTGGTTTCATTCGGTGTGGCATGCATTTGTGATAAATCACTTCAATCCAAACCCATACTACACCCTCAAATCAAACTACACCTTGGTAGTTAGTGGGGTTTTGAAACCTACACCAAATCATCAAACCAAACAACAACGATAGGATTGATATACTCACTACAATACCACACATTATTCAAACCTATACCTATTGCGATTTCAAATAACAAAGCAAATGCACCCTAAATAAAAATATTAACCCAAATTCAAATCTTAATCCTAAATCCGTCTAAGAACAAAACGGGCCCTTTATTCTTTGAGTTTTTAACTTTTTATAATCAGTAATACGTTATGATTTTCAACTTACAATAATTGTCGACAAAAAATTAAATACTAGTACATAGTTAAAACAAACTAAAAATTTTGAAATGATAATTTGAAGAAAAAGTAATAAATAAATCTCGATATCAAATTTTCATATTTGTGTTTTTAATAATAGGAAATTAGTTTGATACAACTTCAAAACAATTAATTGGCTGAGTCTAGCTTTAAGTCACTCTCAACTCTCAAGCATGAGAACGTAAATTTTGCAAGCCTCATAATTTGACTAGCATGGTCAGTACGAAATATTAGAAAATGGGGCCAAGTGTTCAAGTGATCCGTACACCATTTTTTTTTCTTACTAGAAGTTAATGCTAGTCGTCAAAAAGCATTTATAAGTTACAACTTTATAAGTATTCGCATTGTTGATCTACATGTTTATATCTAGGGGTGTGTTTGATTCAAACTCGGAAAAAAGAAAAGGAAAGATAATGATAATAGTGAGGAAAAGGAAAGAGAAAAAAAATCATTCCCCTCAATTTATTGGGTAATGGTCCATTACCCACTATTGGGTAATGAGTCATTCCATTATATAACACCAAACATTATTTTTCATTACCTTTACCATTACCCACCCTCAAAACAATCCTACCAAGCACCCCTAAACCATATAACTTTGAGATCGTTGAAAATTTAAATATTAAGAAAGTTCTAATAATATTTTTGCACGCAATGCAGTATTGTTGGTAGTGATGTATTAAAAGCTAAAAGTCATGAGCTGTATTTAACTGAAATCAGTGAAGATTCGTAACATCCCCAGAATTAACCTCTTTCGGTCCGTCCTTCGTTGTTGTATAGATCTTATACTGAGTAGATAACGCTTTGTAGATGTAAGTGATTAAACTATTACACGTTCAGTACTGAAATCAAACCATGAAAACACAAGTACTCCAATAATAACAAGTAATATGCAGTTAAATACAAAAAAAAAATTAAAGAATTTCAACATGTATCGACCAGAAAAAAAAATTTATATGTACAAGTCTATTCAAAAGTTACATAGGCTAAAAAAGAAAAAAAAATCACGTTATTGGATTTAACAACCCAATACGGATCACATGTTCAGTATTGAAATCAAATCATGAAACACAAGTACTCCAATAATAACAAGTAATATGCACTTAAATAAAAATAGATTAAAGAATTTCGACATATATTTGCCTGAAAAAAAATATCTATGTACATAGGCTTAAAAATAAAAAATTCACGTTATTGGGTTGTAATGAGGGGCGGAGCAAGAAATTTATGTTCGAAAGGGCACATTTTGATAATTTTTAGAAACTACATTACAAATTGGTTTTTATGGGAGGCAAATTACAAAAAAAAAGCCCAATATTTTTGAAATTTTACATTACAAATTTTTTCGCATGAGGGGCACATGCCCCTTGTGCCCCTCCCCTATCTTCGCCCCTTGTTTAATAACAACCCAATACGGATCACAAATATGTAGCTAGGTGCTTACTCCGGAATACTTTGTAAAGCAGGCCTCCATGCCTGTTGATGAGATTCAACTTGATCACTAACACTCATTAACTTAGCAAGAAGTTGCTCCGTCGTTAATCCCTTCGCCTCCGCACTACCCAATAACTTTTCCAGATGTTTTTTCGATATTTTAATCTTTATCTCCATCTTTACCTTTTTTTCACCATAGTTGTCCACCTTTTTATTGTTGTCACAATGGTTACCTACATGAGACTTATTTTCGGGTGATGTTACTAGTGATCGACAGTCATTGTTATCGGGGTGAATGACAGGCTGCTTTTTTATACAATTTCCCATTTGTTAGTTTCTAATATGATATGAGAAATATGAGTTGGGTTATAAGTTATATAGGGTATGCAATGAAGACTAAGTTGAAATAGAGTATCATACATGGCTTTTGAAAATTTGACCAATCACTTTCTAGTTGTGATATTCCACGAAACATCTGTTAGAATTTGAGTCTGTGGATGGTAATAATCTTGATATGTTATCTGAATTGTGTAAAGATCATTTTTAGATTGAAGTATTTCGACCCTATATGCCTTGGGTATCACGAAACCCACATTTGGATAAGACAGAGAACAACACTTTGTTTCTAAGACACGAGAAATCAACACTGAAAGTTGTTAAGTATGTCTGTTATATACTTGGACAAAGGACTCAAAAATAAATGAAAATGGGGTAGGGGGCGCCGACCATAGGGGAAAATGAGGGGTCGGAGTTGTAATTTTTCGTAACTATCCCGTTTACCTATTTCCGAGCTCATATATTGTCCCCCGAGTGTCCCACAACGTTCATTCGACTTTCTAACATCGTTATTTACGTTTTTCCACGAGTTTTGACTATTTATTTGTCAATTTTCGAGTTACGGTCTAAAAGTTACAATATTTCTCGTTTTAGGCTTTTCTAGTGCCGAATCGAATAGTGCCTACCAAATAGAGTCAAAACTCATACGATAACTCATTCAATAGTGAAATAAACCGTAAAAACCAATAGACGATATAAAATCAAGTCATGGTTTATAAAAATAGTGATAAAGGCAAAGCTCGGTTTAGTTTAACGTAATGCGGTTACCTAAAATAGACTCCCTAAATTGCCAGTTGTCACACTTTAACTCACTGCATATATCTTTTATTTTTCATCACCAATTGAACAAAATCAAAACTATCAAAGAAATTTCTATTCTTTATATGCAATGAATTTTCTATTAGTGATGTTTTAACATCTGAATCGTTAACAATGGAAGTACAATGGGTGTATGTGTAAGCTGTAGCTAAACTTAGCGTTGTTGCCAAAGTGAAAAACTACGACTTTCGAATAAGATACCAATTTCACTCTTCTCCCGGGTCATTCTTCTTGACCCGTTTTCAACCCAAGTGTAATCCGAATAATACCTGACACCAAATTGGAGGTCATGTTTGATCAACAACTACCAATATTGCAAAAACTGAATTCCGTATAAACCAATTATAAACTTAAACTTAACATTTAAGACCAAAATGAGTAAATCACCTTTAGCATTATTATCCTCGGGTGACGAAAAATCCTCAATATCATCATCATCATCAACAACCGAACCCAAATCCAAATCCAATGTACTGTTACCCGCTTTCTACCCAAAACAAGCCACATCTTGGGGGTTTTCGAATTCCTTGTGGTAGTGTCGCAATTAATTACTAGTTATAATACCCGTGCACGCACGAGGTTTTGACAAAAAAATTATTGTGTATTAATACCGAATATTGTGTCTTTAAAGGTAATTGCATATAATTATATAATTATAAGTTTTGTGCACGCACGAAGTTTACACATAAATCAAATTTATTTTAACATTTTAGTTCAGTATATACACATATAAGAATTTGCCATGAAAATTATGATGTATGTACAACTAATACTTATGCACGAGTTTTTCATTATACATTAATATCCATAAGAATTTGGTAAAATATTTGTAAAAAGTTCTGTTAGGTAACTCAAGATTTAATTTTATTTAGCTGACAAAGATGCTGATGTTGTTATTTAAATTTCACGACTGATATTATGTTGTACACATGATGCAAGTTTAATAGCACATAATGAGCGTTGATAAAGTTAAAGTTTTTTAAAAATGTTTTTCTATATATCTTTATATAAATAAATAAGAATTACATGAGTCATTGTTATAAGTACACTCGCGTATATTGATTTTTATATTTAAGTAAACCGTGCTTACAGTTTGATAATTATATTCCCGTTTTCAGTAATTTAGTCGTGTCCACATGGGTTATACTTTTAAAAATAAAATAAATGAGTCCTTATTGAACGTATATAGTAAAAAAAGTTGATACTTATAATCTTATGCAAATTTATACGTTGTTATTTTAAAACAACATATACATTGTATTTTTTAAGATATAAAGTATAAAAAGTATAAAGTATAAGGGTGTATTTGTTAAGAATCCAAAGTTATTAAAAAACATGGAGGCTTATAATCTTATGCAAATTTATAGTAAAAAAAAATTGATACTTATAATCTTATGCAAATTTGTACGTTGTTATTTTAAAACAACATATACATTGTATTTTTTAAGATATAAAGTATAAAAGTTATAAAGTATAAGAGGGTATTTGTTAATAATCCAAAGTTATTAAAAAACATTGAGGCTTATAATATTACACTTAACTCTATATAATTTTTCAAAATTCAACCACTAAAGTTTTATTAATTACCTCCTTTTTTAAAGTTTTTGTTTTCACAAATTTAACACCTATATTTTTATGTGTTTTTTTTTGTCAACCAAACTTTTCCACCAAATTTATTAAAGTTTGACCAAAATCAATTTAATTTTGACTTTTATTAACCAATCACATCACACGATTTTGCTTACGTGGCAAAATCAAGCTCTCCTGTTGGCCCAATTGTTTTTTAATAAGAATGAATTGATAAAATCACTCCGAAATAATGTAATTCCTTTATTATATAAAAGATGATTCATTAATTAAACCATCAGCAATTATTATGTTACGTTCAAGTTTGTCTAACAAAGATTCAAACTTGTTTAAAGGCTTCAAACTTCAAATCCACCAAAACCTCACAATATGACTACTCAATGCCTTTCAAAACTACAAAAAGTACATGCTCTCATAATTTCTTATCACTAAAATATGTGCGTCCATACAGTTCTATGAAAACCTTAGTGAAATTTGATGAAAGCCTGTAGTTTGACTCAAAAGTCAAATAGTTTATGCTTGATGATTTCATCCACATGTAGAGCTTATTTATGTGAATCAAAATCTTGTATATCACTACTACTTATAATGCACAAAAGACTCTCTCTCCTATTTAATTTTTAGACTTTCAGACTTGCAAGTAATAAAGCATGATGTACAACACATTAAAGCACAAAATTTCAGACTTACAACCACATATGCATTATATACAACACATTAATACAAGCTTCTTGACCAAACAATTAATACACCCCATCACCAATTAATACAAAATGTAAAGCATAATGTACAAATCTATACTCCATTATTTCCGGCAAAAAATATGACTCCGGCTACTGTTCCGGCTACTTGTCCGGCGAGTATGACGGCTGCAAAAAAAATTAAAAAATGTTAGATCTACAAACATAAAATCATTAGATCTACAAAAAAAATCGGATCTATAAAATTAAAAACTTATGGTTTGACAAGTTGAAATATTAAAAATTTACGTAACTATTTTTTTATCACCAAAAAACGCATATTTATGAAAAAGAATTTACGTAACTATTTTTTTATCACCAAAAAACGCGTATTTATGAAAAAAAATTACGAATCTATTTTTTTAAGACTAAAAAACGAATATTTATGAAAAAAAAATACGGATCTATTTTTTTTAAGACAAAAAAAACACGTATTTCTCAAAAAAAATTACGGGTCTACTTTTTTAAGACCAAAAAACGCATATTTATCAAAAAAAAAAATTACGGATCTATTTTTTTAAGACCAAAAAAGGCATGTTTATCAAAAACAAATTATGGATCTATTTTTTTAATACCAAAAAACGCATATTTATCAAAAAAAATTACGGATCTATTTTTTTTAAGACCAAAAAATGCATATTTATCAAAAAAAAAAATACGGTTCTATTTTTTTTAAGACAAAAAAACAAATATTTATCAAAAAAATTGCGGATCTATTTTATTTTAAGACCAAAAAACGCATATTTGTGAAAAAAAATTTCGGATGTATAAAAAAAACGTACCAAAAAAACGTGGTAGGGTGGGGCGTCTTTGGTTGCTGCTGTAAGAGGGTGGTGGCGGCGGCGGTACGGTGGTGGCGGCGGTAGTGTGCCGGCGGGTGAGAGTAGGGTTTGGTTGGGTGTGTGTGTATTTTATTTAGAATGAGTGTGTTATTTGATGAAAAATCTGAGTTTGGTGAGAGGAGGTATCTTTTGTGGTAGGCGTTATTATCACAACTGAAATGTGATTTAGGTTTAGGTTAAAAGGTGTGTCAGATTGTTATATAACCGGATATTAGAAGAATGTGGTTGGATCGGGCCTCATCAAAGTTGGATCGTGGGCTTCTTGAGTTTAATTTCGTTTGTGGGCTGATGCAAGTTGATTTGGACTGAACATGTGATGGGCTAATAGGCAAAGTGATAAATGAAGTTGGGTTAAGCTAAGCTTGTACAAACGCATGAATATCCATAGAACCACATGGACCATTTTTGTGTATTTAATCTAAAAATAAAAACAATAATATTATTTGGGGGGGGGGGGGGGGGGGGGAGGGGGGGTTGGTTGTAACCGCAAGGACCATTCATGTGCTTTTTCTAAAGTTTCCCGAACGGGCGCGGACCAAACGGGCTCTAGCCCGAGTAGACACGGGCCAATGGGTTCGAGCCCGAACGAGCACGGGCTATACGAAATTCTTGATATCCGTAAATTTATTGTTAAAAAGAACATAATAAACTAAAATACATTATTCATCGAAAATTTTTATTTAAGGGTACCCGTCGCTGCAACGCGCGGGTACCCTGCTAGTGATATTAAATCACTATTAACACTTTCTTAAGTTTATTTTTAGCATGATCATCTCCAACCTTTTATCATAGTGTCACCATTTTCATCGAAAACACAGTTTGACTTTCTGAACAATTCAACTGTGTTTATTCAGCTCCATGAATCAAAATAAAGTTCAAATTCTTTATTGATCTAAAGTAACAAGTCTAGTACAGCATCCAAGTTAAGATTATAGCTTGATCTAACAGTGTATACTTTAAAAAAGTACTAATACAGAAAGGTAAAGTGACAATCATACGGTGAAACACTTCTTTACAAACAATCGTACTTTTGGGAGTATGCCGGAGAAAATTATCAATGACCAAAACGTATAAAGCCAAAATCACTTGAAAATAATCAAAAATAAACAATGGTGCGGTAATGTGATGGGATGCAGGGTCTAACCGCGTGAAAACTATCAGTTTTAAAGTATCAGTTTTAGTTTATAAAAAATTGTTGTTTAACATAATAGGCCCTTTAAAACTGGTTTATATCAGATCATCGTTAATGAATTCATTTTTGACATCCAAACTCATGTCAAAATCACATCTTTTTCATCAGTTGACTTTCTCAACAAGTCAGCTTTGTTGCATGAAACCAGTTCCATGTACTGTACAAAGAAGGTGAGTTTTTAGCAACAAAGCTTGGTGTCATGTTGTGTACGTGTATATGGTCAATACGGACGTGGTTCTAATAATAAGCAACGTTCTGTGTTACTTCAATTTTACCATGTCAAACTATTGTCCGAATTGTACATTCTACAGTTTGTAGTCTAAAAGACAACAAATGACTACTCAATGGCTTTCAAAAATACAAACAGTTGATGCCCTGATAATTTCTTATCACTGAAATATGTTTGTCGGTTCAATTTCATTAAAATCTCAGCAAAATTTGATGAAAGGCAACAGTTTGACTAAAAAGTCAAATGCTTTTATGTTTAATGATTTCATCCAATGTAGAGCTTACTTATGTGAAACAAAACTTGTATATGATCATATATAGCTTATAACACTTTCTTAAGTTTATTATTTACATGATCATCTACAGCCTCTTGTAAAATTCTGACCATTTTTATCATGAACAAAGTTTGACTTTCTAAGAAGTCAACTGTGTTTATTGAACTCCATGAATTAACTTATCTGACTTGTATTTCTTCATTGGTTCTAAGTAATTAGCGCAACATCCGATTAGGGTATTATAGCTTAATCTAACAGTGTATTATATAGTACTAATGTTGAAAGATAAAAGACAATCATAATTTTAAATACTTCTTTACAAATAATCATACTTTGGGAGCGTGCCAGATAAAACTATCAATGACCAAAACATGAGAATAGATGCAGAGATATGAGCTTAATCTAACAGTGTATTAAAAAGTACTAAAACGGAAATATCTAATACAATAAAACTCTTAATATGAGCTTTAGATCACCGTCTTAGCTGAGTGGCAATTGCTTCCTGCTCACCAGACCTTGAAAGATCAAGTTGAAACAAAATATTACAAAAACGTAAAATCTTTATGATAAACCATACCCTACTGAATCTATTCAAGTTGAGAAATTGCTTAATGACTTACCCGATAGGAGTTCACTTGGTTAACAGTTATGCGCTGATTGACGAATGCTTCCTGCTGATCGGACCTCCTAATAGCAGAAAAATGGATTGTTAGAACCATAGTAAAACACATAAATTACAGAAACAATGAATATTTCCATAATCAGCTTAAAATTTCAAAATAAATTACATGTTAAAATTGCTCTTCATGTATTGGCTCCTTTGGCATGTGTTAGTATGGGTTATATGTAGCAGACTATTTCATCATCATCAGAGGTTCTTCGTCTCTTGAGTAGTAGACCATATGTATCAAGAAGCTGTAACGACGCAACAATACATAGGCCTCTCAACTTAAAAATGCTCTGTGGAAGACGGGTTATGCCTGTACCTACTATGTTTAACTCTTTCAAACCTTCTAAGCATCCAATGTCCTCAGGCAATTCAACAACTCGAATACAGCCGTGGAGATGTAACTTGTTTATACATTTCATCTTACAAATGCTATTTGGAATTTCTTGTAAAAGCTTACAGTCTATTAAGAATAGCGTCTCCAAAGATTTTAACCGTCCAAGATCATCTGGTAACTTCTCAAGAAGTAAACATGACTTCAGTTTGAGAGATTTCAGGTGTGTCAACATACAAATGCTATCTGGAAGATATTTAATCTCTGTAGATGAAAAAGTCAGCTCCTCTAGACATTCTAACTGGTCAAGGTCCCGGGGTGCTTCTGCAATACTGCCTTCAAGTGTAAGCTTTCTTATACATTGTAAACTACAAATGCTTCTTGAAAAACTCTCAAGGTTTGTACAAGCACATAGACCTATGGAAATAATCCTTTCAAGATTTCCGAACGATGAAGCTCGATCTTCTTTATAATAACATGAAAACCGAAACTTTGGAAAACTATTGTCGGGGTGCGGTAGGCATACATCTGTGGGTTCTGCAATCAGATGTAACTCAGATAAAGAACCAGCCTCAGCTGGTTGATGCCGTTTGTCAAACACAAAAGACTTAAACCTCCCACAACCACTTAAGTCTAAGGAGTCAAGCTTTTTCAGACATCCAATGGGAGCATTAATTTCTACCAAATCATAACAATTTATAAGATATAACCTTTTGAGATTTGAAGTCAGCCCAAGGTCAAGGGTCCTCAACTTTGAATGACTAAGGTTGAGCTCTTCGAGCTTTAGACTTTCAACGGGCATTTGAAGTTCTACCAAATCATTACAGCCTTTGAGTATAAGCTCCTCAAGATTCGGAGTACTCCCGAGGTGAAGGGTCTTCAACTTTGAATAACTAAGTTCTAGCTTCTTAAGATTCAGAGTACTCTCGAGGTGAAGAGTCTTCAACTTTGAATAACTAACTTCTAGCTTCTTAAGATTTGGAGTATTCCCTAGGTGAAGGTTTGTCAGCTTTGAATGCCTGATGTTAAGATATTCGAGCATTGAATGATGATCAGCAGGTATATGAAGCTCTACGAAATCCCGACAATAGTCAATAGTCAACTGCTCAAGATTTGGAGCCACCCTAAGGTCAAAGGTCCTCAACTTTGAAAACCTGATATCGAGGAACCTGAGGTTATTTAGAACCTAACATAAGTAAGAAAAGTAATTAATATTGGTGCAATGACAAACCAATAGATATATAGGATCATAATATTGGTACCTTTTCTTCTCCATCTTCCCAAAGTAGAACAATCTTACTAAAATCCATTTCAATTCCAACAAGATTTTCTCCTTGAAATGTATTCGGTAAACTCGAAAAAGGAAAACCATACCATCTCATAAATCGTAAGGAACTTGGAAGGTATTCGCTAACTTTATCAAATTCAACAATATTGCTCTTATAATCCTTATAGAGATTCATATAAACAAATCTAAGATCCTTCATTTTTGCTAGACCTTTTACTGCAATTTCAGCATTGAAACCCGCTGATGAGATCCGTAGGTATAGACATTTAGTTGCTTGGGTACCCTGAAATCGAAAAAATAAAAACCCTTAATTTTTGTCGGAACCCTAAATTTCAAAACGCCCAAAATCACTGAATTGAGAGTGACTGAAGATGATATAAAGCGAATTGTTTGATAATTCAGTTCGAATTAATGAATTTTTGAGTAATTATTAAAGAAAGAAAGTGACTTTGGGGAAAACGTTTACACAAAGAGGAATTGTTATGTGTTTTTTATAAGAAAAGTAACGGTAACTTATTAAATGGTCAAACATAAGTTAAACTAACAGAGTTAGAAACTGCGGACTAAACCCGAATGAGTCTTTCATTTTAGACCAAACTTAGAAGCTTTTAAAATCATTGGACCAAAAATTAAAATATACACGGACCAAAAATGTAGTTAACTCTCAGTTTAATTAAATCATGCTAACTTGATTCTTACCAGGTCATTAGTCAATATATACTCGATTTCCTTTTTAATCCACAATTGGCTATGTCTTTGAGGTTCATCAGGGTGTGAACGACGAACAATATTCCTACCCATTTCTTCTAAATGATCATGCATCCACAATTCCTCATTTTCAGTATAAGTTATAAGAGATTTCTGCTCAAGAACTCTTAAACGAACTTCAGCATGAAATCCACGGCTTTCAAGCACTCTAATTGCATCTTCTTTGTCCCAACCTTTTAGTATGCATGCAACATCTAAGAATATTTCTTTGTGATCATCCTCTAGACCATCAAAGAATCATCTATCAGTTAGATACTAGATGAATAACAGATAGGCCGGGTATAAGGTAATTTTTTTACGGGTCAAAACAAGTTGAGTCTACCCGCAAACACTTCCCTGCAACATCTAACTTATAACATACTCATTTCAATGCATTAAAAACTGCTTTTAAGGTTATATGTCACTGCAGAAAAAAGCTTAAGTTTGTGAATAAAAAATTTCTTTAAGGTTATGTATTAAAAATACACCATGTTAGGATATAAATAGTTATTTACCCATTTGAGATGAAACATGCTTTTTTGAAAGCGATTAATTATTTATACATTGGAACCCACCGGAATCATTCAATCGTAGATCAATCGTAGACGATGAAGAAATTTACTCACCCATTAGCAATGCTTTTCAACTCCCAGCCAGCCAAATCAGATGCTTCTTTCAAAGCCTCCCTCCATTTCCCAGCAGCTTCATCCTCTTTATGTTTTGCAAATGCATCTCCAACTGACCCACTTTGTTTGCGAACTTCAGTGGGCTCCACATCATAGAACACGGGATAAGCAGTATGCCCAAAACCTTTCCGGCATTCCATAATCTTAACAAGCTCTTCCAAGCACCAAGATGAAGAAGCATAGTTCTTGGAGAAAATAATAATGTAAAATTTTGAGTCTTCAATGGCCTTAATAAGCTCATCACTTATCATTTTCCATTGCTTAATTTTCTCATCATCTTTGTATGTTTCAATACCTTTTGTGTAAGAGCATGATACAGATGATCAACAAAGTTCTTTCGAGTGTCTTCGCCTCTAAAGCTTAAGAAGACATCATACTTGAAGCTGTTTTGAATGGATGAACTTGAAGTGGATGCCATTAAAGTTATAACTAAAAAAAGTACAATAATAAGCTGATCACGAAGAAACTTGGATGAAATGAATAAGCCTAAAGAGGTTATACTAATAATTAAGGTAGTGTTATCAAAACTTTGTAGTGATGTTGCTATGAAGGATCAATGGTGAATGTGAATGTGATCTTTTTGTGTGGAAAAACTTTGGAATGAGAGATGGGGTCACAAAAGAGACCCTTTTCGTACAAAGAAACATAGAAAAAAGACCCATAAGAATGCTTTTTGACTAGGCTTGTTTTATTTAATCTTCACAAAACTAGATAAAAACGCAATAATAAGATAAACAAAGAAGCTCAATAAAACATCCCAAAAAATAGTATCATTTACCTTTAGCATTATTATCCTCTAGTGACAAAAACTCCTCGATATCATCATCAACAACAACACCCGAACCCAATCAATCCACTTACTCTTACCAGAACCCAAACCCGAATCCAAATCCACCATAGCCGAACCCGAAAACCCCCTATCTTCCACCCATCGCCATTTGTGAACTAATGACCATCCGCTCTAACCCTCTTCCCATTAAAACAGCTAATTTGTTCATTCCCTTTAAATGAAATTTAACAAAGTATCCACATTTGTACCGGGTCATAATTCTGACCCGCTTTCTACCCAAAACAAACCACATTTTGGGGTTTTCGAATTCCTTGTGGTAGTGTAGCAATTAATTAGGATTCAGTAATTAAACCATCAGTTATAGCCTACCAGCTTAGAGACCCGTTGACACCGGGTTATTTTTTAAAGAAATAGATAAATGAGATGATAATAAAAGCAATAACGTAAATTTGTTAAATTTAAAATATGTATGAGTCACAATCGATTTACAAACATCGCGTTGCCAATCTAAAATAGACTGACTCGAACATAAAATGATGTGTGATTTTAATGATCAATTGAGTTGCTAACAAACCTTGTAACATTAAAAATAATGAACCATAGTATAATATAACGTGATTATGCCTAACAGAGATTGAGAGACTTGTTTAAGGGCTTCAAACTTCAAATCCATCATCTGTAATGAATTGGAGGTATATGACATAAGAGGTCCTTTAGCTCTTTTCTTTTTTTCGAGTGTCTTCGCCTCTAAAGCTTAAGAAGACATCATACTTGAAGCTGTTTTGAATCAATGAACTTGAAGTGGACGCCATTAAAGTTATAACTGAAAAAAGTACAATATTAAGCTGATCACAAAGAAAATTGGATGAAATGAATAACCCTAAAGATGTTATGCTAATAATTAAGGTAGTGTTATCAAAACTTGTGTGGAAAAACTTTGGAATGAGATGGGTCACAAAAGACTCTTTTTGTGTAAACAAACATAGAAAAAAGACCATAAGAATGCTTTTTGTCTAGGCTTGTTTTATTTAATCATTCACCATTGTAGTGGTTCCTTTCCTAAATATTTTAATAATTACTAGTTATTTAAAAATTTCCATATACACAATCAATACCAGACATGTATTACTGCCATCAACATATATACATGTGATATATGCATAAAACTTTCACCAAGTGGTATATTGATATCAACTATACTACTAGATAATAAGATGACCTCACCTCAATGACTTTCTATATATCTCTTATCTCAGTAACAGGTCTTCCATGTTTCAGATGTGGGTAGTTTTTGTTTTTTTTTTTTTTTTTTTTTTTTTTTTTTGTTACATGGGCTTTCGATTTGACATTGTGTGCCGACTAATCCCAGGGCGACTACCCTCTTGGATAGCCCGGAGTCGGCGCAGGTGGATCTCCGTGGCCACAAGGGGATTACTTTTCTCCTCGTTGGATTCAAACCCTTGACCTCATCTTTGGTAGGCTGGTATTCCTACCATTGGGTCACCCGCTTGTGGTTAGATGCGGGTAGCTTTTAAAACTTGTTTATGATAGTTACATTACTTATGAAACCATACTAATTTTATTTATTTTAAACATGATAATGATAGTATCCAAACATTTTTCATAAAGGATGCAGTTTGACTATTTTTATAAAGTCAAGTCATTAAGTTGAGATCAATCACCAAAATAAATCAATAAATAATCTCATATTAACAAACAAATATTAATCACTTTAACAAATCGATCACCAAATAAAACAAATACTTTTACCTTTAAAACAACTTGTTTAATCCTAAATCCTAAAAACTATATCAAACCGTATTTAGATCCAAATTAACTATCCCAAACAAACATTAATCACCAAAATAAAGAATTACTTTTACCTTTAGTATTATTATCCTCCCGTGATGAAATATTCTCAATATCATCATCATCAACAACAACCACCGAACCCAATCAATCCACTGTACTCTTACCAGAACCCAACAACCCTCTATCCGCTTGAACCATTTTCCCATTAAAAAAAGCTAATTTGTTCATTCCATTTGAATGAAATTTAACGAAGTATCCACTTTTTTACCACATTTTGGGGGTTTTCGAAATCCTAGTGGTAGTGTAGCAATTAATTAATCAATCCATTAGGATTCAGTAAATAAACCATCAGTTATAGCCTATGACCAATTATTTGACCTTCAATTATTATGCCTAACAAATATTTAAACTTGTTTGAGGGCTTAAGGGTTTAAACTTTAAATGCATCTAATTTGGAGGTATGACATAAGAGGTCCTTTGACTCTTTCCTTTTCTTACTTTCTTACCCCTTTTAGTCTTGTGGCCAAAGTGTGAAAAACCAAAACTTAACTTCATTTTTCTCTCGGGTCATCTTCTTGACCCACTTACAAGCAGTGATTTTACCTTCAAAGTTTAGGGCCCTTTTCGTTGGGGTGTATGGGTATGGATTTATTACTTTAAAAGTCTTTAATGTTGTTTGGTTGGTTATGAGGCCCACCATAATGGGATGAGGATACCCAAATATGAAGGTTTCCTCATATACTATGTGTGTGGGTGGTTTCTTCATACCCTTCATTATCATTCCACTCTATACCAACACCCATACCCATTGTGATTTATAACGACAAACCAAGCGCACTCATCACCTCAGTTACTGGAGATATGACATAATAGGTCCTTCTACTCTTTCCTTTTATTCATTTCTCACCCATTTTTATTGGGGGTTGATACTCACACCATTTTTTTTATATTTACACCACAATTGTGCATTCGAGTCTTAAAACATGTTAATGATAAAATAATATCACTTATGAAACCTTTACTGAGTATATAACTTTAACATGATAATATCCAAACTAATATCAAATTTCCACCTTCTTTTCCAAAAGAACACAGTTTGACTTTTTTACAAAGTCAACTATGTTAGATGAACTTTTTTTTAGCTCAACTTACTTGACTTTAAACTTTATTTCGAATTCCAGTTGTGGTAACAACAACGGTAAACAACACAACGGCGAAAAAAGTTATACACATGCTAAACAGCAAGTTTACTATGGAAAGTGATGAGTACATGTTTCCCTTTTAGGTTAATAGATTTGTTTTTTACGTCTGCAACTATAAAGAGTTTCGTTCCGTAAGTTGTCTAATATTACTTAAGAAGATGCTTAAATATAAAGCTGGTTTTTCATTGAGTTTCAAGATGATTATGAGCATGAAATTTTGATCATGAGCATTTCTTTTTCGTTCCATGTGACAAATAACTAAAATTAGTTTTCTCGATGAATAAGAAATAAACCCGATAGTTTGCCAAACAGTTTATTGAAGATTGAGCATTGCGTATGCTAGATAAAATGCCCATAATTTACAATCTATAGCACAACCGTGGGAACTACACGATACACTTAACCGGGTTGCTCATATACATTTCGAAAAACTCAAGGTTACTTAGTTCACTCTTTTGAGTCTGCTGTCATGTGAAAAAGCATCACTATGGGTTTATTTTATCTGTCTAAACTTGGACTTTTAGAAAAAGCCATTGGTGAACACTCTCATATAAGTTTTTTAATGAAAGTTTATGAAAAACTTGTCGAGTGAGTTGAAAGTCAATAGTTGGACTCAAAAGCCATGTTTTATTATGTTCAATGATTTCATCAGAATGGAGAACATATGAATGCGAAGTAAAACTAGTTTATGATCTCGCATAACTAACAAGACTTTCCTAAGTCTATTGTTAACAGAATCATTTTTCAGCCTTTGATCCAAATCTAATCATTTTCATCAAGAAGACAGTTTGACTTTATTGAGAAGTCAAAACTACTATAAAATAACTTATACTACTTCAAATTTTAAAATGAATTAGAGCAGTTACATAGTAATTGAATCATCCAATTAAGGGAGTAGATCATACCTCGACAGTATGCGAATAGTACTATTTGTTAATAGAAAAATAAAAACAATCTTCTTACTCTTACATCAATATAGAACCAAACCATTGAACCCGGTGATTGAACATCCAGCTTCATTACGGCATTTGAAGACAGCATTATCCTTTGGTTCAATCAGATGATGAGAAGCAGAGGCTAAGTGCATTAAAACAATCATTAATGCATGGAAAACGTATGCTAGGTGAAAGAGCATTTTGGTTGAGAAAAGCATTAAAAGAAACAAAAATTGAAGAACATTGTAATGGAATAAAAATAAAAATAAAGATGAAGTGTTAACTACTACTATCTCCGGATTTAAAAAATAAATAAATAAAATAACTGAATAAAGATGATTACTAGAAAAACAGAGGAAGTACCAGTTAAGTTGTTTTCTCCTTTGACCACGTGATACGCGACTACTGCTTTGTGTGCCTGTAATAGTTACATTTGCTTCATTCTCGGATATTTGTATCTTTGATGTAGAACCAGATGACCGAAGCCGAATCTGATCTTCCCCAACAATACGCAGACCTTTTAATTGAAAAATGCCCGTTGGAAGATAACTTATACCTGAACGTGTTATATCCAACTCTTTTAAACAGCCTAAACGTCCCATTTCCTCAGGTAACTTCATAATCCGACGACATTCAGCGAGATGTAAAGATATTAGACTTTTCATCTTACACATACTGTTCGGTAAATCCTGTAAAACCTTACAATCCAAAAGGATTAGCTTCTCTAAACATTGCAATCGCCCAAGATCCTCCGGTAACTTCTCAAGAAACCAACAAGATACAATCTCAAGCGATTTCAGTTGATTCAACATACAAATGCTGTCTGGAAGGATTTTAATATCTGTTGATGACAAATTTAGCTCCTCTAGAAATACTAACCGGTCTAGGTCCTTGGGTACTTCTGGAATACTGCCTTCAAATGTAAGCTTTCTCAAACATTGTAATCCACAAATGCTTCTTGAAAAACTCTCAAGGTTTGTACAAGCACAAAGACCTATAGAAATTAGCCTTTCAAGATTTCCAAACGATGAAGCTGGATCTTCTGTATAATAACATAAAAGATGGAACTTTGGAGAATCATTGTCGAAGTACAACGGACAAACATTTGTGGATGTGGATTCTGCAATCAGATGTAACTCAGATAAACAACCAGCCTCAGCTGGTTGAGACCAATTGTCAAACACAAAAGACTTAAACCTCCCACAACACCTTAAGTCTATGAAGGTACGATTTCTCAGACATCCATCGGGAGCATTAATATCTACCGAATCATAACAATTTACAAGATTTAACCTTTCGAGATTTGGAGTGTCGAGATATTTGAGCTTTAGATTTTCAATAGGCATTTGAAGTTCTACCAAATCATTACAGCCTTTTATTATTAGCTCCTTAAGATTCGTAGTATTCCCGAGGTGAATGGTCTTCAATTGTGAATGACTCAGGTCGAGATATTCGAGCTTTCGATTTTCGACGGGGATTTGAAGTTCTACCAAATCATTACACCCTTTAAGTATAAGTGTCTCAAGATTCAGATTATTCCCGAGGTGAATGGTCTTCAACCGTGAATGACTCAAGTCGAGATATTTGAGCTTTAGATTTTCAACGGGCATTTGAAGTTCTACCAAATCATTACAGCCTTCGAGTATTAGCCTCTCAAGATTCGGAGTATTTCCGAAGCGAAGGCTCTTCAACTTTGAATGACTGAGATTGAGATATTCAAGCTTTAGACTTTCTGCAGGCATTTGAAGTTCAACCAAATCATTACAGCCTTTGAGTATTAGCTCTGTAAGATTCAGATTATTCCCGAGGTGAATGGTCTTCAACCGTGAATGACTCAGGTCGAGATATTTGAGCTTTAGATTTTCAACGGGAATTTGAAGTTCTACCAAATCATTACACCAATCAAGTATAAGCATCTCAAGATTCGGAGTATTCTCGAGGTGAATGGTCTTCAAATGTGAATGACTCAGGTCGAGATATTTGAGCTTTAGATTTTTAAATGGCATTTGAAATTCTACCAAATCATTACACCATCCGAGAATAAGCCTCTCAAGATTCGTAGAATTCCCAAGGTGAATGGTCTTTAACTGTGAATGAGTGAGGTAGAGCTCTTCGAGCTTTAGACTTTGAGCAGGCATTTGAAATTCTACTAAATCACAACAGTCTCTGAGTTCTAGCTTCTTTAGATTCGGAGTGTTCCCGAGGTGGAGGTTTTTCAAATTTGATTGACTGAGGTTGACCCATTCGAGCTTTGGACTTTCAGCAGGCATTTTAAGTTCTACCAAATCATAACAGCTTTCAAGTATTAGCGTCTTTAGATTTGGAGTATTCCCGAGGTGAATGTTTCTCAGCTTTGAATGACTGATGATGTGAAGATATTCGAGCTTTAAACTTTCAGCAGGCATTTGAAATTCTACCAAATTATGACAGCCATTGAGTTCTAGCGTCTTTAGATTCGAAGTATTCCCGAGGTGAAGGTTTGTAATCTTGTAGAATTGTACGAGATTTAACTGGACAAGATTTGGAGTATTCCCGAGGTGAAGGCTTGTAATCTTGTAGAGTTGTTGGAGATTTAACTCGACAAGATTTGGAGTATTCCCGAGGTGAAGGTTTGTCAGCTTTAAATTAGTGAGGGTGAGATATTTGAGCTTTAGATGGTAAGCAGGCATATGAAGCTCTACGAAATCATGACAATAGTTAATAGTCAACTGCTCAAGATTTGGAACCAACCTAAGGTCAAAGGTCTGTAATTTTGATTGGCTAATGTTGAGGAACCTTAGCATATGAAGAACCTAACATAAGTAAAAAAAAAAAAAAACAATTAATATTGGTGCAATGACAAACCAATAGATATATAGGATCATAATGAATCATGAAAAACAACAATTTAACCATTATTCTACCTTTCCTTCTCCATCTTCCCAAAGTTGAACAATATTGCTTTCCCATATTTCAAGATCAACAAGATATTTTCCTTGAAATGTACTCGGTAAACTCGAAAAAGGAAAACCCCACCAACTCATAAACCGTAAGGAACTTGGAAGGTATTCGCTAACTTTATCAAATTCAACAATATTGCTCTCAGTATCATAATCCTTATCGAGATTCATATAAACAAATCTAAGATCCTTCATTTTTGCTAGACCTTTTACTGCAATTTCAGCACTGAAACCCGGTGACCGGAAGTATAGACATTTTGTTTCTTGGGTACCCTGAAATCGAAAAAATAAAACCCTAAATTTCAAAACGCCCAAAATCACTGAAGACATGATCATATTGAGAGTGAATGAAGATGATATAAAGCGAATTGAATGATAATTCCATTCGAATTAATGAATTTTTGAATGATTATTAGAGGGAGAAAGGGAATTTGGGGAAAACTTGTTATGTGTTTTTTATAAGAAAAGTGACGGTCAAATATAGTCAAACTAACAGAGTTAGGAATTTGGACCAAACCCACGGATGTTTCATTTTAGACTAAACCCGAAAATTTTCAAACTATTGGACCAAAAATGAAATATCTAGAAAACCATATGTACCAATATATACTCAATTTCCTCAATTTTTACCATGTCATTAGTCAATATATCCTCAATTTCCTTGTTAACCCACAATCGGCTATGTCTTTGAGGTTCATCGGGGTGTGACCGACGAACAATATTCCTACCCATTTCTTCTAAATGATCATGCATCCCCAATATCTCATATTCAGAAATAGTTATAAGAGATTTCTGCTCAAGAACTCTTAAACCAACTTCAGCATGAAATCCACGGCTTTCAAGCACTCTAATTGCATATTCTTTGACCCAACCTTTTAGTATGCATGCAACATCCAAGAATATTTCTTTGTAATCATCCTCTAGACCATCAAAGCTTATTTCCAATCTTTCCATAGTTGCTTTTAATGGAATTTTTTTTAGTCTTTTTATAGCATCTGCCCAGTAATGTTCACTTTGACCACAAAGAAACGAACCCAAAACTTTGATCGTTAAGGGAAGACCATGAGCATATTGTACAACTTGTCCTGATAGCTCTTCGTACCCTTGAATCGGATTCTCTCTTCCAAACGCATACCTACTGAAGAGGCATCCCGCTTCCGCTTGAGATAACAAAGTCACATTATGAATCAAGCTCACTCGGTGGGCTACCAGTACTTGCTCATCTCTTGTTGTAATTATGATTCTACTTCCCGACTTAAACCAATTACAGTCACCGGCTAACGCCTCAAGCTGGTTTTTATCATCAACGTCATCTAGGACAACGAGTATCTTTCTACCACGCATCCTCGTTTGCATCATACTGCCAGAAACACTGCTTACTTCAATGCCAGAAACATCCTTCAGTACTTGTTTCTGCAACTTCTCTAGACCCTCCGAAGAGGCTTTTGACACTTCCCTGACGTTTTTAATAAAGCTTCGACCTTCGAACTTAATGGATATCTTATCAAAAATAGCTTTTGCCAAAGTTGTCTTCCCCGCACCTCCCATCCCCCATATCCCTAGCATGCGAACATCGCCAACACCAGGTTCTAAGGATGAAATTACTTCTTTTAAACGGGTCTCCATGCCTATTAAATCTCCATCACTGCTCGAATTGATGAAACTTAACTCTACTGAAATCTTTTTAACGATTTCCTGTATGAACTTAGCTTCATGCCTATACGTTAAATAAAGATTCAATTAGCTTGTGAAGATTCCCGAACAATTTTTAGATCTTTAATACTGACATACAATAATACATGAAGTAAATGGTGATATAAGTATTATATATGATTAATATAGTTATATAGGTGAAAACTTATCTGTGGTTTCATACCACGGGATTGTAAGTTTGACAACAGTGTGTTAAAGAATGACAAACTATATGCTCTAAGAGGTTGTTTGCTAATATAATGAAGAAATTTACTTACCCATTAGCAATGCTTTTCAACTCAAACCCAGCCAAATCAGATGCTTCTTTCAAAGCCTCCCTCCATTTCCCAGCAGCTTCATCCTCTTTATGTTTTGCAAATGCATCTCCAACTGATCCACTTTGTTTGCGTACTTCAGTGGGCTCCACATCGTAGAACACGGGATAAGCAGTATGCCCAAAACCCTTCCGGCATTCCATAATCTTAACAAGCTCTTCCAAGCACCAAGATGAAGAAGCATAATTCTTGGAGAAAATAATAATGTAAAATTTCGAGCCTTCAATGGCTTCAATAAGCTCATCACTTATCATTTTCCCCTGCTTAATTTTCTCGTCATCTTTGTACGTTTCAATACCTTTTTGTATAAGAGCATGATACAGATGATCAACAAAGTTCTTTCGAGTGTCTTCTCCTCTAAAGTTTAAGAAGACATCATACTTAAAGCTCTTTTGAATGGATGAAACTGAAGTAGAAGCCATTAGAAGTATGGTTGAAAGAGCTTATGTGAAAAAGTATTTGTGTTTGTGTGGGTAAAGCTGTGGAATATTGATGTTGAGAAACCAAAGCCATTAGAAGTATGGTTGAAGTATGGTCTTTTGGTCAATGAAAAAAAGAAAGATAAGATTCACTTTTGAACTTTCAACCAAGTGACCAATACACACGCACCATTTATAATAGTTGCATACTTGTACATGTTTTTTGTTTCTTAGTTTTCATATTAATTATGGTTCAAAAGATCATTACTTGTTTCATTGATGATATCATAATCATTACATAAATTATATGTCAGTCACTATTCAAATCATATAGAATTTGCTACAAACAATGGTTGAAGAATAGTCGGTAAAGTATTAGTTAATTGGTTTTACTAGCAGCTTTAGATCAGAGGGGAGAGATATGTTGTCTTTCCCACTAAACTAAGGAACCAGGAGCCACCTATTGATGAATCTTGAAACCACTGAAGACCTAAACTGAAAATAGCGAAAGCATCAGTCTCACACAAACACATTATCAAATAAATTGGGGTCAGTTCCCAAAACTGCAGGTACAACGCCCTAAAATGTTCAGGAATGCACCCACAACGGTTCTTTTGCTTTTCGAAAAGCTGCTAAGAAAAGCACAAGACTTTTTGTCGGAATATTTGCTTACAAGAACATTGAGTGCATGACTGTGTTTGATCAAAAATCACTGTATGCTAACATGACATCCATTTATTACTATAATCGCCATAGAAAAACTATAAAATCTCTTGTAAAAACTAAAAACACTAAACTCAGGTCTAAAGTTTGTTCATTAGTAAAAAAAAGGGCTGGACTACAACTTGAATTTTGAAAAGCTTCCGCTTTCTTTCCTCTATTTTCCAGTACAGAGCAGCCTCAACACTTCTGAAAGTTTTCATTTGTAGATTGATAGATACTAGTGTCAACTGCCTTTGAACAATCCAAATCAGACTCTTAGTGTCTCAACATGATTAGATACGGATATACCAATCGCACATTTCAAAGCACGATCAACACTCATTTCTTCTTGGTGGAAGTTTTCTTCGCCTTTTTATTTTTAAATCCTCATCCACTCTCCTGTCAAAACAACAGGTATTCTTCAATGATAGCTGAAATCAGACTTGCTAAATGACAAAAGCATCATTATTTAGCTCATATCATATTTATACGCAAAAATAAAAGTTTAAAACGAAGTTTATCAATTATAAAGCAAAGCAAGGTGAAAAAGTTGAGAGATATAATTGAGCGGAAGTACCTTTCTATAGTGAATGTAAGCAGCTTTGCCGGTATTTCTTGCCCATTTTTACTGACATAAACCTGTAAGTACAAGAAAATTCTATTTATATCATACAGCATAGAAAGAGATGCCATCAAAAAGTAGGGGTGGCAATTTCTAACACGAAACACGACCCAAAACCGACACCAAACTAAACTGGTAGGGTCTCGTCTAAACAGTTTTCTGGCCATGGGTGTTAAACAGGTTGACCCACCAACCCGTTTGAGTTTATTTATTTTAGATAAATTATGAATATAGTGAGTTAAACAGGTTAAACAAGTCGACCCACCCACCAGTTTAGAAAAACGGGTTAAATAGGCCATGTTCGTGTCAGTGTAAACGGGTTAGGATTGACAAAACTGACCTAACTACAGAAACTGACCTAAAAACGGGTTAAGGTGTGACCCGACCCGTATTTGTTTGTAACAGTTGTTTCTTGATTTGAAATGACTACATTAACAGAATAAGAACTTTCCAACTTACCCTCTTCCCATCGCCATTTGTGAACCAATGCCCCGTCCCTTGACCATCCGCTTGAGCTCTTCTTTTGCCAGCATCTTTTGTGATTCCTTTCGCAGTATTGACTTTAGGATTCATAGAACCTTGTGACGTTTCATGAGCCTTGGATTTTCTTGAATTATTCCTTAATGAACTTGTCTCGGCTTTATTAGTTCTAGTAGCTTGTTTAGTTTTGTCGCCACTGCTAAATTGACCCCTAGAAACACAAGAAATGCAACACAAAAAACATGAATCATGATATAGGATTTTATGAAAAAAGAGCTAATCTTTTATGCAAATAATACCTTAAAAAACTATCAATAATATTGCAGAATTAACTTTACATGTAATCGATATTCGATGTACTGGGAAGCTCAGAACCTCTACTTTCTGCATTTAACGGGAAAAAGTTGCCCAAACGGGTTCGCACAAACTCTTGGACCCTCAAATCATTCACCCAAATCTACTACACTGTCCATAACATGACTATTGCGGTTACTTTTTCCAATATTACTCTGAACTTTACTTTTTTCTTTCATGGAACTAAAATAATCTTCACAAACCTCATCCAGTGCAGGTGTCGGGATAATGGAACCTCTTCTCGTGTCTAAAATCTTCCCATAAATCTTTTCTGGCTGGCTGAAGTAACGAGTGATTCACTTAATTTTCTCGGCTGATGTAAACCTACACTTTTTCCCCTATCTAAATTAGATTCTGACTTACTGCAGGTCCTGTTAGTAGCAACTTTACTGGATCAGAATCAAACTCGGAATCAATCAGCTGAAATTTTCTAAGAGGACTGACAGTTAACTTTGGAAGCAGTTGTTTGCTGCAGCTTGTGATTACGGATTCTGCCGCGTTTGAGACATATGAGATATTTTGCTTTCCTTTTCCTGATTCTCTGGTCAAACACCTAGTCCGGTAAGCGGAAATTTGGAACTGTTACTGATTGAATAGTGTTGTGTTGGAAGAATCTCATCTGCATTTAGCAATAATAACAACCAGTGAATATGGGAATGATAAACAAGCGCACGTGACAGTAATTAGCACACTGGTTTATAATACGTGTGACTGCTACTTGATGGAATCTTATAAATCATAAAACTAGCACAAATACCTTCCCTTTTACGCTAAGTTAATCAACAGGAGAAATCTGATTCAGCGGTTCTGCTTAGTAGATATCTTTGTGATCTTTCTTGGATTACAAAGAATCACAAGTTGCTGCATATTTAAGCGTTTATGTCTGAGCTAAATACATTTCGATATTCAGATATGAAAAATCATTGGTAACGACTACAACTTTCTTGTTTATCTTAAGACATAAGTAAGGGTGTATAATGACAGTCCAAAGGGGTTGTAAGTTGTAGCCCGAGTGCCCAATGGCCCCAATTCCCTAAATCCACCAGACTTGCTACATTATCATAAGATTAACTAAATATATTACACATTAGACACAATGAAGTTATCAAGGGTAACTCGTAAGTCCATCCACCCACAACATACAGAAAACAAGTCCAGTTTTTCGTTGTTACTAGAGTTCAAAAGAATCTAATTGGCTGCCAAACTCATCCCTATATCTTTAGGAAATCAAATTGACCTACTGAAAAACGCTTAAGTGGCGTTTAAGATTGCTCTTCATATCGTTTTGAAATGGCAAACAATTAGTTAAATTTGTAGTGTTTGGACGGATGTTAACTGAGTGTGATCATGATATCAATTATAGACAAACTAATTCAAAGTTGCTTATTCACACTAACTATCTGATTTCATTGTTCATACTGAGAATATGAAACCGCAATAAACAGATAACAAACAACTCAATCCCCTAATCATCAAATCAAATATCAAAAAACACAACTAAAGGGTAGCTCCGAAAAACTGTTACTAACTTATCAAAACTTGTAAGTTGTAATTTGCTAATTCACTTACGAAATCAAATAAGCAGACCCAAACACCCTCAAAACACATTAATCACATAAGTAACCGCTTAGCATTATCATAAACAATCACTTTTACCGTTAGCATTATCATCATCAACAACAACCGAACCCAAATCCACCGTAGCCGAACCCGACAACCCCCTATCCTCGACACTACACCCGCGCCGTAACCGCTTCAATCTTGGCCTTACCCCCACCTCATCATTATCATTACCATCAACAACACTCTTCACATCAGCAGCTACTGGAACATCTACCGAATCACGACTCGATGTGTTATTCGGTGTAGATCGTCAGGGTGCTTCAAAATCACCCATATTATGATTGATTGTATAGTGAATTGAAAGTGTTTAGGGTTTGATTAATGAGATTATTATGATGGATTTGATTTATTGATTTGTGTGTTGTAAGTTTTACTGTATGAATTTTTGGGTGTTTTGGAAAAGTTTTATGAATTTTGTTTTTATTCAAATGAAATCTCACTAGTTTTTTTAATTTGTGCTTTTGTTAAGATTAGACGATTACGCATATAACGGCGACGGTGTATAATAACGTTAATTAGTTTGTGTAATTTTTGTTATGTATATATAAATGTGAAGTAACTAAAAGTGAAGAAAATACAATTTTCAAAAAATGGATTACGTCGTATAGGTAAGTCCATATACGTCATATAACGCCTTATAGTAATATCTAAGATTTTTCTAATTAAAAAAAAAAAATACTTATATAGTTATAGTATTCGTGCATACACATGATTTTACATAATTTTTCATTATATATTAATTGATTATTATTTGGTATACATTTTTATTAAACGAAAGATTTGAACTTTTTAACTTAAATGGTGTTTATGTTAATCTTGTTTAAATATAGCTATTGATACTATATTCTACACATTACGTGTGTTTAGTGGCACATAATGACTATTGAAAAATTAAGTGTCATTGCTATATATATAATTTCGTCTATTTATTTTTATCTTATAGTAACTCGTGAGGTCGTGCTTTCATTTTGATATTTATGTTTTTGTTAAAATTTTTAATTTTAATCGAATTTAATTTTTAAACTCGTGTACGAGCGGATTAAAATTATAAAGAGAATAACATGTGTCATTATTCGATGTGGATAGTTAAATTTATTTTATTTTATTTTATTTTATTTTATTTTTATTTTTTTTTTGTAGATATCAGTACATAATCTCATAAAAAGAACTAAAATGAGTCATTCGTATATTTATAATTTCGTGTATTCAATTACATCTCATAGTAACTCGTGTTTTCTTTTTTATATTTATTACTTAGTGCAAATGCATCAGGTTAATATATAGTGAAAAAAGTATTTATAAATAACAATAATATTTTGTTGTATTTTTTTATAAAATATAAAGTATATTGAGAATAAAGTCTATTTGTATTTACTAACTTTGTAAAGTTATTAAAAACCTGAAATTAATAATTATTCATACTGAAATTAATAAAATTAAAAACCTGAAATTAAATTATTCATACTGACTATATGAAACCGCAATAAACAGATAACAAACAACTCAATCCCCTAATCATCACAACCAAAAGTAACATTGGGACAACTAAAGGGTAGCTCCGAAAAACTGTTACTAATCTGCTTATCAAGACTTGTAAGTTGTAATTTGCTACTTCACTTACGAAATCAAATAAGCAGACCCAAACACCCTCAAAACAAATTAATCAGATAAGTAACCAAGCAGTTCTAATAAAAAATCACTTTTACCTTTAGCATTATTATCCTCGGGCGACGAAAAGTCCTCGATATCATCATCATCAACAACAACAACAACCGAACCCAAATCCACCGTAGCCGAACCGACAACCCGCGTCGTAACCGCTTCAATCTTGGCCTTACCTCCACCTCATTGTCATCATCATCTGAATCAGCAACAGTAAGCGTGTCAGTCTCAAACTCCTCATCATTATCATTACCATCAACAACTGTCTTCACATCAGCAGCTACTGGAACATCAACCGAATCACGATTCGATGTATTATTCGGTGTGGTTTGGGGTTCGGGTGTATCGTCAAAATTGAAGTCAAAACCTAATGAGAATGAAGGTGCTTCAAAATCACCCATTATGATTGATTGATTATTAGTAATGTGAATTGAAATTGTTTAGGGTTTGATTAATTATTTTGTGTTTTGTAATTTTGGGGGTTTTGGAAATGTTTGTTTGGCGGGTTTTTATTTTATGTCAACTAACCTTTGACATCAACTACACACTATTATCGAACAAGAGAACCAAAGAAACCCAAGTATCTAAAATAGATACCTCTATGAGTATCACACACAAACACTTAAACCAAGTACGTTCAATAAACGCTAGTCGAGAACGTTTAAAACAATCAACCCCTTGAATTACTTGAATACCACGAAATAGAAAAAACCAAGAACACCTTCTTTTTATTCTGCCCGAGAACCACTAGAAACTGTCCGAGAACAGTCCCATGTGTTACCCGATATCGGACAAGGCAATCTTATATCCTTCCCTTGTTCTGTCCGATAAATACTAAAGCAGAAACCAATCTTATCCTTGCTATCTAGTTTGACCAAGAAACATGCAAGGACTAAATAATTGAAAACCTCAACATCTTGAATAAAAGAACATGCAAGTTAGGTTGTTCAATAAAACCAACACACACCCAATTGGTTTATATATAAAACCAATCAGGTACATTTGTTGATTAGTATAGATCGATTACTAAAATATGAATTTAGTGATAGTATGTTGTCAGTTAGGGATATACATAATCGTATATATGTATACATGGGTATCTTTGTTTATATAGCTCAAGAACCGGTTATTAACTTGGGCTCAAAACTTTCTCCTCAAGCTACAAAACCAAACACCCCGATCGTGTGTCTCTAGGCCCAAGGCAAACACAAATCCGACCCAAGTTAAATAATAAAAGATCCCATGGGTCGTTAGATTTGATAGGGTCACATTCATGCATAAACGGGTCAAGTATATTCAAGTATTAAACGATCTTCACGTACTCTCGTGTTTAACATGTGTGCCCCTATAGGCTCACACAATTCTAGTCGTTTACGTGTGTTTTAACTCCCACAAACCAACAGCTCCCACTTAGGAGTTGGAATGTCGAATGGCACACAAAACTAACGACGAAAACGCCTAGAAATGCTCTCACTCGCTTTTTAACTAAAAGTGTCTAAGATATAGTTTCACAAAATCTTCTCAGTAGCATGGTTATTAATGTCCTGCTTTTAATCATCATTTGTTATAGATACCGTTAAAACATGGATATGGATCCTAACTCATTCTATATAGTTTAACCATTTAGATTCTCATTATAGAATTTAATTAGATATACCAAATGTAATCAAGTATCATCTTGCATTACCTTTTGGGTTCGGCCGAACAATTATCTTATTAATTCTGGAGAGGGCCCATGGTATCTTTCTGCGCATATCAAGTGGAGTAACAAATCCTCTATTGACTACAAGTGTTGTGGATGCTGCTTCACATCACTCCGAAATATAGCTTTTATAACTACCTTATTCAGATAACGTTTTGCTTATACTTACAAAAAGTGATATCCACACATAATAGAACTTGCTTGTATCTCAAGTCTAAGGACGACTTTAACAAACCATTTTCAATATTTTACTTATGACAAAGATCCAAAAGTAAATGTTTGATGTTGGGGTATCAAATATGCATCTTTTGTGAATACACATGAGTTTGGCGGGAACAATCCACATTCTCATTAGAATATAACCAACACTCACATTTGTCTTACATAACAATATTCCCATATTGTTAACCGATAATGGACATATTTAGAACAATAAAATTATTCAAGGATTAAACATGCAAATATAGGATTACAATAATTATATGAATGAATAACAAATACCAAGTATCTTTATTCATCATAAAGTAAAAATTGTCTTTCAATCCCAATTATCCAAATACTAAAACAGATATGCATGAGACTAATTTAGTAAGTTGAAGTCTAATGTTTCCAACATTCTCAACCTTTATTTACAAGAAAAACTAAATAGTCATCTGAGTAAACTTTCCGAATACTTGTTTCAAATTTCACATATAGTGAGGGATTTAAGGGATTTGAAATATAAGATGAATGTCTTATCTCATATGCTCATATGGAGATGTCGCCCTACCTTGCATGAGGTATTAGAAGTCAAAGACATACTAACAGTCATCTATATAGTTTCTAAAAGTGCAAAGTATTCTCATTCCTTAATGTGTAATGCAACAATGCTCTATGTTGAGCATAACTAGTTAGCAGATTTATCATAAAAGATAAAATCCTACTTCAACTAGTATAAATAATCCTCTAGCATCATTGTACTTATACAACACGTATGCTTTATAAAACATCTATATTAACAATAATCTAAACACTCTCAGCTCATCTTGTTCTTGTACAAAAGCAACAACTAGTCCTATACACAATATAATATATACATGATAAATCCTTAGTTAAAAACATAAGGTTTTCATCCATGTAATAAATTACTCCAAGTGAAAAATACCATTTAAGACTTGCTTGAATGATATATTGCATTTGTGTTGGACTTAATTTTCAGCATTTGTTTATTCCAGATAAACCTTTATTTCAAGGTTGTTTGTTTTATTCTTAACTGTTTCTAACTGATTCCTACTGCTTCTTGGCCGGAATAACTACTTCTTAACTGGTTCCAACTGGTTCTTGCCCGGAATAGGCAGTTCTTAGCTGGATCTAACTGGTTCTAGGCCGGAATAACTGGTTCCTATCTGAATCTAACTGGTTCTTGGCCAAAATAGCCGGTTCTTAACTGGTTCGTACGGGTTATTGGTCGGAATAGCTGGTCCTTAACTGGATCTAATAGGTTCCGACTGATTTTTGACTGGAATAGCCAGTTCTTAACTGGTTCCTACTGTTTCTTGGCCTAAATAGGCAATTCTTAGCTGGATCTAACAGGTTCTTGGCTGGAATAGCTGATTCTTATTTGGATTTAACTGGTTATTGGCCGGAATAACTGGTTCTTAACTGGTTCTAACTGGTTTTTACTGGTTCTTGGCCAGAATATCCGGTTCTTAACTAGTTCTAACTGGTTCCTATTGGTTCTTGGCCGTAATTATAAGTTCTTAACTGGTTCTTGGCCGGAATAGGCAGTTCTTAGTTGGATCTAGCTGGTTCTTGGCCAAACTAGATGGTTCCTATCTAGATCTAACTCGTTCTTGGCCAGAATAAATGGTTCTTAATTGGTTCTTAGCCGGATTAGCCGGTTCCTAGCTGGATCTAACTGGTTCTTTGCCGGAATAGACGTTTCTTAGCTAGATCTACTTGGACTGAAGAGCCGATTCTTAGCCAGATCTAATTGGTTATTGGCCCAAATAGCTTGTTCTTAGCCGGTTAACATTTAAACCAAAATTTGAATCTCGCATAAAAATTTAACGTTTAGTTTCCCTTAAAAAGTAAATTTTACTCACATTTTCCCGACAAAATACTTTTTTTTGGAATTAACTTGTGTAGTGATGGATCTAACTAGTTGTTGGCTGGAATAGTTGGTTCCTACCGATTCATGTCCACAATAGGCTGTTCTTAGCTAGATCTAACTGGTTCTTGGCCGAAATAGCTGGTTCCTATATGGATCTAACTGGTTATTTGCCGGAATAGCTTTTTCTTAACTGGTTCTTAGGCAGAATAGCCGGTTTCTTAACTGGTTCCTAGTGGTTCTTAGCCGGATAAGCCGGTTCTTAACTGGTTCCTACTAGTTCTTGGCAGGAATAGATAGTTCTTAGCTGGATCTAACTGGTTCTGGGCCGGAATAGCTGGTTCCTATTTGGATCTAACTCTTTCTTGGCCAGAATAGCCGGTTTTTAACTAGTTATTAGCCGAAATAGCCATTTCTTAGCTGAATCTAACTGGTTCTTTTCTGGAATAGACGTTTCTTAGCTGGATCTAATTGCCAGAAGAGCCAATTCTTAGCCAGATCTAACTGGTTCTTGGCCCAAATAGCTTGTTCTTAGCCGGTTAACAGTTAAACCAAAATTTGAATCTTGATTAAAAATTTAACGCTTAGTCTCCCCTAAAAATTAAATTTTACTCAAATTTTCCCGCCAAAATACTTTTTTTTTTCTTTTTTTTAATAACTTGTGTAGTGATGGATCTAACTAGTTATTTGCCAGAATAGTTGGTTCTTACTGATTCTCGGCTAGAATAAGCTGTTCTTAGCTGCATCTAACTGGTTCTTGGTCGAAATAGCTGGTTCCTATTTGGATCTAACTGTTTATTTGCCAGAATAGCTGGTTCTTAACAGGTTCTTACTGGTACTTGGCCGGAATAGCCAGTTCTTAAGTGGTTCCTACTGGTTCTTGGCAGGAATTGGCAGTTCTTAGCTAGATCTAACTGGTTCTTGGCACCAATTATATACCATCGACCAAACCTCCCTTGCTAACGTACATATGAATAAAACATGAGATATCGATTCCATTGAAACACCGCATACTGGACACATAATAGAAGCTATTTCGATCCCTTTGTGTGTTAGATTATAACTTGTTGGCAGCTTGTCTAATCTAGCTCGTTACACATATATGTTTACTTACCTGGGCAACGAAGAGCATCATCTAGTGGCTATATTTAAACCCAACAAAGTCTGTTTATAAATAGCTTTTCTTGTAATGCCAATTGAGAACATATCTTGGGTATTAATATCCCACCAAATCCGATCTTGACCTTCATGAAGAGTTACTTCAAAACCTCTTCAGTAAGCAGATGTAACTGGTTCTTACTGGTTCTTGGCCGGAATATCCGGTTCTTAACTAGTTCTAATTGGTTCTTGGCCGGAATAGTTGGTTCTTAACTGGTTCCTACTGGTTCTTGGCTGGAATAGGTAGTTCTTAGCTGGATCTAACTGGTTCTCGGCCGGAATAGCTGGTTCCTATATGGATCTAACTGGTTCTTGGCCAGAATAGCCGGTTCTTAACTGGTTCTTGGCCGGAATAACCGGTTCTTAGCTGGATCTATCTGGTTCTTGGCCGGAATAAACGTTTCTTAGCTGGATCACTTGGCCTGAAGAGTCGGTTCTTAGCCAGATCTATCTGGTTCTTGGTCCGAATAGATGGTTCATAGTCGGTTCACCGTTAAACCAAAATTTGAATCTTGTGTAAAAATTTAACGTTTGGTCTCCCCTAAAAATTAAATTTTACACAAATTTTCCTGCTAAAATACTTATTTGATTTAACTTGTGTAGTGATGGATCTAAATAGTTCTTTGCCAGAATAGCTGGTTCCTATTTTGATCTAACAGGTTATTGGCCAGAATAGCTGGTTCTTAACTATTTCTTGGCCGGAATAACTGGTTCTTAACTGGTTCTAACTGGTTCCTACTACTTCTTGGCCAGAATAACTAGTTCTTAACTGGTTCTAACTAGTTCTTTGACGGAATATGCGGTTCTTAGCTGGATCTAACTGGTTCTAGGCCGGAATAACTGGTTCCTATCTGGATCTAACTGGTTCTTCGCCAAAATAGCCAGTTCTTAATTGGCACTTACTGGTTATTGGCTGGAATAGCTGGTTCTTAACTAGATCTAACAGGTTTCGACTGTTTCTTGACCGGAAAAGCCGGTTCTTAACATGTTCTAACTGGTTCCTACTGGTTTTTGGTTGGAATAAACTGTTCTTAGCTGGATCAAACTGTTTCTTGGCCGGAATAGCTGGTTTCAATTTGTATCTAACTGGTTATTGGCCAGAATAGCTGGTTCTTAACTAGTTCTAACTTGTTCTTACAGGTTCTTTGCCGGAATATCTGGTTCTTAACCGGTTCCTACTGGTTCTTGGCCGGAATTATCGGTTCTTAGCTGTACCTAACTGGTTCCTACTGATTCTTGGCCGGAATAGGCAGTTCTTAGCTGGATCTAACTGGCTCTTGGCCGGAATAGTTGGTTCCTATGTGGATCTAACTTGTTCACGGTCAGAATAGTCGGTTCTTAACTGGTTCTTGGCCGGAATAGCCGGTTCTTGACCGAAATAAACATTTCTTATTTGGATCTACTTGGCCTAAAGAGCCGGTTCTTAGCCATATCTAACTGGTTCTTGGCACGAATAGTTGGTTCTTAGCCGGTTCACATTTAAACCAAAATTTGAATCTCGTGTAAAAATTTTACGTTTTGTCTTCCCTAAGAATCAAATTTTACTCAAATTTTCCCGCCATAATATTTTTTTTTCTTTTTTTTTGGAATTAACATGTGTAGTGATGGATCTAACTAGTTATTGGCCGGAATAGTTTGTTCCTACTGATTCTTGGCCAGAATAGCCTTTCTTTGCCAAAATAGATGGTTCCTATTTGGATCTAACTGATTATTTGTCGGAATAGCTGGTTCTTAACAGGTTCTAATTGGTTCTTACTGGTTCTTGGCCAGAATAGCCGGTTCTTAACTGGTTCTAACTGGTTCCTAGTGGTTCTTCGCCTGAATAGCCGGTTCTTAACTGGTTCCTACTGGTTCTTGGCAGGAATAGGTAGTTCTTAGCTGTATCTAACTGGTTCTTGGCCGGAATAGCTGGTTTCTATTTGGATCTAACTCGTTCTTGGCAGGAATAGGTAGTTCCATCTGTGACTAAGTATTTTAGATAAAAGGATATTGTAAACATTATTATTGAAATGAAATAAAGTATTTTTGTTATGTTTATTGTTCATTTATTATGATGTTATCCTATATTTGCATGTTTAAATCCTTGAATAACTTAAGTTATTCTAAATAGTCTTTTGTCAATCAATAACATGGGAATGATGTTGAATTAAGACAAATCTGAGTATTAGTTAGAATATACTTGAAAGTATATTGATGAGTAGCATGACTAATTTCAGATGATATTCAATAAATTGAGTATAGGACTTATCCCACTCACATGATGGTACTTTATGGATCTTAGTCATTAAGTACATCATTAATATTTATCCTCTGACTTGAGATACCAGAGATATGTCATGGATGTAGTGCATTTTTGTGAAGCAATCTAACGCTATACGTAACTGGTAGTTATAAGGGTTGTTTTCAAAAGTGTTGCAAAATTTATGAATTCTGCTCGTAGTCAAAACAAGATTTGTTTCCTTCAAATTTATTTTGAAGTATAATACTGATGGGGCCTTCGTAGGGTTGTCAAGATGTTTGCATGGCCATGCACAAGGTATTCTGGAATATGTTCAGAAGAATTGGTAATCTTGATCAATCATATAAAGTGAGAAACATAATAGTTAATTAAGAAATGAGTGAGATCCATATTCTTATTAACATGGTGTTAGAAACAAAAGGATGAATATGATGATGAATCATCAAAGTGGTTTTTTCCAGAAAACCATACACGAGTTGTACCGGGGGCATTGGCGTGTTGCTATACGCTAACCAATGTCATTATACATTTTGTAAACATATCCAAGTGGGAGCTGTTGAAAATGTATATATTTATAAAACCGTGCATGTCCGGATTCGAACTCGTGAACACGGGATTGCACACATTACGAATGAGAATTAAAGTTAAATAATTAATGTTAATTGATTACGATTAATTATTATACAAAACTCGACTAACGATCGTTAAGTATTTAACGGGAAATAACTAACGACCGTTAAATGTAAAGAGAAGGAGTAGTAGTGAAAAATCTTAAAATGGAAAAGATTTAGGTATCCCTTGGGGGCTTTAATATGGCCGGCCATAGGGTGGGTTACACTACCCAAACCCTAACTTGTTCCCTAACATTTTCATTCACTATATATACAAAGGCTAGGGTTAATGTTTTTCATAACTTTTGTGCACACTTACCTAAATCTTTCTTTGTTTTTCTCTTACAAGAATCGGCCAACACTTCTCTTAGGGTGTTTGGTTTTGTTTTTCTAAAACAAGGTTTTGTAGATCTATCAATTTCTTTAATTTGTTTGTTAATTCGTGTGTACAAGAACGTGGTGTAACACACTATTGTTACATCAATTTATTTGGAGTTAAGAAGGTGTGGCTCGAGCCCATATTGTGTTTTCTGGGTTGTGCTTTTTGGCAGCTATTTGGCATTGGGTGTATTGGGATTTAGAAATTTTTAGTGATGAACGTACAGGAAAACCTTCTTTGGATTTGCCCAAGATCTTTGAAATACATTTATTTCTTGTAGGTGTGGCTTGCTTTGGTTTTTGTGCAATCGAGTATTTTTCAGATCTCAATTAAAAGTTCTTAGATGGAGCTGCTTCATGTTTTTTAGATAGAGTTACTCTATTCCAAATCACGCGAGTAGGCATTAGCTATTACTAAGAATTTTTTATATATTCAGTGATTTGAAGTCTTTTTTTTATTACTTTTTATAGTCTTTTTTAAAAAAAAAAGAAAAAAAAAGAAAAAGGAAATACAAGAAAAAATAGATTTTGTAAGCTATCCATGTATCCTTTAGCCCTACAAAATAGTAGAAGGGATATAAAGAAATTCTTTGATTGGTTCTTCCCAAAGGAATGATCTATTTTATTTGACTGATGATGAAAAATTATCATGTTTATTTCTTATTTTTATGATATGAGACTGAGATAAGCCACTAAAATTCCGTCAGAGTAGAAGTTAAAGAGGGTATTTATGCTCGTCGTGTCCTTTATACGGATATCAAAGGCCAGGGAGCCATTCCATTGACTCGTACTGATGAGAATTTTACTCCACGGGAAATGGAAGAAAAAGCTGCTGAATTGGCCTATTTCTTGCGTGTACCAATTGAAGTAATTTAAGAAATGAGCCGAAAAATGCATGCTTTCTCAGCAGGAGGGCAAAAACGCAAGAATCCTATTTTTCTATAACATAACTTAATTCAAATTTCTTCAGAACATCCATTCGAGTCAAAGCAGACATATATGGAACAATTAAAAAAATTAATAAAAAAGAGTGAATAGATTCATAGATTCAATAACTTGTAATAGAACTGATGCGTGAGAGAAGCATTAGATTACATAAAGTCAACAAATAAGATTTGTTAGCCTCACTTTTTTATAAAGATAACGTCACCTACGTGAATTGTAAAGAACCTGTGTAAAACAGTTTCGACTAGACCAAACCCAACATTTTCAAACTTCAAACTATTCTAACTCATTCTCTCCTTCCACACCTATTCGAGACTCATTACTCAAATCGAATAGTATAACAACAAAGATCTCAGATTCTTTTTTCGTGAAGTAACATAGCCATAGATCTATAAGACCTTTAACACGAAAAAATGTCATCATCAATCTTTGAAATGGTTAACATTTTTTTCGAATTTAAAGAACGAGGAACAACAAGTATGTTACTCTCACTCTTTGGTTCGTTCAATGACCAAAATCAAAACGATAACATATCAAAACCCTACCCGAGACCAAAGTATTGATCTTGAAGCCGAATAAATTGAAGCTGTGTCGATTATGAATCGTGCAAGAACGAGAAAAGGATAAAGGTTGTGTTGTTATTGTTTTGAAGGGCGATGGAGATTGTTGTTTATTGGTTGTATTCATGCTGCTATTGAGATAAAGATTGATTGGTTTATTTGCTAATATCAGATCTGGATTTTTTTTGATATGGAGAGAATGCGTTTTGGTGATAAGATGAGATGGGGGCGTGTATTTTTGAGAGTGAGTTTAGGGTTATGTAATGACCTAATTGTTAGGGTTATCTCTTTTTAAATACCGGTTATGATATATTGAACGTGGGCCTCATCATCTGAACATGGGCTTTGACATCATATCAATGGCTATTGGGCCTAAGTGATTTACGCTTAGGTGTATTTGGACATGGATTTGGGACGCTTGATACATTTGCTTCAAATGGACTTTGATATATTCATTTAAAAGGTTATGGAGCGGATGTCATGCATCAAAATTGGGCGTCAATGTTGGGCCGAGTATTTTGAAAACAAAACTTTGTCATCCGAATTTTTTTGGAAGTAAAATTTCTTGGATACAAATTTTTTATAGTAAGTCAAGAGTTGTATTTTGGTATGGTATATTTTCACGGAAGGATACAAATTCACGGCTTGAGCGAAGATCTGAAAAAATGACTACGGGGTTTTTGTACGGTATTATTGATGCAGAATTGAAGTGACGTTTCACGGGTGAACTTCTTTATCTTTAAGACATTGGTTGGATGCATGTCTCAAGATAACTTGTTGGGGTATTACTGTCACTTTAAGTGATTTTGAATTGACAATCTGGTTATAACTGATGTAAGGAGTTACGTTGTAGTGCTCACAGTGTGTAACCATCACTTTAAGGAGTTACGTTGTAGTGCTCAGTGTCACACGGCGTTGTGGATTGTTCAAAAATTTAGAACAAGCAGTAAGTCACAAAGTTGGGATGTTTACCTTCCTTTTCAAGTCAGTCGTATCGGGTTTTCTCCATATGTGGTCATTACAAGTAGCCGGTGAATTCAAAAGAGGTTCGTTTTAAAGGTTGGTTTGAGAGACGTATTGAGAGTATTTTTGCGACATATTCTCACGGAATCTTGATCAGGCTAATATTTGAATATTGCATCAAGAAAAAGGTAATACGATATGTACACAACATTATGATGATTCCGATAGCTCGCAACCATCAGGAGGGAGAAGTTGGTATTTCATCTTCCGTGATTGGATTACGAAGGGATTTGTGCTTAAGACCGAAGAAGGAGAAGTAATGTGTGTACATCGGAGCTTTTTACCAACTTGGACTGCAATACTAAGTGAGTTATGTTGTTACGATGTTCCCAGAACGACAACCATTGTGATACAATCAAGAGTATACTTTCTCCGCTGCGTATTGGAAGAGTGTTGTCGGTTCAGGAGGGAGCAGAAAAAGAAAAAAGGCTCACTAGTTAGGAGGGAGTAATAACTTAACTAGACCGTTACAATTGAAGTTCATAGCTACAAGGATTTGTGCCGTCAACGCCAAAGATCAAATGTCGAGATCGTCGGAAGGGAGAACTTCAAGTTTGCCTCAGTATCTAGACTACAGAGACTCTGCGCTTCAACAAAGTCAACATTGTTCATTACTATTGTAATTTACTTTGTTTTGTATTTATAGGTCTCATTGTAACCATTCACGTGTGACGATATCTTGGAGGGAGATTGTTAGCCTCGCTTTTTTATAAAGATGACGTCACCTACGTGAATTGGACTAGATACGTAGTATACTTTGCCCTTAGGGTACTAGTATCGTTTAAGTGGCAAAGTTATGGTTTGTTGAGCCTATAAATACCCCTCATGACTCTCCATGAGGGGTGAGGTGAATCATTAGGTCATTTGTATTGTTTTCATTTTAATCAAGTTATCTTTGTTTTCTCCTCCCTCTCTCTACTTTCTCTCTCTAAAAGATGAATCTCTTCATCTTCTTCCACCAACCCCGACCTCCAAACCACATAAATCTATAAGTTTTTCGGTCCTAACATGATTCATTAACAATTCACAGATGAAAAAATGGCAAAAAAAGAAAGCATTAACTCCTCTTTTCTATCTTGCATCTATAGTATTTTTGCCTTGGTGGATTTCGCTCTCATTTCAAAAAAGTCTGAAATTATGGATTACAAATTGGTGGAATACTAGGCAATCCGAAACTTTTTTGAATGATATTGAAGAAAATAGTATTATAGAAAAATTCAAAGAATTAAAAGGGTTTGAGTTATAAAACGGTAAGGGATAACTCGTTAAACCACTTTGTCACATTCATTGAAGAGATCTAGCTATTTGCAAGAGGTACGTTACACATTTATTTCAGTTAGTTAATTACTGTTATGATTCTAAGTCTTCCGCTGTGTACTCTGTGGTGCCTATATAGAGTTATTTGTTATCATATATCTTAAACTCAATGGAGTTTTGCAATTATTGAAATGTTATTTCATATATTGTAAACTTTTTGATGTTTGAAGTGAACTTTGAGACCTAAAATATATAAAAGATCTATATTTTGAGGCCGCGAAAATTTAAAGTCATTGTGCAAATGCACAAATCGCATAACTTTATATGGGGCTATGCTAAGCTATACCTTTTGGGTTGCAAAGTAATATATATTGCTTTTACGTATTAAAGACGTTATCGTCCTTTTCAACGTATGTAAAGTTACAGTAATATGATAATTACATTGTACCTTTAGATAAACCTATGGGAAGTGATTTGTACACTTTAAAAATTGATTGGCACACTCAAATTATGAGTGTGTTGACATTTTTACCCTTACAGGGTAAACATAAGTAAAAATGATATGAGGGTATAAATGTCAAGACAATTATAATTTGAGTGTACCAATCAATGTAATATGATAATTACATTCTACCTTTAGATAAACCTATGGGAAGTGATTTGTACACTTTCAAAATTGATTGGCACACTCAAATTATGAGTGTGTTGACATTTTTACCCTTACAGGGTAAACATAAGTAAAAATGATATGAGGGTATAAATGTCAAGACACTTATAATTTGAGTGTACCAATCAATTGTGGGAGTGTACAAATCACTTCTCTAAACCTATAGGTCAATAAGGATACCTATAAATGCTTTTTGCCGACTATCTTTCTTGTTAACTTTTTGTATGACAGATTTTGACTCATGCTCCCATGCATGCATGCTAGTCAAATTGTGAAGGTTGCAAAGTCAACATTTTTACTCTTGAAATGGACTTAAAGACTCAATTGAACATAATTGGAGAATGATGATCGTAGAAACTAGTGATCGCGATCAAAGTGAAAGTTGAACTCATCGTACAACTTCTTATGAAAAGTTCAACACATTAACAAACTAAAAAGGATACATGTGTAACAAGTCATTACTGTACGTTAATTTGATGATCCATAACTCCCATTGTTTGATGAAATCTTGATCCATGTAAGATTTAGGATTTCACAAACACACGAAACCATAATCCAAGTAGGCGTATAAATATGTTTAGAGAGAGAAAGTTCTAGTGAAGAGAAAGAAGAGAGTTGGGAACTATGTGAAACAAAGAAAAATGGTATTGAAGCTCTAACCCTCTACCCTGGGAGGTAGAGGGTATTTATAGTTTCTTACAAACTAACGCCACCTACGGGCTGTGGATCAGGCATACAGTGGGTAAAGACTCGTCCGTCCTCCACGGTGTTACATAACAAACTACTTATTAATATAACTAGACTACGACTACGAGCTTTCTAATGAATACATATACTTGAGGTGACCGACTCTTTAATGACTGAATTTTCTAATTCCTAACAATCTCCCCCTGAGGGAGGTCACCTCAATTTACAATAAATACATCCAGATATTACATTAGATTGCTTGATTAAGTTCTTTGCTCAGTAGATCGTAGTCTTTGATTCTTCATGTTTTGCATGTTTGGATAATTCAAGTGCAGGTCTTTAACTGATCCATGTGATGATGAGTTTCGAGCCATAGTTGAGATCATCAACTGACATTAATCTTTGACTCTTCCATTGTGGTGTTGGTATCATGTAATGTTGTGACTTTTGGACCGACATGCTCACATTCTGGATCATGATGTATTCTCATCAGAGTAACGGAAGCTTTAATTGATTCATGATATTGGCAGCAGCGTAGTAGAAGCATGGAGTGTAAATATCAGAGTCATAGATGCACTAATCATGATTTCTTTCGAGATGAATGTGTTGAGTGAGCATGCGGCTATAGATTAACCGCTTCATTCTGAACAGCTGCAAACGTCGGGCGTACCTGCATACAACAGTTAGCAATAAAGTGCACAAAAGTGTCTTTGATCACTTTCGTTGAATTGAGGTACACGGCCCACGGTTCCCCAGTTGATCAGTACACGTACTGCATGTGATCAGGTAAAATTCCGAATAATTTCCTTGACAGGGTTTCGCAGCTGCTCAAGCTTCTCAAACCGGAACGTCTCAAAGAAGACAACACGGAGTGAGTGAACCAGCGAATAGAGATTCACTGATTGATGAAAAGAGATTTGAAAAACAATCGTGTATTGCTCAATAGAAATTGTTTTTGCAATACAACGAAGGTTTTAATGAAAATCAATTATCAATCATAAACACCTTTTGATATGAAATATTCGTACACGGTCGATATGCTAAAGAAAAGAGTTTTTAAGCACAACGACCGGTTTTTCAAAGGAATCCGTCAATCCATAACCTGAACCAGGATTGATTCAAAAGATTGAATCGCCCCATTGTTTCTGTTCAGTAGTCACATGGTTGATCTATTGAATAGATCTCACATGCCACCTACCAGGAGCTTGTTTGATGTTGGCTCCAGAAGGCTTTCCATCTTCATTGTGAAAATGTTAACATATCACTCGGATGTTCGGGCAATACCACAAGGATAATGCGTAGTACTCAAGATATAATCTCTCTTTCCACATTGTGTGAAACAGAGAGTCTTCATTGAAAGTGTCCTAATGAGATTTGATGATGATCTCAAGGCTCTAGACTCAATTTGTGCATATTTTGGTTCCTATTTCGGAGACTAGGGAGAGGGTCTCCATCTTCAATATCAACAATGGTTCTAGGCCGGAATAACTGGTTCCTATATGATTCTAACTGGTTCTTGGCCAAAATAGCCGGTTCTTAATTGGTTTGTACTGGTTATTGGCCGGAATAGCTGGTTCTTAACTGGATCTAATAGGTTCCGACTGATTTTTGACTGGAATAGCCAGTTCTTAACTGGTTCCTACTGGTTCTTGGCCGAAATAGGCAATTCTTAGCTAGATCTAACAGGTTCTTGGCTGGAATAGCTGGTTCCTATTTGGATTTAACTCGTTATTGGCCGAAATAGCTGGTTCTTAACTGGTTCTAACTCAGAATATCCAGTTCTTAACTAGTTCTAACTGGTTCCTACTGGTTCTTGGCCGTAATTATAAGTTCTTAACTGGTTCTAACTGGTTCTTGGCCGGAATAGGCAGTTCTTAGTTGGATCTAACTGGTTCTTGGCCAAAATAGCTGGTTCCTATCTAGATCTAACTCGTTCTTGGCCAGAATAATTGGTTCTTAATTGGTTCTTAGCCGGATTAACCGGTTCCTAGCTGGATCTAACTGGTTCTTTGCCGGAATAGACGTTTCTTAGCTAGATCTACTTGGACTGAAGAGCCGGTTCTTAGCCAGATCTAACTGGTTATTGGCCCAAATAGCTTGTTCTTAGCCGGTTAACATGTAAACTAAAATTTGAATCTCGCGTAAAAAATTAACGTTTAGTTTCCTTTAAAAATTAAATTTTACTCACATTTTCCCGCCAAAATACTTTTTTTGGAATTAACTTGTGTAGTGATGGATCTAACTAGTTGTTGGCCGGAATAGTTGGTTCCTACCGATTCTTGTCCACAATAGGTTGTTCTTAGCTAGATCTAACTGGTTTTTGGCCGAAATAGCTGTTTCATATATGGATCTAACTAGTTATTTGCCGGAATAGCTTTTTCTTAACTGGTTCTTAGCCAGAATAGCCAGTTTCTTAACTGGTTCCTAGTGGTTCTTAGCCGGATAAGCCGGTTCTTAACTGGTTCCTACTAGTTCTTGGCAGGAATAGATAGTTCTTAGCTGGATCTAACTGGTTCTGGACCGGAATAGCTGGTTCCTATTTGGATCTAACCAGTTTCTTAACTGGTTCCTAGTGGTTCTTAGCCGGATAAGCCGGTTCTTAACTGGTTCCTACTAGTTCTTGGCAGGAATAGATAGTTCTTAGCTGGATCTAACTGGTTCTGGACCGGAATAGCTGGTTCCTATTTGGATCTAACTCTTTCTTGGCCAGAATAGCCGGTTCTTAACTAGTTCTTGGCCGAAATAGCCGGTTCTTAGCTGAATCCAACTGGTTCTTTTCCGGAATAGACGTTTCTTAGCTGGATCTAATTGGCCAGAAGAGCCAATTCTTAGCCAGATCTAACTGGTTCTTGGCCCGAATAGCTTGTTCTTAGCCGGTTAACAGTTAAACCAAAATTTGAATCTTGAGTAAAAATTTAACGTTTAGTCTCCCCTAAAAATTAAATTTTACTCAAATTTTCCCGCCAAAATACTTTTTTTTCTTTTTTTTAATAACTTGTGTAGTGATGGATCTAACTAGTTATTTGCCAGAATAGTTGGTTCTTACTGATTCTTGGCCAGAATAGGCTGTTCTTAGCTGCATCTAACTGGTTCTTGGTCAAAATAGCTGGTTCCTATTTGGATCTAACTGTTTATTTGCCAGAATAGCTGGTTCCCATGTTCTTACTGGTACTTGGCCGGAATAGCCGGTTCTTAAGTGGTTCCTACTGGTTCTTGGCAGGAATTGGCAGTTCTTAGCTAGATCTAACTGGTTCTTGGCACCAATTATATACCATCGACCAAACCTCCCTTGCTAACGTACATGTGGGAAAGAGAGCTTGTACATCCTTATAAAACCATTTACCGATTTATCAGTTTAAATCCAATTTAAATCACAAATTCTCCCCCGATCACAATTATCAAATCATTTGAGATTTGTGATCTTTGTAGATTTAAATTGATTTTGAAAGCTTTTTAAGGAGAATTGTGACTTGATTATGAAAGCATTTTGACTGATAAGGATAAGATTTAGAGACTTTAGACTCCATTGATTAAACATACATGATTATCTTTTGCAAAACAATTGAATGACAAATAACCTTTTAATTTAAATTGATATTTTGACAAACTTTTAAGTTCAGATGATTATCAAAAATAGAGTCCGAGTTATTTTTCAAATCAACTAGTTTTCATTAGATAGTAAGGATTTGTATAAAGAATCAGAGCATGTGATTTGAAAAATAAGATAAAGCATTGCTCTGTTCTTTTCTTTAAAAAACAGGTTACTGCCTGAAATAATAAACCACCATTTTTCTCCGCCTCATTTTTTTTTTTTTTTTTTTTTTTTTTTTTTTTTAAAAACAAAAACTATATGCATTCGAAGAACATCTAAAAACCCGTGACATTCTTTGAATGTCAGCACAAAGTCCGTAGATGATATCGAATAAGGAAAAACATGACAAAATAACAATATATATATATATATATATATATATATATATATATATATATATATATATATATATATATATATATATATATATATTGGAATTTTTCAAGATTTTCTATTTTTATATTTTCTTTTTGAGGGTTTTTCAAGTTTTGTATTTTGCTTTTTGAATAAATATATACAAGAGATAGATGAATAAAGACCTTTACTCCTCGTCATCCTCTTGAAGACGCTTGAGTGTTTCCGGTTGTAAACTCTTTAGTCCAAGACGTGGAAGGATAAACTCAAAACGTTCTCTAGGAAGAGCTTTGGTGAAGATGTCTGCTAATTGGTATTCAGTCCTCACAAAGTAGAGTTCCACCACACCTTTTTCAACTTGTTCCCTGATGAAATGATGTCGAATGTCGATATGCTTTGCTCTCGAGTGTTGAACGTTGTTGCATGAGAGAGCAATAGCACTTTTATTATCACAATACAGAGGGATTTTGTTGAATTCAAAGCCATAGTCAGTTAATTGAGATCTCATCCATAGGATTTGAGCACACCAAGATGACATGGCTATGTATTCAGCCTCTGTAGAGGAAATAGAAGTACTCATTTGCTTCTTTGACGACCAGCTCACAAGCTTATCACCCAAAAACTGAGCACCTCCAGACGTACTTCGACGAGTATCTTGACACCCTGCATGATCTGCATCTGCATATGCTGTTAGTGACATACCGGTATCCTTCGGGTACCAAAGTCCCATGTTGATGGTTCTTGGCAGGAATTGGCAGTTCTTAGCTAGATCTAACTGGTTCTTGGCACCAATTATATACCATCGACCAAACCTCCCTTGCTAACGTACATGTGAATAAAACATGAGATATCGATTCCATTGAAACACCGCATACATGACACATAATAGAAGCTATTTCGATCCCTTTGTGTGTTAGATTATAACTTGTTGGCAGCTTGTCTAATCTAGCTCGTTACACATATATGTTTACTTTCCTGGGCAACAAAGAGCATCATCTAGTGGCTATATTTAAACCCAACAAAGTCTGTTTATAAATAGCTTTTCTTGTAATGCCAATTGAGAACATATCTTAGGTATCAATATCCCACCAAATCCGATCTTGACCTTCATGAAGAGTTACTTCAAAACCTCTTCAGTAAGCAGATGTAACTGGTTCTTACTAGTTCTTGGCCTGAATATCCGGTTCTTAACTAGTTCTAACTGGTTCCTACTGGTTCTTGGCCGGAATAGTTGGCTCTTAACTGGTTCCTATTGGTTCTTGGCTAGAATAGGTAGTTCTTAGCTCGATCTAACTGGTTCTCGGCCGGAATAGCTGGTTCCTATATGGATCTAACTGGTTCTTGGCCAGAATAGCCAGTTCTTAACTGGTTCTTGGCCGGAATAGCCAGTTCTTAGCTGGATCTATCTGGTTCTTGGCCGGAATAATCGTTTCTTAGCTGGATCTACTTGGCCTGAAGAGTCGGTTCTTAGCCGGATCTATCTGGTTCTTGGTCCGAATAGATGGTTCATAGCCGGTTCACCGTTAAACCAAAATTTGAATCTTGCGTAAAAATTTAACGTTTGGTCTCCCCTAAAAATTAAATTTTTACACAAATTTTCCTGCTAAAATACTTATTTTTTTCGGATTTAACTTGTGTAGCGATGGATCTAAATAGTTCTTTGCCGTAATAGCTGGTTCCTATTTTGATCTAACAGGTTATTGGCCAGAATAGCTGGTTCTTAACTATTTCTTGGCCGGAATAGCTGGTTCTTAACTGGTTCTAACTGGTTCCTACTACTTCTTGGCCGGAATAACTAGTTCTTAACTGGTTCTAACTGGTTCTTTGACGAAATATGCAGTTCTTAGCTGGATCTAACTGGTTCTAGGCCGAATAACTGGTTCCTATCCGGATCTAACTGGTTCTTCACCAAAATAGCCAGTTCTTAATTGGCACTTACTGGTTATTGGCTGGAATAGCTGGTTCTTAACTAGATCTAACAGGTTCCGACTGTTTCTTGACTGGAAAAGCCGGTTCTTAACATGTTCTAACTGGTTCCTACTGGTTCTTGGCAGGAATAGACAGTTCTTAGCTGGATCAAACTGGTTCTTGGCCGGAATAGTTGGTTCCTATTTATATCTAACTGGTTATTGGCCAGAATAGCTGGTTCTTAACTAGTTCTAACTTGTTCTTACTGGTTCTTTGCCGGAATATCTGGTTCTTAACTAGTTCTAACTGGTTCTTGGCCGGAATTATCGGTTCTTAGCTGGTCCTAACTGGTTCCTACTGACTCTTGCCCGGAATAGGCAGTTCTTAGCTGGATCTAACTGGTTCTTGGCCGGAATAGTTGGTTCCTATGTGGATCTAACTTGTTCATGGCCAGAATAGTCGGTTCTTAACTGGTTCTTGGCCGGAATACCCGGTTCTTAGCTGGATCTAACTGGTTCTTGACCGAAATAGACGTTTCTTATTTGGATCTACTTGGCCTAAAGAGCCGGTTCTTAGCCATATCTAACTGGTTCTTGGCACGAATAGCTGGTTCTTAGTTGGTTCACCTTTAAACCAAAATTTGAATCTCGCGTAAAAATTTAACGTTTTGTCTTCCCTAAGAATCAAATTTTACTCAAATTTTCCCGCCAAATTTTTTTTTCTTTTTGTTTGGAATTAACATGTGTAGTGATGGATCTAACTAGTTATTGGCCGGAATAGTTGGTTCCTACTGATTCTTGGCCAGAATAGCCTTTCTTTGCCAAAATAGTTGGTTCCTATTTGGATCTAACTGATTATTTGTCGGAATAGCTGGTTCTTAACATGTTCTAATTGGTTCTTACTGGTTCTTGGCCAGAATAGCCGGTTCTTAACCGGTTCTAACTGGTTCCTAGTGGTTCTTCGCCTGAATAGCCGGTTCTTAACTGGTTCCTACTGGTTCTTGGCAGGAATATGTAGTTCTTAGTTGTATCTAACTGGTTCTTGGCCGGAATAGCTGGTTTCTATTTGGATCTAACTCGTTCTTGGCAGGAATAGGTAGTTCCATCTGTGACTAAGTATTTTAGATAAAAGGATATTGTAAACATTATTATTGAAATGAAATAAAGTATTTTTGTTATGTTTATTGTTCATTTATTATGATGTTATCCTATATTTGCATGTTTAAATCTTTGAATAACTTAAGTTATTCTAAATAGTCTGTTGTCAATCAATAACATGGGAATGATGTTGAATTAAGACAAATCTGAGTATTAGTTATAATATACTTGAAAGTATATTGATGCGTAGCATGACTAATTTCAGATGATATTCAAACTGCTATTATGAATCGTGCAAGAACGAGAAAAGGATAAAGGTTGTGTCGTTATTGTTTTGAAGGGCGATGGAGATTGTTGTTTATTGGTTGTATTCATGCTGCTATTGAGATAAAGATTGATCGGTTTATTTTCTAATATCAGATCTGGATTTTTTTTGATATGGAGAGAATGCGTGTTGGTGATAAGATGAGATGGGGGCGTGTATTTTTGAGAGTGAGATTACGGTTATGTAATGACCTAATTGTTAGGGTTATCTCTTTTTAAATACCGGTTATGATATATTGAACGTGGGCCTCATCATCTGAACATGGGCTTTGACATCATATCAATGGCTATTGGGCCTAAGTTATTTACGCTTAGGTGTATTTGGACATGGATTTGGGACGCTTGATACATTTGCTTCAAATGGACTTTGATATATTCATTTAAAAGGGAATGGAGCGGATGTTATGCATCAAAATTGGGCATCAATGTTGGGCCGAGTATTTTGAAAACAAAGCTTTGTCATCCGAATTTTTTTGGAAGTAAAATTTCTTGGATACAAATTTTTTATAGTAAGTCAAGAGCTGTATTTTGGTATGGTATATTTTCACGGAAGGATACAAATTCACGGCTTCAGCGAAGATCTGAAAAAATGACTACGGGGTTTTTGTACGGTATTATTGATGCAGAATTGAAGTGACGTTTCACGGGTGAACTTCTTTATCTTTGAGACGTTGGTTGGATGCATGTCTCAAGATAACTTGTTGGGGTATTACTGTCACTTTAAGTGATTTTGAATTGACAATCTGCTTATAACTGATGTAAGGAGTTACGTTGTAGTGCTCACAGTGTGTAACCATCACTTTAAGGAGTTACGTTGTAGTGCTCAGTGTCACACGGCATTGTGGATTGTTTAAAAATTTAGAACAAGCAGTAAGTCCCAAAGTTGGGATGTTTACTTCCTTTTCAAGTTAGTCGTATCGGGTTTTCTCCATATGTGGTCATAACAATTAGCCGGTAAATTCAAAAGAGGTTCGTTTTAAAGGTTGGTTTGAGAGACGTATTGAGAGTATTTTTGCGACATATTCTCACGGAATCTTGATCAGGCTAATATTTGAATATTGCATCAAGAAAAAGGTAATACGGTATGTAGGCAACATTATGATGATTCCGATAGCTCGCAACCATCAGGAGGGAGAAGTTGGTATTTCATCTTCCGTGATTGGATTACGAAGGGATTTGTGCTTAAGACCGAAGAAGGAGAAGTAATGTGTGTACATC
>BPTQ01000006.1:10029681-10279428 GCA_019973895.1 Chrysanthemum seticuspe | reverse complement strand
AACATTTATGGAATGTGGCTAAGGATAAGAACTCTTTGTGGGTAAAGTGGATTAGTACTATTAAACTAAAAGGAAGGAGCATATGGGCTGTTAATGAGGAAGTGACTGATAGTTGGGGATGGAAAAATTTATTGAGATTAAGAAAGGAGGTGAAGGATTATGTGATCATGAAAGTGGGAAATGGAATGAAGGCATCTATGTGGTTTGATAACTGGAGCAATATTGGAGCCTTACATACTCTGGTTTCTTATAGAGATATGTATAATGCTAGATTTAGTGTTGACATGAAAGTTGGGGAATTTATTGAAAATGGCAGCTGGGTATGGCCTCAAGAGTGGGTTGTAAAGTTCCCAATGATTACACAATTACAACCCATTGTATTGGATCCTCTTAAAAATGATTATTTGGTGTGGAAATGCAAAGATGGTCAGCTGAGAGACTTCTTTGTGGGGCAAGCGTATAGTTATCTGCTAAGTTTGGGTAATAAGGTGCCTTGGTTCAAACTGATTTGGTTTACCCAAAACATCCCTAAACATGCTTTTGTGTTATGGTTGGCTGTACAAAATAGACTGTCTACTCAAGATAAAATAAGGAATTGGGGCTCTTATGATTTGATGGTCTGTCCACTGTGTTATCAGGACATGGATTCACACCCTCACTTGTTTTTTAAATGTAAATATGTTGAGCAGTTTTGGGGCAAGGTGTTAATGAAAGTAGGTATGGACTGTGGCAATATGGAGTGGGATGAGATAGTGAGTGATTTTGTCAGGTGTTTTAATGGGAACTCTATTGGGAGTGTTATAAGAAGACTAGCTCTAGCTGCAAGTGTCTATCTTATTTGGCAAGAGAGAAATAATAGAATTTTTAGAGAAGAACAAAGAAGTATTGAAGATCTTTTTAAAATTCTGCAAGATATTATGAGAATGAGGATGATGAGCTTGAAAGTCAAACCTTCTAAGGCAGTTTTAAAAGCACAATTGGATTGGGAAGTCAAGATGAATATGGTAGCTAATGGTACTGTAAATGCTGCATAGTCCAAAGGTGGTGTTTCGAGTGTATGTTGTTTGGTTGTATAAGGTTTATCCTTTCTCTCTTGCAACCTATCTATTGGGTTGTTTGAGATCATTGGTTCATTACTATGGAGAGCCTTGTATCTTGATTAATATGTCCTAAATGCATTAGAGAATCACAGTCTATATTGTGTAGCAGGCCTTTGTTAGGTAGCTACTCATAGAAATTGTGTTCTTTTTTGTGTTTGGCTCAATTAATCATAAAGTAGGTTCCCTATAGTGGAGGGTAAATGAACTGAGGGGTGGTACATGGGATGATTGGAATAATGAGGGATGCAAGATGACCCTACTTGGTCCTTTCAGTGTACCATTAAGGAGGCATGTAGTTTCTCCCTCAAGGTGAGTGTTTCTAGGACCCTGAAGCCTTTTGTAAAGAGGGAAATGTAGGGGTCCTGGAAGAGCCCTTGATTGGAATGGTTGGGTTCCTGATGATGCCATACTTCTTCCCTTTTTTGGCTGTTGTGGGTGCTGGTTGAATGGCCGTGGTGGGGGGTTGTTATGGAAATGTAATCAGATGGTAAGGTGCATATATAAAGGTGAATTCAGTTGGATTGGGTGTTTTATGCATTGGTGATGTTTGCTATAGTTTGGATTTGTTATCAGAAGATAGTTGTATCAGATCTAGTTTATCTGATTTGAGTTGTATTGTTGGAGTTTTTGTATCTGATTTGGTTTGTCAAATCAGTGTTATCATGCTTATAATGTACACTTTGGAAGTTATATATAAGATTCACCTTTTGCACCAAAAATAATGGAAAGCCATATATGTGCTCGACGGATAAGTTAGAGCATGAGAGCCACCATTTTAAAGAAGAACAAACAATGCTAAATCAGAAGTTCCATATATAGTACAATTATACCAGCTGAACACTAATTGTTACATACTTATCACTGCAACCTTGCAAAAGTAAATATGAAAAACATATGTACGTAACAGTATATTCTAACAAAAATTAAGTAAACTAGTAAGAAATAAAACTCACGTACTTTGGGTAAAAAAAAATTAACAAGACGGATCAGTGGATCACCTATAGCTATATGCTTACTCAGGAATGCTTTGTAGAGCAGGCCTCCACGCTCGTTGATAAGATTCAAATCGATCACTAACACTCATCAACCGATCAAGCACTTGTTCTGACGATAACCCTTGGACATCTGTCCTGCCTAATAATTATTCTTTCAATTGATTTTTCGATAATATATCTTAATTTTTATCTCTGTCTTCGCCTTTTTCTCACCATCCCCCAAAAATTTTTCTATCTTCTCAGTGTCGGAAATAAAGTTTTTCTCGGGTGAAGCTTTCGGTGATCAGCATCAGCAGAGGGGTGAATGTTTCTTTATACAATTTCCCATTTTATTCTTTTGTGTATAATATGAAAAATGTGAGTTAGGTTACGAGTTTATATAGGGATGTAAAGAATGCCAAGTTGGAATAAAGACTGCCACGTTGGATCTAGCAGGTGCCTTACGTGGCATTGATACCAATCATCTTCACATCTCTAGTTATAACCTGGTACACTTCGTACGATACTAATTACGTAGTAGTTAATTTCTTAGTTACTTGGGATCAGTTCATAAACTGAATTCATTTTTAATATGACACTAATATCCAAACTCATATAAAAAATACATCTTTTTCGTCAAAGAAATCTTGAACAAAGAAGTGAAGTTTCAGAAACAAATCTAGGTGTCACATTTTGCAATTTCACCTTTTAGACTTCACTATATATCTTATCAATATCACATTGAATCACCTATGCGGTCAGTGGTGACATGGTTTGGTTTTAGTCGTAAGTAACGGTTTGTGTTACCTCAGTTTTACCATGTTAAACTGTTACCAAATTTAACATTCTACGGTTTGTAGCTCAACCATGACAAAGACACAATATGACTACACAATGCCTTTCAAAACTACAAACAGTACATACGCTGATAATATCTTATCACTAAAATTTGTGTGTCCGTACAATTCTATGAAAACATCAGTAAAATTTGAGGAAAGCCAGTAGTTTGACTAAAAAGTCAAATATTTGCATAATTAATGATTTCTTCCAAATTTAGAGCTTATTTATGTATATAAAAAACTAGTTTATCATCTTATACATCCCTTATAACACTTTCTTAAGTTTATTTTTAACATGATCATCTCCCACCATTTTCATCAGTTTGACTTTCTAAGAAGTCAACTGTGTTTAAACTTTAAAGTAATAAATTCTAGTACAGCATCCAAGTTGGGATTATAGCTTGATCTAACAATGTATACATTTAAAAAAGTACTAATACCGAAAGGTAAAATGACAATCATACTTTGAAACACTTCTTTACAAACAATCGTACTTTGGGAGTGTATCGGAGAAAACTATCAATGAGAATAGATGCGGAGAGATATGAGCTTTAGATCATCTTCTGAGCTGAGTGGCAATTGCTTCCTGCTCATCAGACCTTGAAAGATCAAGTTGAAACAAAATATTAGAAAAATGTAAAATCTGTATGATAAACCATACCCTACTGAATCCATTCGAGTTGAGAAATTGCTTGATGACTTACCCGATCAGAGTTCACTTGACTAACTGTTATGCACTGATTGACGAATGCTTCCTACTAATCGGACCTCCTAATAGCAGAAAATGGATTGTTAGAATCATAGTGAAACACATAAATTGCAGAAATGATGAATATTTCCATAATCAATTTAAGATTTAGAAAAAAGTACCTGATAAGATAGTTCTTCATGTATTAGCTCCTTTGGCATGTGTTATTATGGTTATATGTAGCAGACTATTTCATTATTATCATCATCACCACCATCATCATCACCACCATCACCATCATCATCACCACCATCATCACCATCATCATCACCATCATCACCATCATCATCACCATCATCATCACCACCATCATCATCACCACCATCATCATCACCATCACCATCATCATTATCATCATCACCACCACCATCATCATCATCATCATCATCATCACCATCATCATCACCACCATCATCATCACCACCATCATCATCATCATCATCATCATCATCACCACCACCACCATCATCATCATCATCATCATCATCACCCCCATCATCATCATCGCAGATTCTTCGTCTCTTGAGTAAAAAACCATATGTAGCGAGAAGCTGCATCGACCCAACAATACGCAGACCTCTCAACTGGAAAATGCTCTGTGGAAGACGGGTTATGCCTGTACCTACTATTTTTAACTCTTTCAAACCTTCTAAGCATCCAATTTCCTCAGGCAATTCAACAACTCGAATACAACCGCGGAGATGTAACTTGTTTATACATTTCATATTACAAATGCTGTTTGGAATATCTCGTAAACGTTTACAATTCGTTATAATTAGCGTCTCCATAGATTCTATTTGGCCAAGATCATCAGGTAACTTCTCAAGAAGAAAACATGATTTAAGTTCGAGAGACTTGAGATGTTTCAACTTACAAATGCTATCTGGAAGATGTTTAATCTCTGTAGATGAAAAAGTCAGCTCCTCTAGACATTCTAACTGGTCAAGGTCACGGGGTGCTTCTGGAATACTGCCCTTAAGTTTAAGCTTTCTTAAACCTCGTAAACTACAAATACTTCTTGAAAAACTCTCAAGGTTTGTACAAGCACAAAGACCCATCGAAATTAGCCTTTCAAGATTTCCAAACGATGAAGCTGGATCTTCTTTATAATAACATAAAAACTGAAACTTTGGAGAATCATTGTCGGAGTGCAATGGGCAAACATCTCTGGGTTTTGCAATCAGACGCAACTCAGATAAAGAACAAGCCTCAGCTGGTTGAGACTGTTTGTCAAACACAAAAGACTTAAACCTCCCACAACCACTTAAGTCTAAGAAGTCAAGCTTTTTCAGACATCCAATGGGAGCATTAATTTCTACCAAATCATAACAATTTTTAAGATTTAACCTTTTGAGATTTGGAGTCAGCCCAAGGTCAAGGGTCCTCAACTTTGACTCGCTGATAGTGAGGAACCTTAGCTTATGAAGAACCTAACATAAGTACAAAAAAACAATTAATATTGGTGCAATGACAAACCAATAGATATATAGGATCATAATGAATCATGAAAAAACAACAAATTAACCATTATTCTACCTTTTCTTCTCCATCTTCCCAAAGTTGAACAATCTTGCTATTATACAATTCAAGTTCCACAAGATTTTTTCCTTGAAATGTATTCGGTAAATTCGAAAAATGAAAACCCCCCCAACTCATAAATTGTAAGGAACTTGGAAGGTATTCACTAAATTTATCAAATTGAACAATATTCCTCTTAAAATAATCCTTTAGGAGATGTATGTGAATAAATCTAAGATCCTTCATTTTTGCTAGACCTTTTACTGCAATTTCAGCTGTGAGATCCCATGATCGTAAGAATAGACATTTTGTTTCTTGGGAACCCTGAAATCGAAAAAATAAAACCCCTTAATTTTTGTCAGAACCCTAAATTTCCAAAACGCCCAAAATCACTGAAAAAATTATCAAATTGAAAGTGAATGAAGATTATATAAAGCGAATTGAATGATAATTTGATTCGAATTAATAAATTTTTGAATGATTATTAGAGAGAGAAAGTGAATTTGGGGAAAACTTTTATTAAAGAAAGAGCAAGATGAGAATTTTGTAATATCCTTTTATTAAAGAGCCAAATCCACATATTTGCCTCAAAAATAAAACTATGGTTAAAAGTTTGCAAAAGAAAAAAAATATTAATTCCATATTTGTCCACTCAAAATTGTGCGACGACTCAATCATAAAGTTGTGTGACTTGCACTTTTTCAAAAAAGTCAAACAAGAAAATAATTAAATATTCAAAATGTGTACTTTTGTAGGACACATGTCAATTTTTTGGTCGAGTCGAACAATTTTGGTGTGGCAAATATGGAAGCCATTTTTTGAAGGCAAACCTTTAACCATGGTTTCATTTTTGGGACAAAAATTGACTTGGATCTTTATTAAATGGTCAAACATAGTTAAATTAAGGAAGTTAGAAATTTTGGAACGAACCCGCAACGAGTGTTTCATTTCAGAACAAACCCCCGAAACTTTTCAAACTATTTGACCAAAAATGAAATACCTAGCAACTCACACGGACCAAAAACGTAGTTAACTCTCAGTTTGATTATATTATAACTTGATTCTTACCAGGTCATTAGTCAATATATCCTCAATTTCCTCATTAATCCACAATCGGCTATGTTTGTTAGGTTCATCAGGATACAAACGGCGAACAATATTCCTACCCATTTCTTCTAAATGGTCATGCATCCCCAAGCACCCGTTTTCATCATAAGTTATAAGAGATTTGTGCTCAAGAACTCTTAAACCATATATACCACAAAATCCACGGCTTTCAAGCGCTCTAATTGCAATCTCTTTGCCCCAACCTTTTAGTATGCATGCAACATCTAAGAATATTTCTTTGTGATCATTATCTAGACCATCAAAGCTTAATTCCAATACTTCCATAGTATCCTTACATGGAATTTTTTCTAGTCTTTTTATGGCATTTTTCCATTCAGACACATCTAGATCACGAAGATGTGAACCCATAACTTTGATCGTTAAGGGAAGACCATCAGCATATTGTAAAACTTTTCTTGATAACTTTTCGTACCCTTGAATCGGATTCTCTCTTCCAAACGCATGCCTACTGAAGAGGCAACCCGCTTCCGCTTGAGATAACAAAGTCACATTATGAATCAATCCTACTCTGTGGGCTGCCAGTACTTGCTTATCTCTTGTTGTAATAATAACTCTACTTCCCGGCTTAAACCAATTACAGTTAGCGGCTAACGCCTCAAGCTGGTCTTTATGATCGACGTCATCAAGAACAACAAGTACCTTTCTACCACACATCCTCCTTTGCATCATACTTTTACCGCCAGAAACACTACTTACTTCAATGTTTTTATCCTTTAAAACATCTGAAAGTACTTGTTTCTGCAACTTCTTTAAACCCTCCGAAGAGGCTTTTGAAACTTCCCTGGCGTTTTCAATAAAGCTTTCACCTTCAAACTGAATGGATATTTGATCAAATATAGCTCTTGCCAAAGTTGTCTTCCCCGCACCTCCCATCCCCCATATCCCTAGCATGCGAACATCACCAACACCAGGTTCTAAGGATGAAATTACTTCTTTTACACGGGTCTCCATGCCTATTAAATCCCCATCACTGCTCGAATTGATGAAACTTAACTCTACTGAAATCTTTTTAACGATTTCCTGTATGAACTTAGCTTCATGCCTATACGTTACACAAAGATTCAATTAGCTTGTGAAAATTCCCGAACAATTTTTAGATCTTTAATACATGAAGTAAATGGTGATATAAGTATTATATATGATTAATATAGTTATATAGGTGAAAACTTATCTATGGTTTCATACCACGGGATTGTAAGTTTGACAGCAGTGTGTTAAAGAATGACAGACTATATGCTGTAAGAGGTTGTTTGCTAAATATAATGAAGAAATTTACTTACCCATTAGCAATGCTTTTCAACTCAAACCCAGCCAAATCAGATGCTTCTTTCAAAGCCTTCCTCCATTTCCCAGCAGCAACATCCTCTTTATGTTTTGCAAATGCAACTCCAACTGCCCCAGTTTGTTTGCGTACTTCAGTGGGCTCCACATCATAGAACACGGGGTAAGCAGTGTGCTCGTCCATCGTCTGGCAATCCATAATCTTAACAAGCTCTTCCAAGCACCAAGATGAAGAAGCATAGTTCTTTGAAAAAACAATAATGTAAAATTTTGAGTTTTCAATGGCTTCAATAAGCTCATCACTGATCATCTTCCCTTGCTTAATATTCTCATCATCCTTATATGTTTCAATACCTTTTTGTGTAAGAGCAAAATAAAGATGATCAACAAAGTTCTTTCGAGTGTCTTCGCCTCTAAAGCTTAAGAAGACATCATACTTAAAGATCTTTTGAATGGATGAAACTGAAGTAGAAGCCATTAGAAGTATGGTTGAAAGAGCTTATGTGAAAAAGTATTTGTGTTTGTGTGGGTAAAGTTGTGAAATGATCTTGAGAAACAAAAGCCACTCATATGGTCTTTTGGTCAATGAAAAAAAGAAAGATAAGATTCACTTTTGAACTTTCAACCAAGTGACCAATACACGCACACCATTTATAAAAGGCTTTTGATATTTTATGTTTTCACAGTATGATAGTTGCATACTTGTACATGTTTTTTGTTTCTTAGTTTTCATATTAATTATGGTTCAAAAGATCATTACTTCTTTCATTGATGATATCATAATCATTACATAATTTTATGTCAGTCACTATTCAAATCATATAGAATTTGCTACAAACAATGGTTGAAGAATAGTCAGTAAAGTATTAGTTAATTGGTTTTACTAGCAGCTTTAGATCAGAGGGGAGAGATATGTTGTCTTTCCCACTAAACTAAGGAACCAGGAGCCACCTATTGATGAATCTTGAAATCACTGAAGACCTAAACTGAAAATAGCGAAAGCATTAGTCTCACACAAACACGTTATCAAATAAATTGGGGTCAGTTCCCAAAACTGCAGGTACAACGCCCTAAAATGTTCAGGAATGCACCCACAACGGTTCTTTTGCTTTTCGAAAAGCTGCTAAGAAAAGTACAAGACTTTTCGTCGGAATATTTGCTTACAAGAACATTGAGTGCATGACTGTGTTTGATCAAAAATCACTGTATGCAAACATGACATCCATTTATTACTATAATCGCCATTGAAAAATTATAAATCTCTTGTAAAAACTAAAAACACTAAACTCAGGTCTAAAGTTTGTTCATTAGTAAAAAAAAAGGGCTGGACTACAACTTGAATTTTGAAAAGCTTCTGCTTTCTTTCCTCTATTTTCCAGTACAGAGCAGCCTCAACACTTCTGAAAGTTTTCATTTGTAGATTGATAGAAACTAGGTCAACTGCCTTTGAACAATCCAAATCAGACTCTGATGATTAGATACGGATATACCAATCACACATTCAAAGCACGATCAACACTCATTTCTTCTTGGTGGTAGTTTTCTTCGCCTTTTTATTTTTAAATCCTCATGCACTCTCCTGTCAAAACAACAGGTATTCTTCAATGATATCTGAAATCAGACTTGCTAAATGACAAAAGCATCATTATTTAGCTCATATCATATTTATACGCAAAAATAAAAGTTTAAAACGAAGTTTATCAATTATAAAGCAAAGCAAGGTGAAAAAGTTGAGAGATATAATTGAGCGGAAGTACCTTTCTATAGTGAATGTAAGCAGCTTTGCCGGTATTTCTTGCCCATTTTTACTGACATAAACCTGTAAGTACAAGAAAATTCTATTTATATCATACAACATAGAAAGAGATGCCATCAAAAAGTAGGGGTGGCAATTTCTAACACAAAACACGACCCAAAACCGACACCAAACTAAACTGGTAGGGTCTCGTCTAAACAGTTTTCTGGCCATGGGTGTTAAACAGGTTGACCCACCAACCCGTTTGAGTTTATTTGTTTTAGATAAATTATGAATATAGTGAGTTAAACAGGTTAAACAAATCGACCCACCCACCAGTTTAGAAAAACGGGTTAAATAGGCCATGTTCGTGTTAGTGTAAACGGGTTAGGATTGACAAAACTGACCTAACTACTGAAACTGACCTAAAAACGGGTTAAGGCGTTCTGACATGCCAATCCAAACCCAAACCCGACACGTATTTGTTTGTAACAGTTGTTTCTTGATTTGAAATGACTACATTAACAGAATAAGAACTTTCCAACTTACCCTCTTCCCATCGCCATTTGTGAACCAATGCCCCGTCCCTTGACCATCCGCTTGAGCCCTTCTTTTGCCAGCATCTTTTGTGATTCCTTTCGCAGTATTGACTTTAGGATTCATAGAACCTTGTGACGTTTCATGAGCCTTGGATTTTCTTGAATTATTCCTTAATGAACTTGTCTCGGCTTTATTAGTTCTAGTAGCTTGTTTAGTTTTGTCGCGACTGCTAAATTGACCCCTAGAAACACAAGAAATGCAACACAAAAAACATGAATCATGATATAGGATTTTATTAAAAAAGAGCTAATCTTTTATGCAAATAACACCTTAAAAAACTATCAATAATATTGTAGAATTAACTTACATGTAATCGATATTCGATGTACTGGGAAGCTCAGAACCTCTACTTTCTGCATTTAACGGGAAAAAGTTGCACAAACGGGTTCGCACAAACTCTTGGACCCTCAAATCATTCACCCAAATCTACTACACTGTCCATAACATGACTATTGCGGTTACTTTTTCCAATATTACTCTGAACTTTACTTTTTTCTTTCATGGAACTAAAATAATCTTCACAAACCTCATCCAGTGCAGGTGTCGGGATAATGGAACCTCTTCTCGTGTCTAAAATCTTCCCATAAATCTTTTCTGGCTGGCTGAAGTAACGAGTGATTCATTTAATTTTCTCGGCTGATGTAAACCTACACTTTTTCCCCTATCTAAATTAGATTCTGACTTACTGCAGGTCTTGTTAGTAGCAACTTTACTGGTAGAAGGAATATCAAAATCAGAGTCGGAATCAATTAGCTGAAACTTTCTAAGTGGACTGACAGTTAACTTTGGAAACGGTTGTTTGCTGCAGTTTGTGATTACGGATTCTGGAACGTTTGAGACATTTGAGAGATTGTGCTTTCTTTTTCCTGATTCAGTAAGCGGGAATTTGGAACTGTTACTGACTGAATAGTGTTGTGTTGGAAGGGTCTCATCTGCATTTAGCAATAATAACAACCAGTGAATATGGGAATGATAAACAAGCACACATGACAGTAATTAGCATACTGGTTTAAGTTACGTCTGACTGCAAATTACTTTTATGGAATCTTATAAATCATAGAACTGGCACAAATACCATCCATTTTACGCAAAGTTAATCAACGTGGATATCTTTGTGATCTTTCTTGGATTACAAAGAATCACAAGTTGCTGCTAATGTAAGTGTTTATGTCTGAGCTAAATACATTTCAATATTCAGATATGAAAAATCATTGGTAATGATTACAACTTTCTAGTCTATATTAAGGCCTAAGTAAGGGTGTATAATAACCGTCCAAAGGGGTTCTAACTTGTAAATTGTAGCCCAAGTGCCCAACAGCACCAATTCACTAAATACACCAGACATGCTACATAATCATAAAATTGACTAAATATATTACACAATGAAGAAATTTCTGTTTATATCATACAACACATAAAGAGATGCCATCAAAAAGTGGGGGTGGCAATTCCTTACACGAAACATGACCCCGACACGGAAATAAACGGGTTAGGATCTGGTCTAAACATTTTCTGGCCATTGGTGTTAAACAGGTTAACCCACCAACCCGGTTAATTTTTTTTTTTTTTTTTTTGGAAAAATTATGTTTATGGGGTTAAACAGGTTAAACAAGTTGACCCACCCACCAGTTTAGAAAAATGGGTTGAATAGGCAACGTGCGCGTTATGATTAAACGGGTTAGGATTGAAATAACTGACCTATCTACTTAAACATGCCGTGCTCGGGTTAAGGTGTTCTGACATGCTAATCCAAACCCAAACCCGACCTGAATTTGGTTCTAGCAGTTTCTTAATTTCAAAATGACTACTATAACAAAGAATTCAAACTCAGAGAGATATCAGTTTCCTGATTTGAAATGATTACTATAACAGAACAAGAACTTTCCAACTTACCCTCTTCCCATCGCATTTGTGAGCCAATGCTCAGAACCTTGACCATCAGCTGGAACCTTCTCTTGCAAGCATCTTTTGTGATCCCTTTAGGAGTATTAGCTTTCGGATTCATGAAACCTTGTGACGTTTCTTGAGTCTTTGATTTTCTTGAATTTTTCCTTGATGAGCTTGTCTCAGCTTTATTAGTTCTAGCAGCTTGTTTTGTTTTGTCGCCACTGCTAATTGACCCCTAGCAACACAAGAAGTGCAACACAAAACATGAATCATGAAATATGACTATGAAAAAAGAGCTAATCTTTGATGCAAATAACCCCTAATAAGGAAGCAGAATTAACTTACATGTAATCGATATTTGATGTACTGGGCTGCTCAAAACCTCTATTTTCTGCATTTAACCGGAGAAAGTTGCACCAACAAGTTCGCACAAGCTCTGGACCCTCAAATCATTATGGAAAAAATACTGATGTGCTGGCGGGAGAGGGTCACCCATAAATCTTTACTTTTTTCTTTCATGGAACTATAATATTCCTCACAGACCTCATCTAGTGCAGGTGTCGGGATATGAAAACTCTTCCCATAAATCCTTTTTGGCTGAAGTATCGAGTGATTCACTTAATTTTCTCGGCTAATTTGAACCTACAGATTGCCCCCTATTTAATTAAGGTTCTGACTTTACTGATAGAAGGAATATCAGAATCAGAGTCGGAATCAATCAGCTGAAACTTTCTAAGAAGACTGACAGTCAACTTTGGAAACGGTTGTGTGCTGCAGCTTGTGATTAGGGATTCTAGCGCGTTTGAGATATTTTGCTTTCTTTTTCCTGATTCTCAGGTCAAAACACCTAGTCCGGTAAGTGGGAATTTGGAACTGTTACTGACTGAACAGTGTTGTGTTGGAAGAGTCTCATCTGCATTTAGGAATAATAAAAACCAGTGAATATGGCAATGATAAACAAGCGCACGTGACAGTCATTAGCACACTGGTTTAAGATACGGCTGACTGCAAATTACTTTATGGAATCTTATAAATCATAAAACTAGCACAAATACCATCCCTTTTACGCAAAGTTAATCAACGTGGATATCTTTGTGATCTTTCTTGGATTACAAAGAATCACAAGTTGCTGCTAATGTAAGCGTTTATGTCTGAGCTAAATACATTTCAATATTCAAATATGAAAAATCATTGGTAATGATTACAACTTTCTAGTCTATATTAAGACCTAAGTAAGGGTGTATAATAACCGTCCAAAGGGGTTCTAACTTGTAAATTGTAGCCCAGCAGCACCAATTCACTAAATACACCAGACATGCTACATTATCATAAAATTAACTAAATATATTACACAATGAAGTTATCAACGGTTACCCGTAAGTGGTTAGAACAAGAAGAAAAAAAGAGTCACACCAGCGAGTTGGATTTGAACCTTCGTTATTCATCTCAAACGAATAATGTTATCCGGCTGCCTATTTGATAATCAGCATTACCAAACACTAGCACAACTTAAAGTTACCTACGAAAAACTGCTTATCAAAAGTTGTATGTTTGCTAGTAATTCACTAACGAAATCATTTTGTAAGCAGTTTGGATAAGCAGTCCCTGAAAACTATATGAAACCGCAATAAACATATAATAATGATAAAAAATCCCCTAATCATCAAATCAAATATCATCAAAAAACTAATAACCAAAATTAATAAACTTACAAAAAATCAATCACCAAAATGAATTGAATATGTATTAATTACCTTTAGCATCATCGATGTACTGGGAAGCTCAGAACCTCTACTTTCTGCATTTAACGGGAAAAAGTTGCACAAACGGGTTCGCAAAAACTCTTGGACCCTTAAATCATTCACCCAAATCTACTACACTGACCATAACATGACTATTACGGTTACTTTTTCCAATATTACTCTGAACTTTACTTTTTTCTTTCATGGAACTAAAATAATCTTCACAAACCTCATCCAGTGCAGGTGTCGGGATAATGGAACCTCTTCTCGTGTCTAAAATCTTCCCATAAATCTTTTCTGGCTGAAGTATCGAGGGATTCACTTAATTTTATCGGCTGATGTAAACCTACACTTTTTCCCATATCCAAATTAGATTCTGACTTCCTGCAGGTCTTGTTAGTAGCAACTTTACTGATTGAAGGAATATCAGAATCAGAGTCGGAATCAATCAGCTGAAACATTCTAAGAGGACTGACCATTAACTTTGGAAACGGTTGTTTGCTGCAGCTTGTGATTACGGATTCTGGCGCGTTTGAGAGATTTTGCTTTCTTTTTCCTGATTCTCTGGTCAAAACACCTAGTCCAGTAAGCGGGAATTTGGAACTGTTACTGACTGAATAGTGTTGTGTTCGAAGAGTCTCATCTGCATTTAGCAATAATGACAACCAGTGAATACGGGAATGATAAACAAGCGCACGTGACAGTAATTAGCTCACTGGTTTGCGATACATCAAACTGCAAATTAGTTTATGGTATCTTATATATCATAAAACTAGCACAATACCATCCCTTTACATGCAAAGTTAATCAACGTGGATATCTTTCTTGGATTAAAAAGAATCACAAATTGCTGCATATTTAAGCGTTTATGTCTGTGCTAAATACAGTAATGAGTTACAAAGTGAGATGATGGATTACATAAGATATCCCCTGTTAATAAACACAATCCCATTTCGTTATTCAGACATGAAAAATCATTGGTAACGATTACAACTTTCTTGTTAAGACATCAGTAACCGTCCCAAAGGGGTGCCGTTCCCTAAATACACCAGACTTGCTACAATGAAGTTATCAACGGTTACTCGTAAAAGACACAATGAAGTTATCAACGGTTACTCGTAAGTCCATCCACCCACAACATACATAAACTAAGTCCAGCTTTTCGTTACTATTAGAGTTCAAAATAATGTAATTGGCTGCCAAACTCATCCTGATAAGAATACAGAATCACAAACGTTGTTTTTCTCTTTATGAAATCAATTTGAACCTACTAAAAAAGGCATTAGTGACTACTCTTAATATCTGATAATTACGTTTTGAAATGGAAAATAATCAGTTAATTTTAGTGTTTAGACGGATGTTAACTGATTGATACAATTTTTAGACAAAGTATTTCAAAGTTGCAGATTCATACTGATTCAATTACTTTACTATTAAACTTCACTTATAATCAACATTACCAAAGTAACACTAGCACAACTAAAGGGTACCTACGAAAAACTGTTAATTTGCTTATCAAAAGTTTTATATTTGCTAATTCACTCACGAAATCATATAAGCAGTTTGGATAAGCAATCCCAAACATCCCCTAATCATCGTATCATATTATAACTAACAAACGAACTCTAGTAAACAATCACACATAGAAATATCAATCACTTTTACCTTTAGCATTATTATCCTCGGGTGAGGAAAAATCCTCGATATCATCAGCATCAACAACCACCGAACCCAAATCCACTCTACTCTTACCCGAACCCAAATCCAAATCCACCATACCCGAACTACACCCGCGCCGTAACCGCTTCAATCTTGGCCTTTCCTCCACCTCGTTATCCTCATCTGAATCAGCAACAGTAAGCGTCTCAATCTCAAACTCCTCAAACACCCTCAAAACACGTTAATCAGATAAGTAACCAAGCTTATTAAAGAGTCTCGGATATACCCTAATTACCAAATCATTTACAAAACCATAAGCAGTTATAATAAATAATCACTTTTACCTTTAGCATTATTATCCTCGGGCGACGAAAAGACCTCGATATCATCATCATCAACAACCACCGAACCCAAATCCACCGTAGCCGAACCCGACAACCCCCTATCCTCAACACTACACCCGCGCCGTAAACGCTTCAATCTTGGCCTTACCTCATTGTCCTCATCTGAATCAGCAACAGTAAGCGTCTCAATCACAAACTCCTTATCATTATCATTACCATCAAGTCATCAACAACACTCTTCACATCAGCAGCTACCGAATCACGATTTGATGTATTATTCGGTGTGGTTTGGGGTTCGGGTGTATCGTCAAAATCGAAGTCAAAACCTAATGAGAATGAAGGTGCTTCAAAATCACCCATTATGATTGATTGATTATTAGAATTGTGAATTGAAAGTGTTTAGGGTTTGATTAATTAATTTGTGTTTTGTAAGTTGTTTGAATTTTGGGGGTTTTTGAACTGTTTGTTTGGCGGGTTTTTGTTTTTGTTGAAATGAAATGTGTAGCGGCATGGTATGGAGCAAAAACACAAATGAGAGCGTGCACATTTACATAAATAGAAAATATCACAAATTCATATGGGTAAGCAAAGCCCGGCACCCGTATCCATGCCTTTGAGACCAAATTGATATGAACATTCCGCTGTAATGCCGTGTTATTTGATAAAGTTCATGTTCGTCTCGTGTTCCCAGCTTCAAACTCTGTCCAACATGGATTTTACCAAACCATTCTCTGATGATAAAGTCTTATTCCCGGAACATTTTAGGTAGCGTCTGTTATTGACTTGGATAGGAAAAAATTCTGTGAATTTGATTAAAGTCAATAGTTTGACTCAAAAGTCAAATATTTTAATGATTCACCATTTTGTCCCAATGTAGAAGATATTTTTTATGCAAATCAAAACTTGTATATGATTTTAAATTACTTACAAAACTTCACTGAATATGGTTATAACATGATTATCTCCAACATTATGTAAAATCCAATCATTCTCATCACGAGCACAGTTGACTTTCTGAAAAGTCAACTGTATTATCTGAACTCCATGAGTTAACATATCTAAACTTCAAAAATGTAAACTGCTTATACAAGTAACTGAGTAAGTTACTTTGATCATTACACTTTTGAATTTAATAGCTATACCTTGATTTAATCGACCCACCCACTAGTTTATTTGTTATTCATCTCGTGTTATTTGATAAAGGTCGACCCGCCCACTAGTTTAGAAAAATGGGTTGAATAGGCAATCTTCGTGTTATATGTTAGTGGGTTAGGATTGACATAACTGACCTAGCTACTTACACGTGTCGTGCTCGGGTTAAGGTGTTGGGACATGCCAATCCAAACCCAAACCCGACTTGAATTTTTTGGTTCTAGCAGCTTATTAATTTCAAAATGACTATAACAGAACAAGAACTTTCCAACTTACCCTCTTCCCATCGCCATTTGTGAACCAATGCCCCGTCGCTTGACCATCAGCTTGAACCCTTCTCTTGCCAGCATCTTTTGTGATCCCTTTCGCAGTATTAACATTTGGATTCATGAAACCTTGTGGCGTTTCTTGAGTCTTTGATTGTCTTGAATTTTTCCTTAATGAGCTTGTCTCAGCTTTATTAGTTTTAGCAGCATGTTTCGTTTTGTCGCCACTGCTAAATTGACCCCTAGAAACACAAGAAATGCGACACAAAAAACATGAATCATGATAAAAAAAATAGCTAATCTTTAATGCAAATAACACTGTAAAAAACTATCTATAATATGGCAGAATTAACTTACATGTAATCGATATTCAATGTACTGGGAAGCTCAGAACCTCTATTTTCTGCATTTAACGGGAAAAAGTTGCACAAACGGTTTCGAACAAGCTCTTGGATCCTCAAATCATTATGGAAAAAATATTGATGAGCTGGTGGGCGAGGGTCACCCAAATCTACTACATTGTCCATAACATGACTATTACGGTTACTTTTACCAATATTACTCTGCACTTTACTTTTTTCTTTCATGGAACTAAAATATTCCTCGCATACCTCATCGAGTGCTGGTGTCGGGATATGGAAACTCTTCTCGTGTTTAAAATCTTCCCACAAATCTTTTCTGGTGAAAGTATTGAGTGACTCATTTACTTTTCTCAGCTGATTTAAACCTATAGAATGCTACTTGTTCAAATAAGATTCCGACTTACTGCTGGTCTTGTTAGTAGCAAGTTTACTGATTGAAGAAATATCAGAATCAGAGTCGGAATCAATCAGCTGAAACTTTCTAAGAGGACTGACGGTTAACTTTGGAAATGGTTGTTTGCTGCAGCTTGTGATTACGGATTCTGGCGCGTTTGAGACATATGAGATATTTTGCTTTCCTTTTCCTGATTCTCTGGTCAAACACCTAGTCCGGTAAGCGGAAATTTGGAGCTGTTACTGACTGAATAGTGTTGTGTTGGAAGAATATCATCTGCATTTAGCAATAATAACAACCAGTGAATATGGGAATGATAAACAAGCGCACGTGACAGTAATTAGCACACTGGTTTATAATACGTGTGACTGCCACTTGATGGAATCTTATAAATCATAAAACTAGCACAAATACCATCCCCTTTACTCTAAGTTAATCAACGGGAGCAAACTAATTCAGTGGTGCTGCTTCGTGGATATCTATGTGATCTTTCTTGGATTACAAAGAATCACAAGTTGCTGCTTATTTAAGCGTTTATGTCTGAGGTAAAGCCTAAATACATAAATACATTTCGATATTCAGATATGAAAAATCATTGGTAACGACTACAACTTTCTTGTTTATCTTAAGACATAAGTAAGGGTGTATAGTGACAGTCCAAAGGGGTTGTAAGTTGTAGCCCGAGTGCCCAATGGCCCCAATTGCCTAAATACACCAGACTTGCTACATTATCATAAGATTAACTAAATATATTACACATTAGACACAATGAAGTTATCAAGGGACAAGGGTTACTCGTAAGTCCATCCACCCACAACATACAGAAAACAAGTCCAGTTTTTCGTTGCTACTAGAGTTCAAAATAATCTAATTGGCTGCCAAACTCATCCCGATATCTTTAGGAAATCAAATTGACCTACTGAAAAACGCATTAGTGGCGTTTAGGATTGCTCTTAGTATCGTTTTGAAATGGCAAACAATTAGTTAAATTTTTAGTGTTTGGACGGATGTTAACTGAGTGTGATCATGATATCAATTATAGACAAACTAATTCAAAGTTGCTTATTCACACTAACTATCTGATATCATTATTCATGCTGACTATCTGATTCAATTTATGCACAAAAAGGTATAATACTTATTCATTATTCATACTGACTATATGAAACTGCAATAAACAGATAACAAACTCACAACCAAAAGTAACACTGGCACAACTAAAGGGTAGCTCCAAAAAACTGTTACTAATTTGCTTATCAGAACTTGTAAGTTGTAATTTGCTACTTCACTCACGAAATCAAATAAGCAGACCTAAACACCCTCAAAACATGTTAATCAGATAAGTAACCAAGCTTATTAAAGAGTCTCAGATATACCCTAATTATCAAATCATTTACAAAACCATAAGCAGTTCTAATAAACAATCACTTTTACCTTTAGCATTATTATCCTCAGGCGACGAAAAGTCCTCGATATCATCATCATCAACAACAACGAACCCAAATCCACCGTAGCCGAACCCGACAACCCCCTATCCTCGACACTACACCCGCGCCGTAAACGCTTCAATCTTGGCCTTACCTCATTGTCCTCATCTGAATCACAAACTCATCATCATTATCATTACCATCAACAACTGTATTCACATCAGCATCTACTGGAACATCTACAGAATCACGATTCGATGTATTATTCGGTGTGATTTGGGGTTCTGGAAGATCGTCAAGGTGCTTCAAAATCACCCATATTATGATTAATTAATTGATTATTAGTATTGTGAATTGAAAGTGTTTAGGGTTTGATTAATGAGATTATTATGATGGATTTGATTTATTGATTCTTGTTTTGTAAGTTTTATGAATTTTGGGGGTTTTCGAAATGTTTATTTGGGCGGGTTTTGTTTTTATAGAAGTGAAATGTGTGGCGGCAAGGTGCAACGTTTTCACTTTTCACCCCGTGACATCTTTTTTTATTTTTATAACCTTTTTTTTTTTATTGTAAACCCTTTAAATAAAAAAATGAAATAAAAAATTGTAAAGTTTGATAAGTTTAAAGTAGTAAAACATAAAAAAATATGAAACAGAAAACCATATAAGAGTATCTTGTCCTTTTAATAAAACAGATAAATTGTTTAAAAAAAATACGAAATATAAAATATAAATTTTAACAAATTAAAAATAGTAAATAAGAAAGACACTGACCAAAAAAAAATCAAAAATTGTCTTTTTCTGTCAATAAAGTGGGTATATGAAAGGTAAGAAGGGTAAGGGAGATAGCAATATTTCAAATTAAGAAATTGGACTTTTTTTTTTTTTTTTTTTTTTTTTTTTTGATGTTGTGACTAAAAAAGAATTCTCAAAGGTTTTTTATTTGTGCATTTGTGGGGTGTTTGGGACTTATATGGTTATGCTTTTACTTTGAGACAAGTACTCTGATTGCTTACGAGTGTTTAAAAATAAATATTTTGACAGTGATCGATATTATTATCGTTAACTTATCTATACTACTTTATAATGCATTTAGGCCTTCTAAAATTAAAATGCTTAAAAATTCAGACTTTTTTACTTGCTTATTATAGAAAGATATATTATAATGCATGTAAAATTAAGATAATGAGCTCCAATCATGAGATGACATGTGTCACCTCTTAACAAACTCCAAACTTAACTTCTAACAAACTCCAAGCCTAACTCCTAACCACCAAAAATTAAGATAAGGAGCTCCAATTATAAAATGATGTGTGTCACTTCTCAACTAAAAATTATCTTTATTTTCAAATTAAAATATCTTTTTATCTACTTATTTATATTATAATCTAATTTCACCATATTTTCTAAAATTTTATGCTCTTTAATTCAACATCCATTTTAATATATTTTTATGAGTTTTTAGTTTTTATATTTTTAGTGGGTTTATTTTATTTTAATTCAAATTTTTACAACTTTAACCTTTATTTCATTTATTCCAATCAATATAATCTTGATTCGTCAAAATCATATATACTTTTGGGGGAGTGTTTGACGCGTAAGAGATTGCGAGGGTATTTTTATATGCGGGAATAATGATGTCGCGTGAAAGTTACGGACCCAAACAAACACTTACAACTAACACATATACATTCGAAGTGTTGTGAAACGAATTCACTAAACGGTTAAGCAAACACATATAACTATACTTATCGCCGCCGCTGTCACCACCATCTCATCACATCACCACCTCAAAACATTTGTTCGCTACAAAATAGTCATCGGGTACCCGCCGCCGCATTGCGCGGGTACACTTCTAGTGTTACATTACATTACATTTTTATTCCACTGCTAATCAGATATGATAAAACTACCAATTTAACAATCTAAACATATTTCACTTATACATAAATATATCTCACAAAATCCATTACTACACAACTCTCTTCCAAGTCAGTCATGCATATGATCGGCTTGTGCTCAAAATAGGTCCAAGAGGCATTGGGTGGGGGTGGTATGGGGATGGGTGGGGGTGGTTCTTTTCAATGAAAACGTCGTTTTAAAGAGAGCACATGTCGTTACATATGTTATTACACTTAACCTTTTGTAAGTAACACAAAAATACTTCTCCATAAAAGATTTCGTCAATAAGTTTATTTATTAAATCTCTATTTTTATAAAATATATGGTGTTAATACTCTATTTTTTTTAATAAACTTTTATGTTTTTCTATACGCATCTATACATATATATATGAGACTAAGCATGACACGTTAATAATGCTTACGTGATATTATAATAGTGACATGGAACATCTATGATGACATGGAAATGCTTACATGGCATAACTCCCGACTACATATTTAAAAAAATTGTAACATGTAAGATTCGAAACCGGGTCTAGACATCCACATACATGTGCCTCACCAATGGAGCAATCCACAAGTTGGGATATGATGTGCATTCCAAAATTGATATACCAACAAAACACTACCATCTTCCATCTTATCAGAAAACAATAACAGAATCCTCACTCATTCCGCTCCTAAATTAATTTATGCTTCAATGCCAGTCAAAACAATAAATCTCTCTCCCCAATTCACTCGCTCTTTCCTAAACAAACTCACCCAAATTTCAAAATGCATACCCTAAGTCAAATACAGATTTATTCAAAGATGAATTAACCATTTTTTGATTCTTTGTTGGAAAAATTTTGTGATTCTTTTCCCCATCATCTTCATTTATTCAAGAAAATTTTGATTATTTTTTTATTTATTATTATTTATTTATTTTTTTGATATTTTTGTAGGTAGAACCTGATTGAGGAATATTAACCAAGCCGGAAATTAATGATGATACAAAAAAGGTACGATTTTGGGATCATCGGTTATAAAAAGGTACAATTTTTTATTGATGATTAATGGTTTAGTTTGAAAAAAATGAAGCTGTATTGTGGTTTAAGTTGTATTGTGGAAGCTATGTCTTTGAACACTAGGTGTTTGATTAAATGCCTAAAATGTTATTACTTATTAGAATTATAAAAAGGTGACGAATGCACTTCTAAGTTATGAACACTAAAGGTAAAAGTCTTCGATGATAGCTCTGAACCAGTGGAGATGGTCTGATAGAGTAATCCAAGTCTAACTGATTCATTTACTTATATGCGAATGCTATTATCATATTCTGAGAACTTATGTAATGATTATTTTATCTACAACAGAATACAAGACATGAAGCTGTGAAGTATTTGGCTAATCGAGGCGTAATTGGAGTCGTGTCAACTGCCGCTTTCGCATGGAAATACTTGAAAAGTCCACACGGCAAGTCTTTTAAATTCTCTATGCTATTTACTTTCATGTTTGATGGCTTTTTTTAAATCTAACTTTATTGCATGATTCGGTGTCTATGCAGTGAGTGCCAAAGCATTGAGAGATTACACAAACAAATGCCCCATCTGTCGTCAACCTATCGAGGAGCTAATGGAGATCTAAGTTAATACAAATGATCGGTGATATATCCTTTTCTTCTTACTTAATCTAAAAATCATGATACTGAGTATATTCTTTCCTTCTTATCCAGTCTTGTGATGTAGTTTATATTATCTGTGTGTATGTTAAAATGAGCTGTATAATCATGCCAATGAATCCGACCCATGTAAAGCCGAGAAGCCATGTTGCACATGGCTCGGCCTTTGCTTTTAGTAAAAGAGTGGTATGTTGTGTTTAATATCAGATCTTGGAATTACCACTATAACAAACACCATCCTTTTCATTTGCAAGCTTGGAATGTAATATTTGCTTTATCTCACTTCTTTACCCTTTTACTTTTCTCTTCTTCTCTTTTATACCCTTTTAGTCATGACCATCCTTGTCTTAAACTTGTGATATATATGGGAGAATAATCATTAGCGATTTAATGTGTCACATTATTTATCGTCCACATGAATGAATGAATGCATTTTAGGATACGTTTGAAAGATAGTTCATAATTTGACAGGTTTATACAAGCTCGGGTCAACAACCCACCATCTACTAACAATCATGACAATCAGTACTATAAGGGTAAACAAGTTGCACATACTTTTGAAAGCATGCCACCTACTGATGTTCTCGCAAGAGTTCTTCAAAATTGTCGAGGTAATCATGAGTCCTTCACATTATTACCACAATAATGTGATTAATCAAATATACATATACTTATTTAAAACGCTTTATGAAGTAAAAGATATTGGCCTATAATGCAATTGACTGTGCCAGAAGTATTGATCCTACGCTTTCATTGCCTTGGGCAGGCATGTCAGCTGATATGTCCATTAGGCAAGTTAATACATTACATTGGTTAAATGGCCTATTATCATGTTTTAAATTCATCCACTGCTCTTGGTTTTTAAGTCTTTTTTTACCCATATCTCAAATATTTCCATTGTTTTTGCTCACAGGTTTGCTTGCATTCTGTGACTTCTTTTTAGCATGCTTAAGTTTGTATTTTGACCACAATGATGGATTACGATTACAATGTGAACAGGTAAGCTGGTGCAAGTTTGAGGTTACCCTTTCTTCAACCACAAACCAATTACTAATGAAATTTTCTGTGCATTAGTAGTATGATGTCATATATTATAAGTGCTACAGATCATAAAGATACTAAACTCGTGATGATGATGACGACGACGTTGATGATGGAAATGATGATAGACACGGATGTTGATAAGAATGATATTAACAAGTGTAAGTATATATATTTCACATGTCCTTTCTTCAACCACATTTAAGTTTTTTTAGTAATCATATGGTGGTATTTTATGTTGGGCTGCCACAGGCTGAAATTAATATCATTAGTGGGGACTAGGAATCGGTTAGTAAACTTTTAGTGCTATACTATGTAAATGATTGGGGTACAGCCGTTATGTATGCGTAGTATACGCACCTCATGAATTAATGCACTGATATTATTTAACCTTAATAGTGTATATTGTTTCTTCTACTGGAATGCAAGTACTCTCAACTTTTTTTTAGTTCAAGAAAATCAATAAGGATAAGTAGGAAGGATTATATATAGTAATCAATTAGTAAGATAGTATCTGGTAAGGAAAATAGGGACATCTAGAATGGTATGAGAAAAGGATTTGAAAGTTGGGCATAAGAGATAAAAAGAGTGAAGGAAAATGGTGTAGGCATGATAAAAGTGATGAACTTCTGAAACCCGAACCCAATGTTAATGTAATTAGCCTCTATATGCATGTCTTCATACCTTCATCATTTAGATTATCCAATATGGATGAATACTTGAAAATGGAGTTAATAAAAGAAAACAAAATTAGAGTAAAACATGTCATCTAAGTTGATTTGGATGTCTATCTTTATTATTTTTAGTTGTGCGCCTGTGATGTTTTTCGTTATGTTTTCTTATATGTCTAAAGTTTAAGAAGGAGTTTAACAATGAAGTGGACTCTGCAATTGCTGCATTTCATGGCATTACAGATGATTCTTCTGATGGTCACGTTGATCTCACACGTCTCTCTAAAGTGGCAAATCATGAAGCTAAAAAATCTCGGGAACAGAACCGTATACACAGGGTGGTGAGTATCTGCAGTATATCTATCTTATGATTTGACATATGCTGCATATTTTTCTATGTCCATTGTTCTTTCATTAGCTTCTTTGATATAACATTGTAGTTACCCACTGTATATTTTTCGCATGATGAAAAACCTATCTATATAGTGAGGTGACGTAAAAGAAAAATATATGAAAATAAGCACTTCGGACACTTCTTAGGACTTCGGTTATTAAAGTCATTTTGTTTATTGATGTCTATTTGTGTTGCAACTAGCAAGTAGATCAGTATTCTCATTTTCTCCGTAGTTATTTCTTGCCAATTTATCAAATTTTTTATTAAGACATGATAAACATTTTTGTTTATCAATGGTGTGCTTTAAAAAACTGTTAAAGAGATATATGAGTTATTTTCCTAGAACCATTCACACACTATTAGTGGTATCTTGCAACAATTTACAAACTGAAGTAATGCTTATCATGGTCGATGCATAAGATGCGCGCATACTGTAAACTTTTAACTTGTAAAACACATACATATTGTTTAGTTTTATTCATCCTTGCATGTAATTTTTGACCATGATATGGCACCAGATTTCAAGATATGCACATAACTATTACCCAATTTATTCATATTATATGTTTTTAATCAAGATTACACATGCAGCTATATTTTACAAACAATATAATGAAAAGTAAAGGATTGTTTCAACAATGGTTGGTCTTTTCCCGCAGACATTTCTGTTTCGTCGTTTCACCCGTCAAAAGCTTGAAAAGTGTTTAATCCTTAATCTAGGATTTGAATAGAAAATAACCTAAGTGTTTAATCCTTTAAACACAATCAGGTCACTGAGCGCATAGCCTCTCAGTGAGCTATCTTCAGGACACTTAGTATGAGGCGATGATGAAGCCTCTCCACTCAGCAAGGCGGGACTTAAAGGGTGAAGACTAAGTCAAGAAGAAGATAGTGGATTCAGTGAGTGATGACAATAACTCACTGAATCCCTTCGACTCCTCAACCAACTCTCAATCACTGAAGACAAATGAAGGAAGACACTGAAGAAGTTAAAGACTGAAGAATGAGCTGGATTGGGCGGGAAAGCTTTGTCCAGATAAAGCTAAGTGTATCAAGTGTTTATCCAGTCTCTACACAGTCTCAATCTATCAAGATCATATCTTCCCAATTATAGCAAGCGGCGATTCCCTGTTAAGGAAAGAAGACTCGCCGCCTGTCTACAAATAGAAAAGCAAACAGTAAACGAATACTTCAATATTCGTGATTACTGTGATCGAAGTTTTTGTCTTCTAGGATAAAGTTAATTATCATACTTGTATAAATAGCATAAGAGATTTGAGTGAAAAGTTTTAAGCTTGTGAATTGTAAAAACACACATACACACAAGCCAAACTTTTCACTCCTCCAAATACAACTTTATCCTTGAGCTAGCTCAGTGGGTTCTAAGAGTTGTGCTTAGACTTAGCCTAAGCTTAGAGAGGAGTCACCCCAAACTTTGTCATTTCAATCCCAAGTACTATTCCGCAAGTACTTGGGTAATGTATTCTTTGATTAATTTCTAATAAGAATATAAACGTTGAAAATTACTTTGTGTGTGTTTACTTATATCAATTTCAGTCTTAGTTCACTATTAACTTGTTTATTTACTTAAAACTGTTTTAAACAATAGTGAATGGGGAACAACAAGTGGTATCAGAGCGAGGCTGATTATAAAACCATTTTTTAGCTGCTCTAAAAACGTTTTTAAATCAGGATCCCTATGGCTGAAATTGATGTACCCCAACTAGTCGATAAAAAGGGTGGAGCTTTTTCAGCTGCTGCCCCTAGACTTGAAGTTGGCAAATTCAACAAATGGAAAAAGCGCATGCTTTGCTATTTGATTGGGATGGAACCTTATTACATCAAGTGTATTAATGAGGGACCATTTGTCCCAAAGACTGCTGAAGGTTTGGACAAACCTGAAGCTCAGTGGATTCAGGATGAAAGGAGAGTGGTCAACCAGGACCAAAGACTCAAAAGTATCATTATATCATGCCTCCCTGATGATATAATGGAGTCAGTCATCAGCTGTAATACTGCTAAGCAAACCTGGGATGACCTGGTCCATAGCCATGAAGGTCCTTCAGATACCAAGGAAAACAGGATAATGGACCTGAAACTTGAGTACAATACCTTCAGGGCTAGGGACTCTGAAACTCTCTCTCAAACTTACACCCGTTACAAAACTCTTTTAAATGAACCAGCTAATGACGGTGTTAAGTTATCCAAGCATGAGATAAATGTTGGTTTTGTTAATTGTCTCCCTGAGAAATGGTTAAACTTCTCTCAGGGACTTAGAAATGCAAATCACATTCAAAATCTTGAACTCCCTGAAATTTATGGGAAATTCGTCTATGAGGAAAACCTCATCAACAGGCGTTACCCTGACTTAAAGAAGTCTCAGGAAGTCAAGAAGTCCCCCACCATTACCTCACCCTTATCAACTGCCTTCTTTTCTAACAATGTGGTTCAAGATTTCCAAGAAAATTCTGATGATGAGCCTGATGAGAGATCAAGCGAGGAGTACCTGAATGACCTGAGCGTTGAATTTCAGGAAAGGGCACTCCTTGCAAACTCTTGAAGGTTTATTAAAAGAAATAAAGGTTTTTCTACTGCTAAAGCCAACGAGGACACTGAATGCTTCAAGTGTCACAAAAGAGGTCATTTTGCAAAAGACTGTTTTTCTAAAACAATTTCTGAACCCTCTTACAGACCATCAAGTTCAAATCAGTCCTTAGGTTTTAGTAAATTTCAACCCAAAATCTACCAGTCTCATCAAAACTTTCAGAATAAATCTGACCAGAACAAAACAGTTGATTTTGAAGCTAAGTATAGGAAAATCAAAGCCAAGCTTGCTTTACTTGAGGCCAGTCCCTCAGAACCAAAAAGTGTTCAATCTGTGCAGGGTAAAAACAAAGGTCTTGTTGCTGAAACTTTCGACTGGGATGAAGAGCCAGTCTCATCAGATGATGAAATGGTGCATGTCAGCGCCCTGATGGCTCTCTCAGAGGAAGATAAGCTTGCTGTTGGAAAGAATCATGCCAGAAATGGAGAATGGGTTAACATCACAATGAAGAAGGTAAATATTCTACTTTCTATGGATGATGACACTGATTGGCAGTCCTATATGAACTATATCAATGTAGATCTTAAGTTTGTAGAATAGCAGAGACTCAATCTTTTCTCTAAGTACAACAAGTTAAGTTTTGAATTGAATAAGTGTAGGGATGAGTTACTTGTGTTAAAACAAAACAAGCTTGAGGCTATCACCCTAAAAATTCAAAACACTGAGTTAGTTAAAAGAAATCAGGCCCTTCAGGACGAACTTAAGAAAGAAAAAGAAATCATTAATAGTTGGACCGCCAAAAATCCAAGGGTCTTTGATGTTGTGGGTGCTCCCAGTAGCAAAAAGAGAGTCTTAGGTGAACACCATCTCACTGACTCTCACAACAAAGACCAAAGTCCTAAACCATTTGTATCTGGTGGCATGATTACCAACATGCTGTCTATTCCCAAGCCCAGTGATTGGATTGAAAGGCTTAATCCTGATAGTAAGCTTCCCAACTTTGACTCTGGAAAGATTCTAGAGCCTGAGAGTCAAGCTCTGAAGAGCATGCTTGGACTTCCAGATGTGCCCAGTAGCACTGAACACATCTCGGAGTCTGAAGATGAATCTCAAGCACCACTTCCACCCTTGGAACCTCTTTAGGGTGCTGATCCTAGCTCTGAGCTTACTCCACTTCAATACAATCCACACTCACCTAAAGAAAGGTCTGGACTTGGTAGAACCATTTTGAAGGAACCATCAAAACCAACTCAAGAAGAATCCACCCCCACTGAAACATCCACATCCTCAGTCCCCACTGAAGCTGATCAGATTCAGCAATTGACTGAACTTGTGAGGAAGCTAACTGACAAAATGGAATCAATTGAAAAGGTCCCTGAAGTGATCAAGGAAACAAAGTCAGCTTCCTCTAGTTCCTCAAAGTCAAAATCCACCAAGAAAAACAAGCAGAAGTGTGATCTGTGTCACTATACCAGTCATACCACTGACAACTGTTATAAAATCCTTTTTTGTATGATCTGCAAAAAGGATGATCACATAACTGCTGACCACTTGCAATATGTGAGTTCGCTCAGTAAGGCTAACTACACCAAAGTTGGTCATCAGTACACTTCTTCATCCAAGTCAGCTCAAAAGTCTAGAGCTAAACCTTTCTCTCCTTGCCCTCACTGTGGCTTTAATGATCATCGCACTGATGATTGTCTTATGAACATGTGCTGTGATATTTGCGGTAACACAGCTCATGAGACATCTCAGCATGACAGTGTTATTCATGCAAGGAGAAGTTCAAAGCAACCCAAATCTACTGAGTCATCCTCAGTCTCCAAATGCAAAATCTGTGGTAGCACAGTGCATTCCACAACTGACCATGAATCGATTACTCAATTCAAAGAGACCATGAGATCCAAGCCCACTAGTAAGTGGGTCACGAAGAGAAACTAATTCAGTTTACTACTTGTGCAGAGGCATGCCAGGGAGCCTATCTGGCATCTAGACAATGGATGCTCAAGAAGCATGACTGGTGTGAAGGAATATCTGCACAAGTATGTAAAGGAACCAGGACCCAAGGTAGTATTTGGTGATAACTCATCATGTCCCACTGAAGGTTATGGTTCAGTAAACTGCAATGGAATAGTTTTCTCTAGGATCGCTTATGTCAATGGTCTCAAATACAATCTCATCAGTGTCAGTCAGCTATGTGATGCGAAGTACATTGTACAATTCAATGACAAGCAAGGTACTATTTTTAATGACAACAAGGAAGTTGTGTTAATTGCTCCTAGGAGAGACGATGTATATGTCCTTGACATGTCAACCCTCTCTAAAGATGGAACCTGTCTCTTTGCCAAAGCCACTGAAACTATCAACTGGTTGTGGCATAAGAGACTTTCACACTTAAACTTCAAAAACATCAACAATTTGGCTAAACAAAACAAAGTTCTTGGCTTACCATCACTAGTTTTTGCTAAAGATAAACCATGCTCGGCCTGTGAAAAAGGCAAACATAAAAGAGCATCTTTCAAAACCAAACAAAACTTCTCAATCAAAAGCTGCCTTCACCTCTTGCATATGGATCTCTTTGGACCAGTCAGTCCTAGATCAATCCAGCATGAGAAGTATACACTTGTCATTGTTGACGAGTTTTCAAGATACACTTGGGTATACTTTCTTTCAAAAAAGAGTCAGGCAGCTGATACCATAATGTCATTCATCAGGAACATTGAAAACCAAAATGACATTACAGTAAAATAAATCAGAACTGACAATGGTACTGAATTTAGAAATGCTGAGCTTGAGAGTTTCTGTGATGAGAAAGGAATCTCCCAAAATTTCTCATCTCCTTATACCCCTGAACAAAACGGGGTAGCTGAAAGGAAAAATAGAACTCTCATTGTGGCTGCAAGAACCATGTTAAATGGCTCAGCTCTCTCCAAGCATTTCTGGACTGAAGCAGTAAAAACAGCATGTTATACTCAAAACAGGCCAATCATTGTCAAAAGACATAATAAAACCCCAAATGAGATATTCAAATGTAAACTTCTTGACATCAGCTATTTTCATGTGTTTGGATGTCCTGTGTTTATTCATAATCACAAGGATCATCTTGGCAAGTTTGATGCGAAAGCTGATGATGGATACTTCTTAGGTTACTCACTGATCTCAAAAGCCTTCAGGGTTTTTAATACAAGGAGACAACAAGTTGAGGAAACCTATCATGTCACCTTTGATGAAAGTGTTGAAAGCATTAGGTTCACAAACTCTTCAGTGGAAGAAATTGGAATTGATAACTCACCAAGATATCCTCCTGATGAGTTTATCACTGAAACAAATTCGTCATACCAAGCTGATGCTGACATCTCATATTATGTCTTACCTCACAAACTGTCACAACCAACTATCAGTGAATTCATTGATAATCAGTCAGTCCCTGCTGGGATAGGTAACACTGATCCAAATGATCAGGAACCTGCAACTCATGAACCACCACCTGAACAGGACATTTCAACAAATGTTCTAAATGATCCAGTGGCTCTCGCACCTGAACTAACTCCTGAACTCTCAGTGACCCCCTCAAGCTCAGTTCCTAGACCACAAAGTAGGTGGACAAGATCTCAGGACATTGAGCTTGTAAACATCATTGGTGAACCCGCTGAGGGTATGCTCACCAGAAGCATGGCTGCTAGATTAACAGCAGCTTCAGCCAATGAATGTCTATATGCTGATTACCTATCAGACATAGAACCCAAAAGTGTCACTGAGGCTTTGAAACACCCAAGCTGGGTTTAGGCCATGCAAGAAGAACTTCAACAGTTTGACAAAAACAAGGTCATGACCTTGATCAAATGTCCTCAGGATGTCATTGTCATAGGAATGAAGTGGGTTTTCAGAAACAAAACTGATGAAAACGGCACTGTCATTAAAAACAAAGCCAGACTGGTAGCCAAAGGTTACATTCAACAAGAAGGCATTGACTATGATGAGACATTTGCTCCTGTTGCAAGAATGGAAGCCATCAGAATCTTCCTTGCATATGCCACCTACATGAACTTCAAAGTTTACCAAATGGATGTAAAAAGTGCATTCCTAAATGGTGAACTCAAAGAAGATGTTTATGTTCATCAACCACCAGGCTTTGAGAGCAGTGAATTCCCTGACTATGTCTGCAAGCTTGATAAAGCCCTTTATGGACTGAAACAAGCTCCCAGGGCATGGTATGAAACTCTATCAGCCTTCCTGATTCAAAACAAGTTTGTCAGAGGAAAGATAGACAACATATTTTTTGTCTACAGAACACAGCTAGATGTGATACTGGTCCAAGTATATGTTGATGACATCATCTTTGGCTCAACAAACTACAAACTTTGCAAACAGTTTGAAAGACTGATGACAAACAAGTTTGAAATGAGCATGATGGGTGAACTTACATACTTCCTTGGACTACAAATCAGACAAACTGAGAAAGGAATCTCCATCAGTTAAGAGAAATACACAAGAAATCTCTTGAAGAAATATGAGATATCTGACTGTGCCTCAGTGAAGACACCAATGGTTCCACCTAACAACCTTGGACCTGATCTCACTGGCAAATCAGTTAATCAAACCCACTTCAGAGGGATTGTTGGCTCACTGATGTATCTAACTGCTTCCAGACCAGACATACAATTCTCAGTCTGTCTCATAGCAAGATATCAGTCCAATCCTAAAGAATCCCACCTCACTGCAGCCAAAAGAATTCTCAGGTACCTGAAAGGAACCCCAAGCCTTGGACTTTATTATCCTAAATGCTCAGGGTTTGATCTTAAAGGTTACTCTGATTCTGATTATGCTGGTTGCAACATGGACAGAAAAAGTACCTCAGGGTCCTGTCAATTTCTTGGAGGAAAACTTGTCTGTTGGAGTGCTAAAAAGCAACAATCAGTGTCTATGTCCTCAGCCGAAGCTGAATATGTGGCTGCTGCAGGATGCTGTGCCAATGTTCTATGGATGAAAAGTCAACTCAGTGACTATGACATCCATTACAAAATAGTACCCATCTTCTGTGACAACACCAATGCTATTGCAATCTCTAACAACCCTGTCCTCCATCAAAGAACCAAACACATTGATATCAGATATCACTTCATCAAGGATCACATAATGAAAGGAGACATAGAACTTCATTTCATCCCTACTGAATATCAACTTGCTGATATCTTCACCAAACCTTTGGATGAACCTACATTCAGGAGACTGAAAGCTGAGTTGGGAATGCTTGACATTGAAAGTCAGGCATCTGAAAACCAATCTCAGTAAGTTCTGTGAACTAGTTCATCTCCCTGAGCATCCAAAATCAATCCCTCACTGAATGAGTAAGACTCATTCAGGGTCCCTGACATATTGCATTAAATGAGTAACTAAATGCTCTAAGTATTGGTTACTTAAATGTCCTAGGTTGGAATTCTCACCAATTTAATATTGGAATATATGTCTTACTGCCAGGGGTCTCATCACTCCCCACTTGGCATTTAATGCCTTCTCACACATAAAATATCCTATGGATATTTTAATGCTGCAAAAGTGCACTTTTACTGTGCATCACAACTGTCTACCTTGAAAACGGGTTTTTACTGCGTGATGGGGTGGGTAGCATTAAATGTGGAATATCAATCGATTTCAAAAATTAGTCTTTACACATCCACGATTATGCAAAAACCACCCCTCTCACCACTCTATAAAAACCCTCTTCAAAATCACAAAACACACACAAATTCTTTTCTGCAACAAAACTCTGTCAAAATTCTCTCTCAAACCCAGAAATATTTGTGTGTGCTCAAAAACATGTTCAAACCTTTTCTGAAAAACCATTCTTGTAAACGTTTACAAAAGTTTTTCATCAAACTTGTGAGATCTAAAAACCTTGATTGTTCTAGTCAAAAGCTTCTTTTTCAAAACCCTAAAATCTTTTAAATGGAAATGGCTAGAACACAAGCTCTTCAGTTTGCACCTCAGTGGGTAGGAGATCTCACAAATGTTGAATTCAAAACAAACAATGTCATAGGTAATTTTGAATACCCTGAAAACGTCCCAACCTATAAAGACATTGTAAATTTTTTGTTCAACTGCCCACTCAAAACGGCCTTTGTTCAATGTCCCTCTATTGTTTACCTAAATCTCCTCAGGGAGTTTTGGGCAACTGCTGTGGCCTATGACCCGACTCCCTCTACTGATGAGAACAACCTCAGACCTCTCAGGGAATATCTCATCAGATTCAGTCTTCATGGGGGGGGGGGGGAACAACAATTCACCCTGGACTATAAAACTTTTTGCACATCAACAGGGCTAGATTATAACAATGGAGTTTACGTTGCCCATCCTGAACCCTCCACGGTTAAGGATGGGTTAAAACAAATCATTTTAGATCCAACGTTTTTGGACAAGACCCCAGTCATCAAAAGCTCTTTTCCCGTGGCTTGGAGGATCTTATTCACATTTGTGATTCAGGTCCTCGGCGGGAACCACTCATCCACTGAACAAGTTAACTCTATTCAGTTGATGATGGCCTACTGCTTAATGAATGGGGTCACTGTCGACATTGGGGAGATCATTTACAGTGATCTCGTAACCAAGCTACAGAGCAAAACTAGGACGAAATACGTTTCGTATCCTAGGTTTGTCTCTTGCGCTTTACAAAGGTTACTGGGTTCAAACTATCCTCAGGAAGAAAAATTTGGTGCAATACCAGGCATCCTGAGCAAATCAAATTTTCAAAAAGACCCATCCCTTGTCACTCCTATCGAATTGACGGCCCATATGGTTGCTGTAAACAACCAGGAGGGATCAGTGTCTCCAAACCCTGCTCCTAAAAAGAGAAAGGGGAAGTCTCAGACTGGGACTAAGACTAAACCCAAGTGTCAGGGCCCTGGGACTTCTGGAGCACCGCCTAAGAGGCACAAAAAGCCTGAGACTCAAAATACACCCACTGACCAGGAAACAACCACCCTCGTGACAACGAAGGACACTGATACATCACAGTCAGTGCCCTTGGTCACAACCACTACTCCCCAAGATCCAGAGGGAAACACACAACCCGCTGGTAGGGGAGCGCCTTCCACTTCGCCTGATGATGACATTCACAAATCCAAGTCTTTGTCTGAGTGCACACTGATCGATCCCAAAGACTCAGGGGGACACAAACAACCCACTGATAGGGATACAACAATCACTAACTATGCTAAAGGCATTGGGAAAAATCCATCAGTGTCTCAGGGGTCAATGGGGGACAAAGACTCGGAGGGACAGGAACAACCCGCCGATATGGAACCCACAACCAATACTGACTCCCGATAAGATGCTGGGAAACTTCCAACAGTGTCCGAGGGGTCCAAGGGGGACAAAGACTCAGAAGGATCAATACCACCCGCTGATATGGAACCCATCAACAAACCCCTTCTAACCATTGCAGATGTTACTGGCATTTTGTTCTCAGACGATGATCTTGCTGAATCTGATGATGACATTCTATCAGCTGGTGAAGAAGTGGACGCTGAGGTTCAAGCTGAACAAGAGCCTCAGCCTGATCCAAAGGAGCATACTGAGTCACCATTCCACCCTGAAGAAAATGACTCAGACTCCTCATCCAGCTCTGGAGAATTCAGCCGCTTTGACAATAGTCTCCCGGTCACTGAAAGACAACTGGTTCAGTGGATCACAAAAGCCTCCAGGAAGCTGTATACTGGGGTCACTGAACAATTTTGGGATCAACACACTGAAGCGGCTGCCAGCTATGCTGATCTAAGGGCAGAGTTAAAGGGCTTCGATGAAAATGTTCATGAGCACAGGGACTTGATGTATGACAGACTTTTCAGACTAGATGAAAATTTGGCAATCTTCTTAAGACACCTTCAGGAAGTTGGCACAAAAGTTGATGAAATCAAGGAGTTTGTCAAAGAAGATCCAGCACTTAACTCTCAAGTGCTAAAGGCTACTGAGGCACACTTAAAGCAATCTTCACGTCTTCATGAACTGCTAGATCTGCTCAAGACTGCAAATGTTCAGGGTCTTCCATCTTCAGTCCAGTCTCTTCAAGGTACAATGGACTCTCTGAATACACAGATGGCGACCATGGCTCAGGCATCCTCCTCCCTGGCATGGAATCTTGGTCCCCGGATGACTACCTTAGAGCTCTCTCACGCTAACTTGGATCAAAAGGTCTCTGGTATTCAGGCAGACACTACAGAGATTAAGGCTATGATGACTGAAATCTATCAAGCCTTCAAAGGTCAACCTCCTCAGTCCCCCTCAGCAACAACATCAACTCTTGCCCTCACTGAAGCTCAGGCAACAGTTGAGGGGGAGAATACTGCTGAAGAAACTCCTCTTCACACTGAGGGGGAGCAAACACCTTCAGTATCAGTGACTCCCACATCATCTGCACCAGTCTCGGCAATCCCCATATCCTCACTACCACCACATTCAACAACAACAACACTGTCGGTCACAACATCTACACCTCCTATAATTGCATCATCCTCCTCAGGACAAGACAAGAGTAAAGGCATACTGACAACTGTTGTGTAACACCCCAACCCGACAAGGGCAGAAGTGTCACATTCTGGTGTCATATCAGAACATACAATTAAAATTTTTACAAGCTGAAGACTTAAAAATAACATATCAAAATGAAATGAAGTCTCCAAACAAAAGCTCTTCAAAAATAAGTCCAAAATAATATGGTAACTAGGGTCGGTCCACTCAGATAATCCAACTCTCAGCCCATCAAAGCCCATCTTCAAACCTAAAACCTGCCGCAGGAAAAGAAATGCGGCTGAGCTTAAAAAGCCCAGTGAACAGATATAACAAAATGAAAGCTAAATAAAATCTGAAATGCCAAATGAAACAAAGGAAACGGATAACAAAGTCGCAGGGAAATGAGAACAATGGGTCAATAAGGATCCTGCAGAACATGATTATACAGATATCCAAAACGAACAGATAACAAGGAGAACGAAGCGAAGCAAAGCATCGATGACATATAAACAAGCACATACAACAGGCATACAAGAAATCAGGAAAAAATGGACAACATATAAGCCAAACAGAAATCTAAAAGTTTGCGGAAGCAAGTAATTAGAAAGTGAGCATGGAAGTCACAAAAGTCAAGTAACCCACAGTCAAAACATAACCAGTATCATAACAGTAGAAGTACTAGCAGCAGTCAAAACATGGCAGTCACACGTAACATGTAGGAAATACGGTATGAACATTATAATTAAATGAATTAAAGGCATGGCAGAGCAACTAAACAATTTAACAATCCAAACGTCACAATTTAAACTATTTACTCAGTCAAACCGTAGCATAGACATAAATGTAAACATGGCAGGTCAACAATAAGCCGATAAGGACACAACGAATAGTCACAGTCCACAAGATTAACTTAACGAAGTACACATAATAAACAGACAAAACTATCGATTACCCATTAGCATGGTCACCCGACAATTCAGAGGTTCACATAACAATGAGATCACAAATCATCAGATGAAAACATGTAACTCAAATAACCGTATATTAATCACATCATAGCAGGATAATCAGTAGTAACATAAAACATAAATAGCATAAACAAATCCAATAAACATATAATAACCCGGTACGTGAATGGAACGATAATCTGAAGTAGCGGAATGAGAGTATGACAGATCAATGCAATGGGGTGTATATCATGGTAGTAGAGTAAGTCACAAAAGGGTATAGGAAAAAGAACAGTAAATTCAGAATATGGTGCATTGGGGAATCTAGAAGGTACAATATAGGTATATCAAAAGTGTAAGGGTTGTCAGAAATCTATCTCGAGCCAACAAAACAAATCATATCAATAGTGGCAATAGCCGCCAAGTAACCAATAGTAACCATTGTATTCAGAGGGGTGACCTCGGAATACCATACATAATAGGAGGGGAGACCTCAGTAACAAATGGAGTAGCTAGCTCCCGGAATGTGAAGACGCGTATTGCACACGACATCATTCACCATATAAATCATATCATATCAAATCATATCAGATCAAATCCATCGAAACATATCATATCTAGGATGCATCCATACGCCCCCGGAACATATCATAGTGGCCAAATCATATACATATAGTGAGCTCATAATCATATCATATCATAATGGGGACGGTGTGCAATATCACTCGTACACACTGGAGTCATGCCATTGGTGCATCAATGACACGGTCATGTTACCTTCATGACTAGGAACACATATTTGGCTCGGGTATCAAACTGAAGGGTCAAAGCATATTCATATCATAAGGGTTCATATAAAAGTTTCATATCGAAGTTTCATATCGGAGTTTCATATCAAAGGTTCATATAAGTTTCATATCAAGGGAGCATAGCAAAGTCATAGGGAAGCCCTAATAATGAGGCTTAGAGTAAAGCATAACAGTTCAAGCTAATATCGAAAGATGTATACGAATCATGAGAAACCTTAAGAGGTAAGGTCAGAATATCTGTACCTTATAAATGAAAGCAAATGAACACAAGAAAAACGGATCACTCCTTCTTCACCGGATCTACACGAATTTACGAACTAGTTCATATTAATATAACGAATGAACTAAATATTGTTGTCTTTTTAATTCGGCTTTGTTTATTATTTCCATTTGGTGACGTAAAAAAAATATGATGAATAATTACAACTGATCGTGCTCATATAAATATTAAGACTCAATTTCAAAACTAATTCACATATAATATCAATTCAATGATTTAGATCTTATAGTATGCATGACCAATATTAATTATAAAAAAATATCCAACCTGATGTGCTATTCTTGTAGAATGAATAATTTAAAGATTCGAAAACTAACTTGTCGATACTTCAAAATGTCATATTACATGAACTATGCTTTCATTTGTCTAAAGACTTAAACGTAATTACATGAACCTCGACAAACAGTCTTATTCTAGTATTCTTTATTAACATAATTATAAACTTATTTTGATAAAGACCCCATCCAAGATGTCTTCTTCATAAATCATGCGTAATACTGGTATTACCGAAAACGATTTCGAACTCTTCATTACAAGTTTTCAAAATCAACTTATATTCATGAAAATGGTTTCATAGTTTTAAGTGCTAGAAATAAAAGCAATGTCTTTAACTCGCAACCTAGCTACTTGTACCTCTTTTATATACAGCAAATATATACACATCATTAATATATGTGACTTATTATTCTTGTGACAAGGTTTTAGCATATCATTAGTTCATGTTACTTTCAACTCGTATAAGACCATGTGTATGAGAGTCATGACTCGCGACCAAAGTCAGAGAAAAAAAAAAGAAAGGTGAGGTGATGTACGATTACCCTTTTGTGCGTGTAATGAGGGAGGAACAAGATCAAAAGCAAGCAATATCAATCACCCTTTGGAGTCCTAAGAGCCACGATCAGCAAGGAGATCAATACCCACGGCAACCAACAACCCTTTGAAACAGAACATGCGATCATATCAGTCTCGAACCTCCCTTTTGAACCACCTGATGGTCGAATGAAAAGATGAAGGAGGAATATAATTTTTGCCGTCACTTTAGATGATAGAGGGTTTTTATTTTAGACTTTTGATGAAGAAATGTGGGGAACAAGTAGTGGGGAATAACTATTTAAAAAGAAAAAAAAAGAGTGGGAATAAAGTGAAGAAAAATCATGGACCACATCAGTATTTCATTAACAATGCAAGGTTACAAGAATGAGACTTAAATGGCATCTATTTAGATGGGAAGAGGAGCGTCCAAGGCTTGCCAAAAAATAAAATAAAAAGTATCTTTGACCCATTCAATTATATTAATTGCCATATAATTGATTAATATTTAGTTTTAATTGTATCTTTTTGTAATTAGGTATATTTACTCGTAAAATGTATAATGCATAAAGTTGATTTAGCATAAGTCATGGTCGAGTTAAGTGTCAGAACGAAATTAACGAGTTTTACGCATTTCACAATTATTACACTCGAGGGGCAAAATGGTTATTTAACACGTTTACGGATTTTAGGGTTTTACAATTCTTCCCCTGTAAAAAAAATTTCGTCCTCGAAAATTGAAGTCGTAGAAGTACCCAGAGATGTACAAGTTTAAGGCAGACGTGGCAATTCATAGTTTCACACAGATCATAACGATTTCGGTTCCAAAGCGTACAAAACTTATACGTAACAGATGTCAGTGAGAATCTCGCAAAGAGGTACAGAATTCCAAACGATCATGAGGTGTGACAAATAACGGATATAATCATAGTCCATTCACGTACCAACCCCAAGCATTTCCCAAGATGTCGTATGATTTCAATAAATTCAAATTATATGATCTCGGTATTATCGCGTTGATCATGCTTCATAATACTTGCATCACATAACAAGTTCTTATTGTCATCATATTCTGTCTCGGGTCATGGCAAACCACGTAATCAACATCATAACAAAACATATCACATACAGATATCAAGTAACATACCAAAACAGGCCAGATCACATACATACAGCATAACTACATCAAACAACTTACCATATCCCATATCACATTGAAAGAAGGCCACCAACTTGCACAAAACGACTCCTCATGACTCATTACTGACTATCCAAAATAAAACGATCAAAATCACTTAACAAAATATCAAACCGCCTCAAAACGCATGACAAACGAATCGGAATAACGCAAGTCGCGCCTAAATCATATGAAGTAGATGAACCTCCTCAGCCACCGGTTGAATCTTGTCTCCGTCTTTTGCGTCTTTGGTTGATCTTTCCAGCTTCCTCCAGCAGCATCCTGATGTCTCCAGTAGCACGGCAGTCGGTTGTGGCTTCTACTTCACGAACCTCTCCAATACAGGGACTGTTGCAGCAACGCAGGGTCGACACCATCATCTTCGGCTCAACGGTTAGTCTCCATCTAACGATCGACAAACGGATGTGCGAAAACAAAATAACAAAATTCAATGCGAAAAGAGGGCCAAATCAGTGAAGACAAAAGAATATCGAAGTCAAATCTGAACGACAATCAAAAGGAATCGAATGATATCGGAACAGACGGAAGCCTAATGTCTACCCAGTCCTCACAGGTCAATCCTAAGGTCAACACGACGAAACCTTAGCTCTGATACCATAATTGTAACACCCCAACCCGACAAGGGCAGAAGTGTCACATTCTGGTGTCATATCAGAACATACAATTAAAATTTTTACAAGCCGAAGACTTAAAAATAACATATTAAAATGAAATGAAGTCTCCAAACAAAAGCTCTACAAAAATAAGTCCAAAATAATATGGTAACTAGGGTCGGTCCACTCAGATAATCCAACTCTCAGCCCATCAAAGCCCATCTTCAAACCTAAAACCTGCCGCAGGAAAAGAAATGCGGCTGAGCTTAAAAAGCCTAGTGAACAGATATAACAAAATGAAAGCTAAATAAAATCTGAAATGCCAAATGAAACAAAGGAAACAGATAACAAAGTCGCAGGGAAATGAGAACAATGGGTCAATAAGGATCCTGCAGAACACGATTATACAGATATCCAAAACGAACAGATAACAAGGAGAACGAAGCGAAGCAAAGCATCGATGACATATAAACAAGCACATACAACAGGCATACAAGAAATCAGGAAAAAAATGGACAACATATAAGCCAAACAGAAATCTAAAAGTTTGCGGAAGCAAGTAATTAAAAAGTGAGCATGGCAGTCACAAAAGTCAAGTAACCCACAGTCAAAACATAACCAGTATCATAACAGTAGAAGTACTAGCAGCAGCAAAACATGGCAGTCACACGTAACATGTAGGAAATACGGTATGAAAATTATAATTAAATGAATTAAAGGCATGGCAGAGCAACTAAACAATTTAACAATCCAGACGTCACAGTTTGAACTATTTACTCAGTCAAACCGTAGCATAGACAGAAATGTAAACATGGCAGGTCAACAATAAGCCGATAAGGACACAACGAATAGTCACAGTCCGCAAGATTAACTTAACGAAGTACACATAATAAACAGACAAAAATATCGATTACCCATTAGCATGGTCACCCGACAATTCAGAGGTTCACATAACAATGAGATCACAAATCATCAGATGAAAACATGTAACTCAAATAACCGTATATTAATCACATCATAGCAGGATAATCAGTAGTAACATAAAACATAAATAGCATAAACAAATCCAATAAACATATAATAACCCGGTACGTGAATGGAACGATAATCTAAAGTAGCGGAATGAGAGTATGACAGATCAATGCAATGGGGTGTATATCATGGTAGTAGAGTAAGTCACAAAAGGGTATAGGAAAAAGAACAGTAAATTCAGAATATGGTGCATTGGGGAATCTAGAAGGTACAATATAGGTATATCAAAAGTGTAAGGGTTGTCAGAAATCTATCTCGAGCCAACAAAACAAATCATATCAATAGTGGCAATAGCCGCCAAGTAACCAATAGTAACCATTGTATTCAGAGGGGTGACATCGGAATACCATACATAATAGGAGGGGAGACCTCAGTAACAAATGGAGTAGCTAGCTCCCGGAATGTGAAGACGCGTATTGCACACGACATCATTCACCATATAAATCATATCATATCAAATCATATCAGATCAAATCCATCGAAACATATCATATCTAGGATGCATCCATACGCCCCCGGAACATATCATAGTGGCCAAATCATATACATATAGTGAGCTCATAATCATATCATATCATAATGGGGACGGTGTGCAACATCACTCGTACACACTGGAGTCATGCCATTGGTGCATCAATGACACGGTCATGTTACCTTCATGACTAGGAACACATATTTGGCTCGGGTATCAAACTGAAGGGTCAAAGCATATTCATATCATAAGGGTTCATATCAAAGTTTCATATCGAAGTTTCATATCGGAGTTTCATATCAAAGGTTCATATAAGTTTCATATCAAGGGAGCATAGCAAAGTCATAGGGAAGCCCTAATAATGAGGCTTAGAGTAAAGCATAACAGTTCAAGCTAATATCGAAAGATGTATACGAATCATGAGAAACCTTAAGAGGTAAGGTCAGAATATCTGTACCTTATAAATGAAAGCAAATGAACACAAGAAAAACGGATCACTCCTTCTTCACCGGATCTACACGAATTTACGAACTAGTTCATATTAATATAACGAATAAACTAAATATTGTTGTCTTTTTAATTCGGCTTTGTTTATTATTTCCATTTGGTGACGTAAAAAAATATGATGAATAATTACTACTGATCTTGCTCATATAAATATTAAGACTCAATTTCAAAACTAATTCACATATAATATCAATTCAATGATTTAGATCTTATAGTATGCATGACCAATATTAATTATAAAAAAATATCCAACCTGATGTGCTATTCTTGTAGAATGAATAATTTAAAGATTCGAAAACTGACTTGTCGATACTTCAAAATGTCATATTACATGAACTATGCTTTCATTTGTCTAAAGACTTAAACGTAATTACATGAACCTCGACAAACAGTCTTATTCTAGTAATCTTTATTAACATAATTATAAACTTATTTTGATAAAGACCCCATACAAGATGTCTTCTTCATAAATCATGCGTAATACTGGTATTACCGAAAACGATTTCGAACTCTTCATTACAAGTTTTCAAAATCAACTTACATTCATGAAAATGGTTTCATAGTTTTAAGTGCTAGAAATAAAAGCAATGTCTTTAACTCGCAACCTAGCTACTTGTACCTCTTTTATATACAGCAAATATATACACATCATTAATATATGTGACTTATTATTCTTGTGACAAGGTTTTAGCATATCATTAGTTCACGTTACTTTCAACTCGTATAAGACCATGTGTATGAGAGTCATGACTCGCGACCAAAGTCAGAGAAAAAAAGAGAAAGGTGAGGTGATGTACGATTACCCTTTTATGCGTGTAATGAGGGAGGAACAAGATCAAAACCAAGCAATATCAATCACCCTTTGGAGTCCTAGGAGCCACGATCAGCAAGGAGATCAATACCCATGGCAACCAACAACCCCTTGAAACAGAACATGCGATCATATCAGTCTCGAACCTCCCTTTTGAACCACCTGATTGTCGAATGAAAAGATGAAGGAGGAATATAATTTTTGCCGTCACTTTAGATGATAGAGGGTTTTTATTTTAGACTTTTGATGGAGAAATGTGTGGAACAAGTAGTGGGGAATAACTTTTTAAAAAGAAGAAAAAAAAGAGTGGGAATAAAGTGAAGAAAAATCATGGACCACATCAGTATTTCATTAACAATGCAAGGTTACAAGAATGAGACTTAAATGGCATCTATTTAGATGGGAAGAGGAGCGTCCAAGGCTTGCCAAAAAATATAATAAAAAGTATCTTTGACCCATTCAATTATATTAATTGCCATATAATTGATTAATATTTTGTTTTAATTGTATCTTTTTGTAATTAGGTATATTTACTTGTAAAATGTATAATGCATAAAGTTGATTTAGCGTAAGTCATGGTCGAGTTAAGTGTCAGAACGAAATTAACGAGTTTTACGCATTTCACAATTATTACACTCGAGGGGCAAAATGGTTATTTAACACGTTTACGGATTTTAGGGTTTTACATGCTGAGCCTGAGAGGATTCCCTACAAAATCGGCGACACTGAATATCTACTCACACCTCAACAGCTTAGCAAACATCTTGCTAAAGAAGAAAAAAGATTGAAACAGGCTGAAGAGGAGAAACAGAACAGAGAGGCACTGGCCAAAGTGATTGCCGAAGAAGCTGAAAATGTGGGAATAGATGCAACCAAGCTTAAAAAGGGTCAGGCCGGACAAAAGTTCAAGGAAGCTCAGGCTGCTCAAATGGCTGAAATGAGAAAACAATATGAAGAAAAGAGACTGAAAGCTGAAGCTCTCAGGCAGAGCAGAATCAAGGAATATAACTGGACAATGAGTAGCCGAAGGCTTCCTGAAAAAATCACTGATGTCAAAATCATTCCCAACACCAAACCCGTGGCTATGAATATTTACAGGGGGGATGACAAAAGACACTTTGAGGTTCATGATCCCTTAAAACTCACTGACTTTAGGATCACTGAACTTGATGAACTTGGTCCGATCATTGGAAAGAAGCAAAACAAGGTGGTCAAGGATCTAATGATTATGCTCAGTAAAAGATATGAAAGACTGAGGAATGCACCAGCCCAACTGGGAATTCCACCTGCCTTGACTGCACCTCAAGGATCTCAACCACAAACTTCCACAGGCAAAAGGAAAAGAGTTGAGTTCCAACCAGAGATCAAAGTGCCTGGCCTTGAATGTAATAGAGAGCTTCCTGAAGGAGTAAAATTTGTGAACTGCCTGGTGATTGAAGAGCCTGAAAGAGGGTTATTTCACATTGATGTCTATGGGAACCCTTCATTTCAAAGATGGAGTGACATTGATCAGGCTGGAGTGGCTGCAATGATTAGCTACATTCCAGTGGCCTCTCAAATCCAATCCCCAACAAACATTAGGTTCTGTCAAGACCTGAATGCCAAGATTAGAGACCATCCTGACAAAGAAACACTCATCACCAAGAAAGTGAAACTTGAAGCCATGGGTATTCATTTGGACTGACATCATTTTATCCTTGTACTAGTGATAGGAAAGTTGTAATCTGATGAATAAAAGATGTATGTTTTTGTCAAATTACTAAATTGTTCTTACTGTATTCATTAGTACATTCAGTGTGAGAAGAAGCCATTTACTCACTTACACTGATCAAACACTTAGGCTATTTGTATATCCAAATAGGGGGAGACTGTTGGGTTCAGTAAATACCCAAACCCCTTAATCTAGGATTTGAATAGGAAATAACCTAAGTGTTTAATCCTTTAAACACAATCAGGTCACTAAGCGCATAGCCTCTCAGTGAGCTATCTTCAGGACACTTAGTATGAGGCGATGATGAAGCCTCTCCACTCAGAAAGGCGGGACTTAAAGGGCGAAGACTAAGTCAAGAAGAAGATAGTGGATTCAGTGAGTGATGACAATAACTCACTGAATCCCTTCGACTCCTCAACCAACTCTCAATCACTGAAGACAAATGAAGGAAGACACTGAAGAAGTTAAAGACTGAAGAATGAGCTGGATTGGGCGGGAAAGCTTTGTCCAAATAAAGCTAAGTGTCTCAAGTGTTTATCCAGTCTCTACACAGTCTCAATCTATCAAGATCATATCTTCCCAATTATAGCAAGCGGCGATTCCCTGTTAAGGAAAGAAGACTCGCCGCCTGTCTACAAATAGAAAAGCAAACAGTAAACGAATACTTCAATATTCGTGATTACTGTGATCGAAGTTTTTGTCTTCTAGGATAAAGTTAATTATCATACTTGTATAAATAGCATAAGAGATTTGAGTGAAAAGTTTTAAAAATGTGAATTGTAAAAACACACATACACACAAGCCAAACTTTTCACTCCTCCAAATACAACTTTATCCTTGAGCTAGCTCAGTGGGTTCTAAGAGTTGTGCTTAGACTTAGCCTAAGCTTAGAGAGGAGTCACCCCAAACTTTGTCATTTCAATCCCAAGTACTATTCCGCAAGTACTTGGGTAATGTATTCTTTGATTAATTTCTAATAAGAATATAAACGTTGAAAATTACTTTGTGTGTGTTTACTTATATCAATTTCAGTCTTAGTTCACTATTAACTTGTTTATTTACTTAAAACTGTTTTAAACAATAGTGAACGGGGAACAACAAAAAGATTAAAGATTTTATGTTGTGACAAACTTAGCTACTTTCATTTTGTAGTTTTATTATGTTCTTCCAATCATTTTACGACTACTTTACATACATTTACGCTAAAAATTTTGTTACTTATAGTTTGTATGTTCGAAGGTTCTTTCTTTAGACAAAGATGGCGAATACATAGAGTATACAACAATCATTTACAAAGAAGTTTTATTTCGTCTATGAATAAGTACCATGTAATTTGCATTTTCTCATACTTTTCATTCTTCTTTTTTCATATAAAATATGAACTCTCTTTTTTTTTATTATAATTTGTGTCTAAGATATTTGCCGTCATTAAATATTTATTTACATCCATCTAATCTTCATCAAGTAATCTTAAGAATATGGGCGGGCTATGAAGCTATTTCTCTTTATATAAGGCTTTAACTGAATTACCATCCCATGAATTACATGTGTTCTATTATATGTATACACGTAGTAAAAATGATGGTAAAATATGTTTTATGTTAAAAAATAAATTTTACACATATATGTTATAAGATAAACAAGAAAATATAGTAACGCTAAAAATATTAGTCAAAAAATTACATATTATGTCTAACATTTTTTCTATAAACAATGACTATCCCAACTTAGGTGCCGTTTGGTTTATATTCGGGTTTAGGATTTGGGATTGGATTGAAAGAAAAGTATAAAGAGAAAAATAAGGGGTTTTAAAAAGCATGTTTGTTTACATATGGTATAAGAATTAGGATTAGTAATATGTTATATAAAATATTATTAAATAAACAAATGTAAGAGTAAAAAAGGTATTTGGGCCCACAAAAATAGAAACTAGTCAGAAAACCTTGATATATGGTTGGGGATTATACATGCCCCTGCATCCAGATTTGATCCCAAAGCCAAATCATACATCCTCCAACCAAATAAAACATTTTAATCCTAATCGCAAATCTAGAGTCTAAACCCTCAAAACAAACATTTCCTTAATACACTTACAAATTTCTTATGTTTTTAAAGGATACTATACGACCATTAGATTACTTCACAAGGATTGCCACCTTGTCAATATCAATGGGCAAGATGCATCAAAATAAAAACAAATCTATCATTTTCTTCTCTTTATTCTTACAACCACACACTAACTAAAACAACCAAACAAATCCCTCTTTCTTCTCTGATTCAACATATACATCATGCGAATTCCGGATTCAATTAAATATAACAATAACACGATCAAACCAAAAACCCATATTTAGCTTGCTATTATCTCATTTTCTCCGTTGTGGGACTACATTGTGCAGATCTATGAATATTTTCGGGGTATTGTTGAATATATTAATCTATGTTTTTTTTTTATTATATCTAAGAGTATTACTTTCAGATTTATATGCCTTTAAAGTTTGTGTATGTTGATTTATTTTTATTTTTGTTGGAGGTAATTCCTGTTGGTGTAGTAGCTCCCAGCAGCAGGGTAAGATAATCAATCTTCAGCAGAAATGTGCAACTGTTCAGTAGAAACAAGGAATTGGTCAGCAGTAACAAATACCACTTGGTGGTTACCGGATATCACTTGGAATCGTGTGATCACTTTCCAAAGTAACGAATATCAACTTGGGATAAGACCAAATGCAGTTACAGAATTAGGCACAATTCTATAACCCTTTCGCTAATAAGTGTTTATGTTTTCTGTGTATATCTCATGCATAAACAGATCTCCTATTTATAGGAGGTTACTCTGAGCTAGTCAAATGGAATTATGAGAATTAATCGGCCCATTAATTGCCTCATAATTATCCCCATTATAGCCGTTATTGGTTACATGACCGATTAAACGTGGTCATTATGCAGTTAAAACTGCCACTTGAATAGGTCAAAGCCGTTACAAGCTGTACCTTAACACTAGCAGTGCTTTCACACAACTAGAAGTACTTTCATAGCGCGTCAGTGGAAACACTGCTTCAGTGGAAATACTGCTTCAGTGGAAACACCACTGCTTCAGTGGAAACCACAACAGTACTTTCACCAGCAGTACTTCTACTAGCACTACCAATACAAACCACTATTAGAGTCAGGGTGTTCATGGACCTTATGGGTGTACACTCCGTACCTCCTAACCCATTACAAGGTGTGAACTAATCCCACAAGTGCACTAAATTTTCCAACAATCCTCCCCAAATTTAGTTCACTTCCTTTGTATGAAAAACAAACATCAAGCAAAACGTGTGCATAAATGAAAGTGTCCTGAGGATTGAATTTCCATCTTAGTAATTACACGTTCAAATATTCGAGAATCAGGGTGTTCTAGGAATTGAACCCTTCAACCCATTTGAATACCTGAAGATAACTACACACAAGTTTTCAAACACTTATCAGCTCCTGACACTATACAAGCCATGTGTCCATATCCAAATTCATAAATGTTGTAAAAGCTAAAAGTCCAAAAGCTCCCTGAAGCGGCAAAACTTCAACATTTACATAGGTGGTTCCTCTTTATTCATGCTCCTGCCAAGCACTTTTTCAAAGAAAATTAACCATTAAGAAGTAAAGACTTCATCCTCATTTCAGCAGGTTCTGAGCACAACCTTGGGATGTAAATAAAACATGTTCTCCAGTCCACTGAATGTTCAGCTTTCCACATTGAACTCAGCTCCCAAGTTTCCTTAGGAGGGAGTTGGGTGTCCGAGCATTTAGTGACTAAGTTGGACTTAAACCTATCCTTTTAGCAGACTTTATAACCAAGTCTCTAGCCAAACCCTTCATCAAGTGATCAGCTAAATTCTGTTGAGATCTAACAAACTCTATAGATACCACCCCATTCATGATAAGCTCACGAATCATGCTATGTCTGACACCTAAGTGTCTAGACTTACCATTGTACATTTGGCTATAATCCTTAGCCAATGTAGCTGCACTATCACATCGGATAGAAATAGGTGCTATAGGTTTAGGCCACAATGGAATCTCAAGAAGTAAGTTTTTCAACCATTCAGCTTCTTTACCAGCAGCTGCTAAGGCCACAAATTCAGATTCTATTGTTGAACTGGTGATGCAAGTTTGCTTTTTGGATGCCCAAGAAATTGCACCTCCACCAAGTAGGAATACCCAGCCACTGGTAGACGAATTGTCTTCAGTGTTACAGATCCAACTTGCATCAGTGTATCCTTCCAACACTGATGGGTAACCAGTATAGGAGAGACTATAATCAATAGTTTTCTTCAAATACTTCAGTACCCTTTGAACTGCTTGTCAGTGATGAGCACTAGGATTACTAGTATACCTGCTCAATTTTCCCACTGCAAAACCAATATCAGGTCTTGTACAAGTCATGGCATACATCAAGCAGACACTTACCCTAGAATACTCAAGTTGAGATAAAACTTTGCCATTATTAGGCATCAACTTCTCACAAGTATCCATAGGTGTACTCACAGGAGTACAATCAAAGTAATTGAATTTTCTCAACACCTTCTTAATATAATGAGACTGAGAGATGGAAATCCTATTACTTTCATGTTTAATCCTTATACCAAGTATAACATCAGCCTCCCTCATGTCCTTCATGGAGAACCTTGATGACAAAAATTCCTTTGTCAAGTCAACCTGATTTTGGTCAGTGCCAAATATCAACATATCATCAACATATAAACAAATGATGACTCCTTTACCAGATTCATCAAATTTGCTATATACACATTTGTCAGCTTGGTTAAGAACATAACCACTAGACAAAACCACTTCATCAAATTTTTGATGCCATTGCTTAGGTGCCTGCTTAAGTCCATAAAGAGACTTAATCAGTTTACACACCTTGTTTTCATTGCCAGGCATGATGAAGCCCTGAGGTTGGTTCATATAAACCTCCTTATCTAGTTCACCATTCAAGAAAGTTGTCTTCACATCCATCTAATGAATAATCAGATTGTGAATAGATGCCAAAGCAATCAGCAATCTTATGGTACTGATACGAGCCACAGGGGCATAAGTATCAAAATAGTCTATCCCTGACTTTTGTTTAAGGCCCTGAATGACTAGTCTAGCCTTGAACTTTTAAATAGTTCCATCTACCTTCATTTTCTTTTTGAAAATCCATTTGCAACCCAAAGGTTTGCAACCAGGTGGTAGATCAACCAACACCCAAGTGTTGTTCCCCATTATGGAATCCATCTCATCATTGATTGATTCTTTCCAGAAAGCAATGTCCTGGGACTTCATTGCTTCTTCAAATGTCTTGGGATCATCCTCAACAATGAAGCAATAGGAGTATTGGTCAGAGACCTCATCCCTTGTTCCTTCAACTAAGTATAGTTGAAACTCAGGTGCAAATGACTTTGGAGTCCTAACCTTTTTGCTCTTTCTAAGCATGGGTTCAGGTTGTTGAACCACAACCTCATTAGGGACCACTGATGGTTCATCATCAGGGACCTCTGATACACCAGTGTCATGAGTTCCATTAGGAATCCTCATACTTGGTCTAGGGACTGATGAGAATCTATTCTCATCAAAGTTTGCATCCATTGATTCAATTATTGAGTTAACTGAAACATATTCATTAGGTTCAATAACATAGAACCTAAAAGCCTTGGAATGCTCAGCATATCCAACAAAGATGCAGTCAATGCCTCTTTCACCCAAACTTTTCAGCTTTGGATCAGGGAGTCTTACAACAGCCCTATAACCCCAAACCTTGAGATAGTTCAGGTTGGGTTTCCTTTTAGTCCAGAGTTCATAAGGGGTAACCTTGTTCCTTTTGTTGGGAACCCTATTTAATAAATAACAAGATGTTAACATAGCTTCACCCCAGAACCCTTGACTCAGTCCTGAATAGGACAACATGGAATTAACCATCTCCTTAAGTACCCTGTTTTTCCTTTCAGAAATGCCATTTTGCTGAGGAGTATAAGGGGCAGTCGTTTCATGGATTATACCAACAGACTGAAAATACAGAGTATCCATGTACTCACCTCCCCTATCAGTCCTTAATCTTTTGATCAAAGACCCAAGTTGTAATTCAACTTCAGTTTTAGACACTTTGAATTTATCTAATGCTTCATCCTTAGAATGTAACAAATAAACATAACAAAACCTAGAAGCATCATCAATAAATGTCACAAAGTACTTCTTATTCCCCAAGGATGAAGTGGCATGCAAATCACACAGGTCACTGTGTATTAGCTCCAAGAGCTTAGTCTAACGATTAACACCCTGAAAAGGTTTCTTGGTTAGCTTGGTCAACAAGCAAGTTTTACACTTTTCAGTGATCATGTCAAATGCTGGGATTAACCCATCCTTAGACATATCTTGCATTCTCTTATAGTGTACATATCCAAGTCTAGCATGCCAAAGGGTAGAGTCAGTCAGGTCAGTGGTGGTCACAAAGGCTGAATTAACACTATCAGTGGTAATAAATACACTATCAGTGGAAACATTAAGCCTGAACATTTGATTACATAAATAACCAAAACCAATAAAAACACCATTCTTAGACAGAATAAATTTATCAGATTCAATAACTAGTTTATATCCATGATTATTCAAAACACTACTTGAAACCAAGTTCTTCATTGTATCAGGAACATGAATAACATTAAACAAAGTTACAATCTTTCCAGAACTAAACTTAAGATCTACACAACCATGACCATGCACCAAGGCTGTTGACTCATTTCCCATGTGAAGAATAGAACCATCATTCAGTGACACATAAGTCTTGAACCAGCTTCTATCTTTGCACACATGAACTGTTGCACCAGAGTCAACCCACCACGCAACATCATCATCCTGCACATAATGAGATTCAGATACATATGTAACATAATAAATCTGAAAAGACTTATTAACCATATTCTGACGTTTTAGTGAGTTGGAAGAACCACCACTCCCTGAACCATTAGTGCCTGATCCATTGGCTTTACCACCAACTTTAACACCGTTGAAGTCCCTTTTAATGTGACCAGTTTTGCCACATTTCCAACAAGTAGGGGTTGCCTTCTTGTTAGGATCTGCCCTTGTGTTATCATGATATTTGCGTTTGCCTTTGTTGTCATTGTACCTGGTGGAGTTGTTATGCTCCATCATATTGACAATTGATGCACCAGCAACATTGCTACTCTTTGGCTTGTCATTATCCTGCACCTTGAGAGATTCCTCAATGCGTAGATGACTGCCCAACTCAACCAGAGTTAACTCCTCTTTCTTATGTTTCAAGGTATGCTTGAAATCTTTCCAAGAAGGAGGGAGTTTGTCAATGAAACAAGAGACTTTAATGGCCTCATCCATGTTCATATTGTGTTGTGTAAACCTTCCAAGTATTCCAAGAAGTTCATTGTATTGTTCCATAACTGGTCTTGAATCAGTCATTTTGTAATTTGTGAAATTACTAACAAGGAACTTCTTACTTGATGCATCCTCAGCCATATATTTGGCATCCAAGGAGTCCCACAGTTCTTTGGAAGATTCAATGTTTTGATAGATATCAAATAGAGAATCAGACATATCATTGAGAATTAGACCTCTGCATATGTAGTCATCATTCTCCCATTTGCTCCTTCTCCTGATCTGCTCCACAGCAGCATCATCCCCATCATCAGGAATAGGTGTAGTCAAAACATAGACCACACTCATGCTTGACAGCAAGAAATGCATCTTCTTCTGCCACCTCCTAAAGTCCACCCCTTCAAACTTATCAAGCTTGGCAAAGTTTGAAGCCATGTGTTTCATTGCAGCAGTTGCCATTGATTATCACAAAATAGTTTACTTTGATTGTGGTGTAGTAGCTCCCAGCAGCAGGGTAAGATAATCAATCTTCAGCAGAAATGTGCAACTGTTCAGCAGAAACAAGGAATTGGTCAGCAGTAACAAATACCACTTGGTGGTTACCGGATATCACTTGGAATCGTGTGATCACTTTCCAAAGTAAACTGTTCGACCCTAATGCCTGGGTATCATGAATATCTACTTGGGATAAGACCAAATGCAGTTACAGAATTAGGCACAATTCTATAACCCTTTCGCTAATAAGTGTTCATGTTTTCTGTGTATATCTCATGCATAAACAGATCTCCTATTTATAGGAGGTTACTCTGAGCTAGTCAAATGGAATTATGAGAATTAATCGGCCCATTAATTGCCTCATAATTATCCCCATTATAGCCGTTAGTGGTTACATGACCAATTAAACGTGGTCATTATGCAGTTAAAACTGCCACTTGAATAGGTCAAAGCCGTTACAAGCAGTACCTTAACACTAGCAGTGCTTTCACACAACTAGAAGTACTTTCATAGCACGTCAGTGGAAACACTGCTTCAGTGGAAATACGGCTTCAGTGGAAACACCACTGCTTCAGTGGAAACCACAACAGTACTTTCACCAGCAGTACTTCTACTAGCACTACCAATACAAACCACTATTAGAGTCAGGGTGTTCATGGACCTTATGGGTGTACACTCCGTACCTCCTAACCCATTACAAGGTATGAACTAATCCCACAAGTGCACTAAATTTTCCAACAATTCCCAGAACAGGGTTAAGACAATCAATAGCAACTGCAATACCACTAGGTGGTTACCGGATATCACTTGGAATCATGTAATCACTTTCCAAAGTAAACTATTCGACCCTAATGCCTGGGTATCACGAATATCTACTTGGGATAAGACCAAATGTTGGTTATAAAATTAGACACAATTCAATAACCCTTGCGCTTATCAGTGTTTAGCTTTTAGTTTGTTTCTCCTGGTTATGTATGTTTCTCAGTGTATATTCAAGCTAAAGATGTCACTTTCTATTTATAGTAGAGAACACTCAACACTAATCAATGGAAATTATGTATGATTAACGGCCAATTAATCACCCATAATAAACCTCCATTATAATAGAAATAGTGGTTGCATGACCAATTAAACGTGATCATAAAGTAGTCATAACAGCCAATTGAATGAGTCAAAGCTGTTACACATTAAACACTGCAACACTACCAGTGGGAACCTTTACACTAGCAGCAGGAACCAATACACTACCAGTGGGAACCAATCCACTGCTAGTAGGAACCAATCCACTGCTAGTAGGAACCAATCCACTGCCAGTACAAACTTAGCACTATCAGTACTAACACTGGCTATCAGTACTAACTTAGCACTATCAGTACTAACTTAGTACTATCAGTACTAACTTAGCACTACCAGTACTAACCACTATTGAGTCATGGTGTTCAGGGACCTCATGGGTGTACACTCCGTACCTCCTAACCCAAAGCCGGGTGTGAACTAATCCCACAAGTGCACTAAATTTTCCAATAATCCTCCCCAAATTTAGTTCACTTCCTTTTCAAGAGAAAAACAAACATCAAACAAAACATGTGCATAAATGAAAATATCCCGAGGATTGAATTTCCATCTTAGTACATTACACGTTCAAATATTCGAGAATCAGGGTGTTCTAAGAATTGAACCCTTCAACCCATTTGAATACTTGAAGATAAAATACACACAAGTTTTCAAACACTTAACAGCTCCTGACACTATACAAGCCATGTGTCCATATCCAAATTCATAAATGTTGTAAGAGCCAAAAGTCCAAAGCTCCCTGAAGCGGAAAAACTTCAACATTTACATAGGTGATTCCTCTTTATTCATGCTCCTGCCAAGGACTTTTTCAAATAAAAATTAACCATTAAGAAGTGAAGACTTCATCCTTTTTTCAGCAGGTTCTGAGCACAACCTTGGGATGTAAATAAAACATGTGTTCCAGTCCGCTGAATGTTCAAATTTCCACATTGAACTCAGCTCCCAAGTTTCCTTATGAGGGAGTTGGGTGTCCTAGCATTCAGTGACTAAGTTGGACTTAAACCCATCCCTTTAACAGACTTTATAACCAAGTCTCTAGCCAATCCCTTCGTCAAGTGATCAGCTAAATTTTGTTGAGATCTAACAAACTCTATAGATACCACCCCATTCATGATAAGCTCACGAATCATGCTATGTATGACACCTAAGTGTCTAGACTTACCCTTGTACATCTGGCTATAAGCCTTAGCCAATGTAGCTGCACTATCACAATGGATAGAAATAGGTGCTATAGGTTTAGGCCATAATGGAATCTCAAGAAGCAAGTTTTTCAACCATTCAGCTTCTTTACCAGCAAATGCTAAAGCTACAAATTTAGATTCCATTGTTGAACTGGTGATGTAAGTTTGCTTCTTGGATGCCCAAGAAATTGCACCTCCACCAAGTAGGAATACCCAGCCACTGGTAGACGAGTTGTCTTCAGTGTTACTAATCCAACTTTCATCAGTGTATCCTTCCAACACTGAAGGATAGCCAGTATATGAGAGACTATAATTTATAGTTCTCTTCAAATACTTCAGTACCCTCTGAACCGCTTGCCAGTGATGAGCACTAGGATTACTGGTATACCTGCTCATTTTACCCACTACAAAAGCAATATCAGGTCTTGTACAAGTCATGGCAGACATCAGGCAGCCAATTACCCTAGAATACTCAAGTTGAGATACAGCTTTGCCATTGTTAGGCATCAGCTTCTCACAAGTATCCATAGGTGTACTCACTGGAGTACAATCAAAGTAATTGAATTTCCTCAACACCTTCTCAATATAATGAGACTGGGAGATAGAAATTCTTTTACTTTCATGTTTAATCTTTATACCAAGGATAACATCAGCCTCCCCCATGTCCTTCATGGAGAACCTTGATGACAAAAATTCCTTTGTCAGGTCAACCTGATTTTGGTCAGTGCCAAAGATAAACATGTCATCAACATATAGACAAATGATGACTCCTTTACCAGATTCATCAAATTTGCTATACACACATTTGTCAGCTTGGTTAAGAACATAACCACTAGACAAAACAACTTCATCAAATTTTTGATGCCATTGCTTAGGTGCCTGCTTAGGTCCATAAAGAGACTTAATCAGTTTACACACCTTATTTTTATTGCCAGACATGAGGAAGCCCTGAGGTTGGTTCATATAAACCTCCTCTTCCAGTTCACCTATCAAGAAAGCTGTTTTCATATCCATCTGATGAATAATTAGATTGTGAATAGATGCCAAAGAAATCAACAATTTTATGGTACTGATACGAGCCACAAGGGCATAAGTATCAAAATAGTCTATCCCTGACATTTGTTTAAAGCCCTGAATGACTAGTCTAGCCTTGAACTTTTCAATAGTTCCATCTACCTTCATTTTCCTTTTGAAAATCCATTTGCAACCCAAAGGTTTACAACCAAGTGGTAGATCAACCAACACCCAAGTGTTGTTGCCTATGATGGATTCCATCTCATCATTTATTGCTTCTTTCCAGAAAGCAATATCGTGGGACTTCATTGCTTCTTCAAATGTCTTGGGATCATCCTCAACAATGAAGAAATAGGAGTATTGGTCAGAGACCTCATCCCTTGATCCTTCAACTAAGTATAGTTGAAACTCAGGTCCAAATTGTAGAAAACTATAAGGGGGGGGGGGGGGGTTGAATAATTTTACCAATTTAAAATTTACTTTTAAATATTTAGATCGACTTATGTCAATCTATTTGGATGTGTGTGTTGGATGTTGATAAACAAACATATATAAGTATGTAATGAAAAGATAAAAGTAAGAAGCACAAAACCACAACGCAAGTATTTATAGTGGTTCGGCTACAAGGATACCTTCCTTGCCCTACTCCACTCCCCGAGTCACCTACTCGAGAGTTCGTAATCACTACACCAACTCCTTATGGCGGAGAAGCCTTCACAACGTCGCCTACCCTTTTTCCGGTGCTAGGCTAACCACCGGGTTCTTTCACTCCAAGGTGAACCACACCTACACAATATCGCTTACCCTTTATACGGTGCTAGGCTAACCATCGGGTTCTTTCACACCAAGGTGAACCACACCTACACAACGTTGCCTACCCTTTATTAGGTACTAGGTTAAGCACCTAGTTCTATTGCAATGGAGGAACTACTACCCAACACTACACCAACGACTAATCCCAAAGAAGATCAACTCCTTTTTACAACATCATCAAGGATATCAATATCCTTGGATCTAGTACTAATCTATCTTGTACATCGAAACACACCATATCGAATGTACATCTAAGGCACCTTTCACTAATGCCTTTAACTAGATCTTCAAGACACCCTTCACTAATGTCTTGTGTCTTGATTTCTAAGCACCCTTCACTAATGCTTCTAGTCTTCACTTCTAAGCACCTACCACAAGTGCTTATGATATAGATGATAGATACCCTTCACCAATATCTTCGTCTTGACACTTGAGACACCTTTCACAAATGTCTTCAACACTTCTTAGGAAAAGAAAATCAATCATCAACAAGAAGACTTCAGTGGTCTTGATGATGAGGAAGCATGGCAACTCATGGACTTGAGCTTGCTCGACTTAAAAGGTGGTGATCTTGCCTTTAAGAGGAACCTATAAGATCACACAAAAACAAAACTACAAACATAGATCTCTTGGATCTGAGGTTAGAGAGTTTTTAACACAGGGGGAAAGTATGTTAAAAAGGGGTAAGCTACAATGAAGAAATGGCTCACTATTTATAGAAGAAAAAATCTACTGTTCCCGGCTCCCAAGGATCCATCCCACAAGGGATCCATCTAGCGTAATGCTAGAGATCCGTGGGACACTCCTCTTTACCCATGGGTAGTTTGGTTATGGGTCATGGGTTGATCCATGGGTCTTTTGCTAGATACAATGTACCTAGTCACATGGGTATGGGTTATGGGTTGATTCATGGGTTATGGATATTATCCATATATGATATAAGCATGATGTCATGCAATGGGTTAATGGGTCAAGCTCCATGGGTCATGGACTTTGGGTTGTACCCAAGTACATTCAATGTATTTGGTCAATGGGTTGTGGTACTTAAGTTTCTACCCATTTATATTGCCCAATATACTACATACTAGTTATGTGTATAATTTACCAAAATATGTAAACATTAGTTGTTGTACATATGTAATATTAAATCTAAAAATCACTTATACTTGTTTTAGTGTTTTTTGTGAAAATGTGAATATGTTAGAAACTATTAGTTCAAACCATTTACGTATTTTATTTGTTTCGTTAAAATGATTTTACGTTTGTTATCGACAAAACATTAGAAGATTGTAAAATATAAATAAACGTTTTTACGGCTTAGTTGTATTAACAATCTCCCCCTTTTTGTTGATGACAAAACATAAAATTATTTTAAGGAAAAACTAAAATTCATAAAAGTTTGAATTTGTAGTTTTTGCTTTCTTCTCCCCCTTTTTGTCGAAACAAAAAGAGCTTCAATAGAAAGCAACACATTGTTTTTAAGAAAAACGTGTGGAAATTAGAAAAGGAAATAAGAGTTAAAGAGCAAGTAACAGGAAAGGATCTCGTCTTTACTCCCCCTTGACGAGTCCATCCCTAAGCAAGGGCGTCAAGAAAGTAATTCTAAGCTAGTTCATTTGCAACTAAGTTTTGCAAAAGAATTCGTCTATGTGACGGGTGTGCTCCTCTTAGATGATTGCAATTTTGCAAAGGGATGTCATGAAATGTAAATCTAAGATTGCAAGTAATTTTGCAACGTATTGTTTTGACACCAAGCTCCCCTAGCTTTAGGGTGTCAAATTCTTCATGTGTTAATTGAATAACTACAAAACAAAGGTTAGAAAACAAGTATAATGCATAATTTCCTTCAAATATGACTCAGTTAGTAGGAAAATAGTTTCCTGTCTCATGGATCCCACGGTTCCCTCCTAGTAGGGATCCGTCTAGGCAAATTAAAGGGATCCGTCTATATGATGAATACTATCAGCAAATGGTGGTATAACAAGTAATGTTATCATCAAAGTGAGATATGTATTATACAACATAATCATATACTCAGAAATATAGCAAGTAGCATGTAATTTCATTTATTAAAACTAGAGTTATGATATACATGACTCTAAAAACTAAGAAATTAAACGATACATGACTAGGAATTTCTAGACCAACTAACGCTTGATACTAGGACACCACTAAAATCTTCTAGCTCAAGTTTGTTTAGGTTTAATCTCGTCGAAACGTTCGAGGAGGTGATAGAACATGAAACGTTGGTCTTCTCGTACTTCATGTATCAAACTTTCAACGTGTTAAAAATGATAACAATCTTTGTCATGGCTAGGTAGTGGTGGTGGAAGAAATGAAATGGCTTGATGCGAAGGATCAAGTGAAGCAACTTGTGGAGCTTCAAACGACAGAGGGATTGGTGGAGGCGCATTTGAGAATGGCTCGACCAAGAATGATGGTGGTGGTAGAGAAGTGTCAACTTCCATATGGTCGGGTGGTTGACTTTGATAATTTCTCATAATCCAAATGGGATTATATGATGGTAACGGCGAAAATGAAGCCGGAGCTAGTGTTGAATCAACACTTTGATTTTGTGTTACTATTCCTCCTAATGAGGAGAATGTTGTCGGCGGAGGCGGATGAGACGGCCTAGGAGGCAAGTCCTCTAAGTTGTAGAGGTGTGGTGATGATAGTGGAGATGTAAAAGAGATAACTCTAGGAACCATTGGTGATGGTTTAGTGAAGACGATATTGTTTGGCCTAGGAGGCATGGTGGTGTTTGGCATAGGTAGTTTTGTGGGTACTATCCTTTTAGGAATAGGTTTGATTGGTTGAGAAAGAATCCTAGCATTTGTTGGCTTGACCGGAGATGATTCGGTTGAAGAGATTTTGTGTATAAAACGAGCCTTTTTCTTCAGTGGTTCTTTGGTGGATAAGTTGCTACTTGGGGTTTTCCTCATGATGGAATGTTTTCAAGAGTGTTGTAAGTCCTTTTTGAATGCTGAAAGTGAGGATGAAGATGATGTTTTTAGGAGTCCTAACAAATGGTTTATAAAGAAAAGGATTTGGCAAGTACATTCAAGACTTAAGCCATTAAGATTCATTGAAATGTGATGATTAACATGCACAAGGGTGAGGTTCAGAGTTTCACTGATCAAGGAACTCATTTAAGATGAGATGGAGTGTTTGAGTTAGCAAGATGAGCTTGAAATGATTGTTTTAGCTAGATTTTGACTTAAACTGTCATCCGGATCCCACGGTTCCCTCCTCAGAGGGATCTGTCTAGGCTAATCCTAGGGATCCGGCTCTCAGCAGCTATGAAAGAGTAGAAATGATGTTTCTAAAGTCTAAGATCTATATCATCTTAAGTGTTTTAGTCCTCCTAAATGTCTTAAATGAAGGGGTGCTTTAGTGTTTGAAGGTAATGAGTAATGTAGCTAATGATTGCCTTTTATGAAAGAGATTGGAACCTTCATGAGTACCAATGAATGAACAAAGATGACACTAAAGATCTTTAGAGTGTCAAGTGAAGCTAAATGATCCTAGAGATCGGATAGTGACTTAGAATAATGTTTTGTAAGTATCCTAAAGGCTTTAAGATGGGGAAACTAGAATTTGATCAATTTTGACGTAAGGATGATTATGATCAATTTTCCTATAAAAGATTTCCAACGTTTAGATATGAGGGATCATGTGGAAAATGATGTGTGAGCTTAAGAGCGGAAGAGTAATGGATTAAAGTGAAATGATAGATCTACAAGCGTCTTTGAGTGTGATCTAGATGAATTATGTGTGAGTAGGAAGGATCTACTTAACTTGATAAGGACTTAATTTGCCTTAAGATACTATGTCTAGCTTAGTGTGAGGTGTTCTAAGGATATGTTTGAAATACAATGCTTGCAATTGCATTTTCTGTTTGCCTGATCCCACGGTTCCCTAAAGTTAGGGATCCATCTAGTACAACTTTTGGGATCCGTCCATCTGCTAAGCAGAACCTTTACTAAAGGTATGCAATGATCTTGACAATGTATTATATTCCAAGGTTAGTTTGAAAGGTTCTAAAACTAAGATATCAAATGTAAGATGTTTTATTTCACGAGGGAAATTGGATTACATTGATAAAGCACGAGTACAAATGATTGATCCTATTTGAAATACTCTTAAGTTCCTTGAGCATTTTCGCTAGAAGGATCATCAAGTGGTTGATGAGTGTTGGTGGAATCAAGAATGAAGAAAGTCTTCATGAGTGATGTGTTTAGAGGTTCCATCATCTTGTTCACAAGTACGTACAATGGACTTTGAAATTGAGGATGAAAAATGCATGACGTTATGGTAGAGGTGCTTCAAGAACATTCCATAAGGGATGAGTTTGTTCTTGGAGCTTTGAAGATTTACAATTCGCCTTGCAATGAAATAGGCGAGATTGTATGGTTGTTGTGTTAGCAAACAGTACAACATGTGAGCACAACAAGCGGGAAGGATTTCTCGATTTCCCCTAAGACTCCAAACATTTTCACGTAGAATGAGTGCAAGGGGCTTGTAATCTTCTCGGATGTCCCGTGTGAAGATAATGTTTGGATCGGAGTAATATGGTCAAGGTTTGCATATTATGCGATTTAAATCTTCCGGGGAGGGTATGTGTGAACAATATGGACTATTTTCTTCACGAAAGTTGAAGAGAGAATCAAGAGACCAATCTTTGGTGAAGGCACATTTTCCATGATTTGGAATCCGGAGGATGTGAGCAAAATGCCCAAGGGTTAAAGTAAACTTTTGGTTTTTGATATAAAACCAAAGAGATAGAGAGCAATCCTCGTTACGAACGAGTTCAACTTGACGAAAGAATTCCATTATGAACCTAGGACATATCTTCTTGTTGATTTCAAGAAGACATTCTAGTCCTATGGCTCGGAAGGAGGTATTGATACCTTCTTCTAATTGTAGAGAGGTGTCTACAATACATCCTTCGTGGAAGTGACGGTTTTCGAGATTATTGAACCCACGGACATGATTTCCTGGTGTGTTGGGCTCAAGAGAGATGTTCGGAGTGTAGACGCTAGTGAGTGAAAAATCAAACTCATATTCATACGTCATAGTTGAACCTATAGAAATGATGAGTTAATAGAAAGTGATGTTTGTGGTCAACCAATGATTATCTAATGTTTTTACTAGATTTTTATTAACAATGGTTTTTAACATTTAACTTACTCATGGTTTTGACATTCTAGTGGATTATTACTTTTAGAAAGAAAGTGGTTTTTATTTTGCATGAAAAACTATTTTCCAGTAGGACGGATCCCACGGTTCCTTTACAAAAGGGATCCGGCTAATATATCTTCCGGGATCCGTAGATCTGTAGTTATAGAAACAGATTTTATGATGGAAAGTATAGGTTTTTAGATCTCATAGTTTTACAAGAAGATATGTGTTTTAGCCTACATGTTCGTTTAACATGCATACATGACTTCTAATGTATCACGAGAGAATGAAATACAACAAAGAGAAATGATAAACACATTATGATAATAATAACCTAGATAACTAGACTATTAGTAATATTTCATTTCAATACTAACAATGATACAAAGGATTGGGTATATAACCCCAATGTAGATTAAAAACACAAAGTAAATGTCTCCGTATGTGAACTTCATCATAGGGAACACAAGTGCGATGAGTGTTAAGGCGATGAGCACGAGGGCGATGTAAACCATGTTGAAGACAATCCTTCTTGGTTTCGGTTGTAAGTGAAGAGGAAGATGAAGTTTTGAACGAGAGGAAATTTTTGAAAATGGAAGATTTGAAAAAGTGGGGATTTGATAGAGTAGATGACGGTGGGAGTTTATTTATGGGGAAAGAGGAATTTTTGAGATTTGTGTTTTGTTTTATTATTAGAAGATATGATTTTTGGATTAAGTGAAACAAAACACAAGTTTTATAAACCATGATTTTTAGATGAAAGAGTGACACGTATGTGAGAAAAAGCTTCCTAATGAAGCTACATGTAAATCATGTATATGCACAAAACTTAATCATATAAATACCTAGGTAAGCATACTTATTTATCAAGCTAATGTCATTTAGAGATAAGTGAAAAGTCATACCTCGAATGTACTTAGGAATGTCTTTACAAATGACACAACAAATGTCACTTAGACGATTCCGGCTCCTTTGTGTTTAAGATACCTTCTTAAGGAAGGTATTCTTGTTACCAAGTGATTCCTACAGCTTGGTGGGTATGAGCTTTGACTAATCAACACGACAAAGAAGATTAGTGCATTTTAAATAGAAAATAAATAATAAGAAATGTTGTCATCTAATCAACATCCAAACAAAAGAGTTTTTAAAAGAGATGGTGTTTGTTTTTTATGAAAAAAAAAACCCTTCTTTGTAGTTTTCAATTAACCATGGATCGTATCAAGTTTTTAAAGTACAATATACTTCAAGAAACTTGGTAACGAAGCTCTCATGCCAATTGTAGAAAACTAGAAGAGGGGGGGGGGGGTTGAATAGTTTTACCAATTTAATACTTCCTTTTAAATATTTAGATCGACTTATGTCAATCTATTTAGATGTGTGTGTTGGATATTGATAAAAAAAACATATATAAGTATGTAATGAAAAGATAAGAGTAAGAAGTACAAAACCACAACGCGAGTATTTACAGTGGTTCGGCTACAAGGACACCTTCCTTGCCCTACTCCACTCCCCGAGTCACCTACTCGAGAGTTCGTAATCACTACACCAACTCCTTATGGCGGAGAAGCCTTCACAACGTCACCTACCCTTTTTCCGGTGCTAGGCTAACCACCGGGTTCTTTCACTCCAAGGTGAACCACACCTACACAACGTCGCCTACCCTTTATACGGTGCTAGGCTAACCACCGGGTTCTTTCACACCAAGGTGAACCACACCTACACAACGTTGCCTACCCTTTATTAGGTACTAGGCTAAGCACCTAGTTCCATTGTAATGGCGGAACTACTACCCAACACTACACCAACGACTAATCCCAAAGGAGATCAACTACTTCTTACAATATCATCAAGGATATCAATATCCTTGGATCTAGTACTAATCTATCTTGTATACCGAAACACACCATATCGAATGTACATCTAAGGCACCTTTCACTAATGCCTTTAACTAGATCTTCAAGACACCCTTCACTAATGTCTTGTGTCTCGACTTCTAAGCACCCTTCACTAATGCTTCTAGTCTTGACTTCTAAGCACCTACCACAAGTGCTTATGATATCGACGATAGATACCCTTCACTTGAAACTTGAGACACCTTTCACAAATGTCTTCAACACTTCTTAGGAAAAGAAAAACAATCATCAACAAGAAGACTTCAGTGGTCTTGATGATGAGGAAGAATGGCAACTCATGGACTTGAGCTTGCTCGACTTCAAAGGTGGTGATCTTGCCTTTAAGAGGAACCTAGAAGATCACACAAAAACAAAACTACATACATAGATCTCTTGGATATGAGGTTAGAGAGTTTTTAACTCGGGGGGAAAGTATGTTAAAAAGGGGTAAGCTACAATGAAGAAATGGCTCACTATTTATAGAAGAAAGAATCTACTGTTCCCCGGATCCCACAGATCCCTCCCACAAGGAATCCGTCTAGCGTAATGCTAGGGATCCGTGGGACGCTCCTCTTTACCCATGGGTATTTTGGTTATGGGTCATGGGTTGATCCTTGGGACTTTTGCTAGATACAATGTACCTAGTCATATGGGTATGGGTTATGGGTTGATTCATGGGTTATAGATATTATCCATATATGATATAAGCATGGTGTCATGCAATGGGTTATAGGTCAAGCTCCATGGGTCATGGACTTTGGGTTGTACCCAAGTACGTTGAATGTATTTGGTCAATGGGTTATGGTACTTAAGTTTCTACTCATTTATATTGCCCAATATACTACATACTAGTTATGTGTATATTTTACTGTTGGGTCTATTATAGATTTGATGATACAAAACAAAAAGAATGAAACATAAAGGACTAAAAGTGACAAGAAGGGAAACTACAAAAAGATGGAGGATTTGGAAGATTCTAGAAGATATGCTTAAAAGAATATTTAGTTTCCTAATTGTATTATGATTCCTCTTGTAAACCCTAGATGTCTCTAGTATATAAAGAGACATAGGGTCATTAGTTTTAGAGTACGTACAAGATGTAGACGTCTAAAGGTGTGTGTGTGTGTGGGAAACTAGGCGTAGGGAAAACGCGTAGGGTTTAGTGGTTTAGTTAGTTAGTGTTAAAGATCAAGTCTTTGATCTTTATTATAGTTAGTTAGTTTATAACGTTAATTCTTATTGAATATTCCGCTTTCGTTATTATGTGTTCCTAGATATAATATTAGACCTCGTCTAAGAGCTTACAACGATCTTTACATGTGGTATCAGAGCCTGGGGCTCGTGATATCTAGGATTACAAGGTTTTATGCGTCGAAGAATGATGAAAAAGACAAAAAATTCGGAGCTCAAATTTTCGTATTTTTTATACAGCACTGTTTTGAAACGACGATAACCTTTTCGTTAACCGTTGGATCGTAACGAAATTTTAGGTGGACTTTCTCTATATACTAATCTAACTTTCCACCGAAGGGATCTTCGATCTGAGCTTCCAGTAAAAAGATATAAGACGTCGAAGTTGGCTGCTGAAGGGTTTTTTATAAAGTCGAATTTTATGGTTTTAATTTGATAAGGTGAGGTATATGGGACTTACGATGGACAAAAAATTCGGAGCTCAAATTTTCGTATTTTTTATACAGCACTGTTTTGAAACGGCGATAACCTTTTCGTTAACCGTTGGATCGTAACAAAATTTTAGGTGGACTTTCTCTATATACTAATCTAACTTTCCACCGAAGGGATCTTCGATCTGAGCTTCCAGTAAAAAGATATAAGACGTCGAAGTTGGCTGCTGAAGGGTTTTTTATAAAGTCGAATTTTATGGTTTTAATTTGATAAGGTGAGGTATATGGGACTTACGATGGACCTTGGTTTGTGATTGGTTAAAAAGATGAATATTGTGATCACGTGGGACTTACATATACTGATTTGCTGTTGATGGGGTCTTTATTACTGACATCACATGTACCACTATATTATTTGAACAAGGATGGCGACGTGTCTGCCGCGTTGCGGCGGGGTATTTTGTATATTCGAGTATGTGGGTTCTGTGATAAATTTGCAAAGAAAATGGAGGAGTGGTTTCAACAACTGAAATTATATATTAAAACGCGACTAAATCGGCTTGCAAGTAAACAGTTGAAATAAGAAATAGACAATATGATATAGCCTATAATAACATGGTGAAATTAAATAGACCTTCATAATGAGCGGGCGACAGCAAATTGTTATGAGTTACATATATATGGGACGGGATAATATGACTCACTCCAGGTTCTGTAGCATTATATGCCGCCATACCACCATATTTTGGGTTAATGTTTCCAACGACCCGCACATCTGCAACGTTTAGTACACATCCGATATAATCTATAAATGGAAAGTGCACAGTTAAAACAAAAATGGTATGTGTATCAATAGTGTTAGTAATATGCACCTGTTAGTATTGCGTCGTTGTCGGCACGTGCAGCCAATTCGTTGTATGCAGCTAAGTTAGAATGGTGTGTTGGGAAACCGCATCCAGAAAATGGTTGCACATCAGTAAGACTTCCTAGTATCATTGTAAGGCGATTGGGCAGTGTCTGCATCCAGCTTTTCATTTCTAGAAACCCGAACGGATTCTGTCGCGGCTTTCTGCGTTTGCTTGTATTGCCCCACCCTATAAGATGTTGTGTCAGTGCAACTAATTATTTCATGCTAGCAAGTAGGCATTCTAATGTTTAGTGCACCGATGTCGTATCTGTTGGTCCAGTAGTATCAAGCAAAGTGTTGACTGCCTCTTAGGCCACGAATTTTGGTTTTCTTATTACCATTTTCATAAAAAATGCATACCTGTTTGGTTTTCTGAGACCATCAAATTTATTAGCTGTCTCACGTGCACCATCCTCCTGATGAAAGTGAACACCAAAATAATAAGATAAATAGCACTTGATAACCCAGCAAAAAGAGTATTTGTTAATTACCATATCATCCATGTCCAATCTTCTGGACTTCAACAAATTACGTCTTCGTTAGATCAGAATGAACAACACGTTTTACCCATTTTAATCGTATAATGATATATAGTTCATAGCAAAATCATTAATTGTAAGAATTTTTACCTAGCCTACGGTTGTTCGAGGCTTCAACATACCCTTCTTTGGTCATTGTCTCCATTAGCTTACGAACAGTTGAAACCTATATATAGTAATGTACTCCGTTGGAAAAGCATGATAGTTATGAACTAATATTGTAGATACTTTGAAGTGAAAATAAGAAATACTTACCCATGGACGCGACTGATGAACAACATCTTAGCCTCAGGGTTGACATAGAATCCCCGTTTCAACCTTGCTTCACGCCTCAACTGAATCAACTCCGGTCGCTGCATTTTTTCCAGCTGCAACATACCTGAAAGGAAGATACCAGATTCGTTTAGGAACGCTCACTTTCCAAATTTTAGTAAGCCGATAATCCCATATAATAAGCTAATCTAAAGTACCCTTATAACTGATTACCTGCATATAAGCTAATCCAAACACCCCTAAGTATCCCGAATAAACCGTTAACTTGTGAAACCTACATGTTTTTTCAACGACAACTGCCTTGCTACTGCACTTTCATATTTTTTAAGAATTTTCGCCATACTTATATTCTTTATAGCTATATAAAATAAAGCGAACACACCTACATAGATTACGTAAACTTAACAATGTTTTTATGTTTATATATGGCTATGTATCTGCATATTAAAGTGATATGCTATGTATCTGCATATTAAAGTGATATGCTATGTATCTGCATATCAATTTATATGTTCTCTTATATATCAGCATAGATTACGTAAACTTAACAATGTTCTTCAGTACTTTTTACTTTGAAACATATGGAAGAAATATATGGAAAAGAGTGATCATACCTTTGCCATGGCAGAACTAATAACTTCTGGAATGGGGCGAGTGGTATCCCTGAGGCCTAGGCTTATTATATTTGCATCAGGATTTTTCGACTTATGAGCACCAACCCTTTTACGAATCTGTAACTCAGTACACATGAAATGTATCTTAGTCTCATTTGCAAATCGATAATAACAACAGATTTAATCCACACTATTGGCAATGTTATTTGAAAATGATAGGGATACATACCTCTGGAAAGAGGTAACCAACTTAAAGTTTAGCAATATTCTCATTCCGAGAGACTTGTGTCTTATAAGCTGCATAAACAACAATAGAAATCTGTGTGAGAATGTTTGCGAGTTTTTAATGAAAAGATGTCATAATCTTTGTCAAATTAATAGTAGTTTCTTCAGAAGCATAAATTAATAATACGTTGACCCATTTCAAAAGTTGAATGTACATCTATAGGATTTGAAGCAGAATCATCCTAACATCACAAATCATTTCATATAACTCACAAAGTGTCCGTTGAATACCATTTGGGATGTAAGAACTCATTTATTTAGTGCATACCTCAAAAGGCAGTTAGCCAAAGGCAGAAAGATGCGACGGAGTCATTCCATTCTGCATAAAAATAAACAATTGTTCCATTTGTCTCAAAACAGTTAATGATGTTAGATATAGTAAACTGATCTCCACGCTGTTCAGGCTCAGATAGGGCAGCAATTAGGAAAAAACGGATACACCCGCTATGGCTGCAGCCCTAACAGGTTGCCACGCCAAAATATGGGCGCCTTCACGTTTAACCCGACCCATTTAAACTCATCACAGCCTGAATATATAATGGCCAACGTTCGTTGTACCAAGTTTCCAATTAATCAATAATATGTCGCTGATTTTTTCTTGGTTAGCCTCAAAATTTTAAACCAAATAGGGTGAAAAAGATCTATAGTCCGCCATGGCTGCAAAGAAACACGGTTGCATAATCATGCCATCCGGTCCTTGCCTCGCCAGGATACGGATACAGTCCTTGACTACCCAGGAGATTCGGAACCAAAGTCAGAACATTCCACAAATCCTTGTGAAAACCTCGCGTTCCAGTAACATCGCGTTAACCTACAAACCAAAGACAGTAAAAGTTAGACGCTTTTATAAACAAATACAATAAAGATCTCTTAAACAACCTAATTCCAGTTTTAGTACTTAAGTACCTTAAATGACAGGTGAATACATTTTTGTGCCCAACATACTTTTCAACGCACGAACGTATAAGACGAAAAGAAAATAACACCAAAACAACCAATGAGTAAGCATATTTTCTATCATGCTTAAAGTGAATATTGAAAACCAAAGTATTAAGATTGACTAAATTTTCTGACATGCCTATATTTAGAGTTTGGCTCATCTGAATGTTTCATCAACCTGTACTGAAAGAGACCGATGTAAAATTTTGTTAACTTACTAACTACTTACAATAAGCATGATTTCAAAAATCTTCAAGCTTCACTAAAACATTAAACTTATTCATAAACTTATTCATAAACCTTTATCCACCCCTAACACCTAAAACATTAAAATCCAAATTAAAGAAATGTACTTAAAACATCATCCTTTATCCACTAAAACATTAAACTTATTCATAAACTTATTCACTCGCTATCATAAACTTATTCACAAAAACATTAAACTTATTCATAAACCTATAAAACATCATCCTTTGAAGATTCATTTATAAAGTGCTTACCCAAACAACCCCTAAGGTTACTCCCACCAAATAAAAACTTAACATCAACCACAACAGAAGCATATGCATATTCTACCAATCTTAAACCCTAAACCATAACAATAGTAGAGGCTAGAAAAAAAGGATCACCAACACGGAAAGCACTCGCAATAGGCCTAAGCGGAGAATCATTAACAACTACAGGACTAACATCAACCAATTCATCATCCTCTAACCTAGAAGCACTACTATTTCTAACCGAAGAATCATTAACAATAACAGGATCACCAGCAACCAATTCATCATCCGCTAACCTATGACCACAACTATTTCTAACCGAAGAATCAGTAACAACAACACGACTACCGGCAACCGATTCATCATCCTCTAACCTAGAACCACTACTATTTCTACGCACAACCTTACTCTTAAATTTCATGTTTGACAGGCCAGCTTAAGATAGAGAAACCGGAAACTCGTAGATACCGAAACACAGGATATAGCAAAGAAAATAGAATCAACGAAAACAAACGGAAAAAACCACAGAAATAACAAAATCCAATAAGTTAGCAATAAGTTAGCCACCAATCTTATCCCAGAAAAAAAGAAAACACATACGACAAAAAAACCAAGAATTAACCACCGATCACCTAGCTTAAACAAAATCAAGAAATAGCAGAGATACACCAATCACCTACTTTAGAAAGAACAAATAACTCGAATCGAACTAATCTCCTTATCCCAAAAAAAAAGAAACACACACCAAAAAAAACCCAACAACAAAAGGCAATAACTGAACCATTAATAATTGAAGCAATAATTAGATCATCGATTAATAATTGAACCATTGATTAGGCTAGCTTAAACAAATTAAAAGGATGGAAGAGATACACCTTAGATAAAGATCGGCAAAGGTAAGTGGAGTTTAGAGCACACAGTGTGAAGAGACGTGTCCAAAAGAAAAGCCGTTGGTGTGAAAGTAAATACTAAGGCTGCCGACATGTTATACGGTTTACAAAAGGTTGTCGACGTTTCAAACGGTTAAGAAAGAAGGAAAGTAAACCGGCGAATGAGGAAGGCAAAGAAAGTTGCGGTTGGGCTGAAGAAGAAGAGAAGAGCCCGGGAAAAGAAAAGTAATCCAGGCAACAGTGCAAAACGACGTTCATGGCTACCGTTTATATGATCACGAATTATATATATAGTAATTTGGGGTTCGTTTTGTCAAAAGTTGCAGCGTATGAGAATTCATTGATCACGTGGGTTTGTACTCACATCATTATGTGGGGATAATTTTTTATTGGTCTACCGTAGGAATAATGATACGGTATATGTATTTGGTATTCACGTGGGTAGTACAAGTGGATTGATTGACTCGGACGAAAGTGCTGTTTATTCGCAAGTACTGTTGATTTCTCAAGGTACTGCTGTTTCTAAGTACTGCTGCAAGGTACTGCTTAAAGTACTGTTTCGTTTTTCAAAGTACTGTTTAAAAATACTGCAGATTTTATTGAAAGTACTGCTTGGCGCAAAGTACATCGTTTAGTTTTGCGACAGTTCAGCGACAGAAAAAGTGTCACTAATTGCAATAGTGACAGGTTGGTGACGAATTTGTGACAGATTATGTGTCGCTAACAGCAGATTTGTGACGGCTTTGGGATAGAAAAAGTGTTGCTAATAGGACTGATTTGGAATTAAGGGGAAGTTGAGCATAATAATTGTTATGTTTTTTGGACGACACACACAGAGGTTATTGTTTCACACACACAAACAGTTTGGTTATTTGTTCTTAAAAGGATTTAAAAAGCTCGTTTTGGAGATTTATTGAAGAATTGATTACGAAGATGATTATTTATCACTTATTTGAAGGTGAAGTGGAATTACTTGGTTTGTGTTCTTATTATATAAGATTTGCAAAATCTAGTTTTCATAGGTCAAGAGGATGGATGGATGAAGACCTAGTAAACTATCACTTAAAGGAGTTACATTGTAGTGCTTAGTGTCTCATACTAGTTGAGGATTTTGTCAAGGGATTGCGGTCTACTTATATTTGTTGGTTCGTATAAGTATGGAGTTCCGTATTATAAAAGATTTAAGACACAAGTTTGGGAAATTCTACTTCTTCATCAAGTTCGTTATATTTGGTTTTCTTCACAAAGTGATCATTACAAGGAGCTTACAGATTTTGAAGAATCAAGAAGATGGTTAACATATGGTTTTTAGGAGAAGCTTACTGTTAAATGTTTAACCATCTACATGCATCACTCAAGGGGAAGTTTTTGATTTTTACTATTTTTGATCATTATTACTACTGCTAGTTGAAGTTTTCTACTGTTTTGAACCCATTTTTCTTATGATGCGTAATGGTGGGCGATTTGAAGCATTGGAAGTCTTAGATTGGAAGTATGATATTGGTTCGTGGTGGTCAAGATCATTATTTGCATACGTTCCCTATTTGGATAATAACCAAAAGGGGAAGAGATGTTTGAGTGACATGTTCAAGTCAAGGGGAAGCATGGAAGATAAGAGTGTTTCATTCATGGTGAGATTTAATGATCTCAACTTCTACTACTTCGTCTAGGGAAGTTCGTACAAGAACTGTGTTTGTTTTGTCATCATCAAATAGGGGAAGATTGTTGGGTCTATTATAGATTTGATGATACAAAACAAAAAGAATGAAACATAAAGGACTAAAAGTGACAAGAAGGGAATCTACAAAAAGATGGAGGATTTGGAAGATTCTAGAAGATATGCTTAAAAGAATATTTAGTTTCCTAATTGTATTATGATTCCTCTTGTAAACCCTAGATGTCTCTAGTATATAAAGAGACATAGGGTTATTAGTTTTAGAGTACGTACAAGATGTAGACGTCTAAAGGTGTGTGTGTGTGGGAAACTAGGCGTAGGGAAAACGCCTAGGGTTTAGTGGTTTAGTTAGTTAGTGTTAAAGATCAAGTCTTTGATCTTTATTATAGTTAGTTAGTTTATGATAATAAAGAAACCTTGTTCATTATAACGTTAATTCTTATTGAATATTCCGCTTTCGTTATTATGTGTTCCTAGATATAATATTAGACTTCGTCTAAGAGCTTACAACGATCTTTACATTTACCAAAATATGTAAACACTAGTTGTTGTACATATGTAATATTAAATCATAAAATCACTTATACTTTTTTTAGTGTTGTATGTGAAAATGTGAATATGTTAGAAACTATTAGTTCAAACCATTTACGTATTTTATTTGTTTCGTTAAAATGATTTTACGTTTGTTATCGATAAAATATTAGAAGATTGTAAAATATAAATAAACATTTTTACGGCTTATTTGTATTAACACAAATGACTTTGGAGTCCTGACACTTTTGCTCTTTCTAAGCATAGGTTCAAGTTATTGAACCACAACCTCATCAGGGACCTCTGATGACACTTCATTAGGGACCTCTGAAACACCAGTGTCATGTGTTCCATTAGGAATCCTCTTACTTGGTCTAGGGACTGATGAGAATCTATTCTCATCAAAGTTTTCATCCCTTGATTGAATTATGGAGTTAATTGAAACATATTCATTAGGTTCAATGACATAGAGCCTAAAAGCCTTGGAATACTCAGCATATCCAACAAAGATACAATCAATGCCTCTTTCACCCAAAGTTTTCAACTTTGGATCAGGGAGTCTTACAATAGCCCTACAACCCCAAACCCTGAGATAGTTCAGGTTGGGTTTTCTTTTAGTCCAGAGTTCATACGGGGTAACCTTGTTCCTTTTGTTGGGAACCCTATTTAATAAATAGCAAGCTGTTAACATAGCTTCACCCCAGAACCCTTGACTCAGTCCTGAATAGGACAACATGGAATTAACCATCTCCTTCAGCACCCTATTTTTCCTATCAGAAATACCATTTTTCTGAGGAGTATACGGAGCAGTCATTTCATGGATAATACCAACAGACTGAAAATACAGAGTATCCATGTACTCACCTCCCCTATCAGTCCTTAATCTTTTGATCAAAGACCCAAGTTGTAATTCAACTTCAGTTTTAAACACTTTGAATTTATCTAATGCTTCATCCTTGGTATACAACAGATAGACATAACAAAACCTAGAAGCATCATCAATAAATGTCACAAAGTATTTCTTATTCCCCAAAGAAGGAGTGGCATGCAAATTACACATGTCACTGTGTATTAGCTCCAAGAGCTTAGTCTCACGACTAACACCCTGAAAAGGTTTCTTGATAATCTTGGTCAACATGCAAGTTTTACACTTTTTAGTCAGTCTGGTCAGAGGTGGTTACAAAGGCTGAATTATCACTATCAGTGACAATATTAAGTCTGAAATTTTTTTTACACAAATAGCCAAAACCAATAAAAACACCACTTTTAGACAAGACAAAATTTTCAGACTCAATAACTTGTTTATATCCATGATTATTCAAAACACTACTTGAAACCAAGTTTTTCCTTATATCAGGAACATGAATAACATTAAACAAAGTTACAATCTTTCCAGAACTAGATCTAAGATCTACACAGCCACAACCATGCACCAAGGCTGTTGACTCATTTCCCATGTGAAGAATAGAACCATCATTCAGTGAATCATAAGTCTTGAACCAGTTTCTATCTTTGTACACATGAACTGTTGCACCAGAGTCAACCCACCACGCAACATCATCATCCTGCACATAATAAGATTTAGATACATACGTAACATAATATATCTGAAAAAGCTTATTAAACATATTCTGACCTTTCAGTGAGTTGGTTGAACCACCACTTCCTGAACCATTAGTGCCTGATCCATTGGCTTTACCACCAACCTTAACACCTTTGCAATCCTTTTTAATGTGACAAGTTTTGCCACATTTCCAACAAGTAGGTGTTGCATTCTTGTTAGGATCTGCCCTTGTGTTGTCATGATGTTTGCGTTTGCCTTTGTTGTCATTGTACCTGGTGGATTTGTTATGCTCCATCATATTGACAACAGATACACCAGTAGCATTGATACTCTTTGGCTTGTCATTATCCTGCACCCTGAGAGATTCCTCAATGCGCAGATGACTGTCCAACTCAATAAGAGTTAACTCCTCCTTCTTATGTTTCAAGGTATGCTTGAAATCTTTCCAAGAAGGGGGAAGTTTATCAATGACACAAGAGACAGAAATAGCCTCATCCATGTTCATATTTTGTTATGTAAACCTTCAAGTATACCAAGAAGTTCATTGTATTATTCCATAACTGGTCTTGAATCAGTCATTTTGTAATTTGTGAAATTACTTATAGGAAACTTCTTACTTGATGCATCCTCAGCCATATATTTGGCATCCAAGGAATCCCATAGTTCTTTGGAAGATTCAAAGTTCTGATAAATGTCAAATAGAGAATCAGACATACCATCGAGAATTAGACCTCTGCAAATGTAGTCATCATTCTCCCATTTGCTCCCACCTGATCTGCTCTAATGTAGCATCATCCCCATCATCAGGAATAGGAGTGGTTAGCACATACACCACGCTCATGCTTAACAGCAAGAAGTGCATCTTTTTTTGCCATCTCCTAAAGTCCACCCCTTCAAACTTGTCAAGCTTGGCAAAGTTTGAAGCCATGTGTTTCATTGCAGCAGCAGCCATTGATTATCACAAATACTTTACTTTGATTGTTGGAGGTAATTCCCATAACAAGGTTAAGACAATCAGTAGCAACTGCAATACCGCTAGGTGGTTACCGAATATCACTTGGAATCGTGTAATCACTTTCTAAAGTAAACTATTCGACCCTAATGCCTGGGTATCACGAATATCTACTTGGGATAAGACCAAATATTGGTTATAGAATTAGGCACAATTCAATAACCCTTGTGCTTATCAGTGTTTAGCTTTCAGTTTGTTTCTCCTGGTTATGTATGTTTCTCAGTGTATATTCAAGCTGAAGATGTCACTCTCTATTTATAGTAGAGATCACTCAACACTAATCAATGGACATTATGTATGATTAACGGCCAATTAATCACCCATAATAAACCTCCATTATCATAGAAATAGTGGTTACATGACCAATTAAAAATGGTCATAAAGTAGTCATAACAGCCAATTGAATGAGTCAAAGCTATTACACATTAAACATTGCAACACTACCAGTGAGAACCTTTATACTACCAGTGCCAGTAGAAACCAATCCACTGCTAGTAGGAACCAATCCACTGCTAGTAGGAACCAATTCACTGCCAGTACAAACTTAGCACTATCAGTACTAACGCTGGCTATTAGTACTAACTTAGTACTATCAGTACTAACTTAGCACTACCAGTACTAACCACTATTGAGTTAGGGTGTTCAAGGACCTCATGGGTGTACACTCCGTATATCCTAACCCAAAACCAGGTGTGAACTAATCCAACAAGTGCACTAAATTTTCCAACAATTTTTTGGTTGTATAATAAAGAATTTTGGTTTTGTATATTTTTAAACATGAACAGGTTGAAGCCCTTTACGAAATAGATATGGATGGATAATAAAGAAGATGGAAATGACTATGGACATCTGTAATGTTAGGAAACAAATATAGAATGTTTGTTTTGTTCACATTTTGAAATAGATAGGTAGAAGCTAGTTGGTTGTGGTCTACTATATTTGTAAGTTTATTTCAGTTTCAATGTAATATATGTAGCTTTTCGGATTGCTACTCCATGTGGTTTTGCAGAAATCACATTTTAAATATTCAATTAATAGATTTTAATAGGTTTTATTGCTACATACTAATTTTTAGTTTCCAATTTTATATTTATGTGAAATATTGAAATTGGTTGGAATTTAAAATTTTGCCTCAGGTTTGCTACATGTTTGAAACTAATTTTACTATTAGAGATGTTGGGAATTATGTGAAGTTTGGATTATGCTGATATTAATGCCGAAGTGTTTCTACTGAAGAGAAGTGGATTCTGCCGAAGACATAATCTACTGAAGTATAATAGTTATTAGTTTGTTTCTGCGGAAGTGTTTATTCCGTGTTTAGTTTATTTAGTGTGGATATACATGAGCTTTATTAGGAAGTGATTGTGTATATCTTATTTAGTTTAATGATTATACGTTTCTTGGGAAACGGTTTAGCGATATTGTTTAGGGTTCCTTGTCTATAAAAGGAACACATTAGAAAGAGTTATGTACCGATTTGAAAAACTCAGTTTTAGTTAATATAAAGATCCATAGAGGATCAAGAAGTTCTTAGTTATTTGTTACTTGTGTTTATATTCCGCTGATAAACATTAGTAGTAGAGATTGTCTTTTATTGTGCTTGTGATTACATAGGCATACATAACGATCCACGAGCTCAAGATCTATCAAGGTCTTTGTTTGTTTCAACAAGTGGTATCAGAGCCTCGTGAGAGTCTCTACGATACTAAGGACAAGCTTTTCTAAACACCCATACAACCAAAACATAATCATCATGCCTGGATCAGATGTTGATACTGAACTCACCAACAACCAAAACTCCACCCATCTGCAGCAACTAAGTCTCTCTAATAGCAATGCTAAGTTTCCTTACCTTAAAAGGGAGGAATATGATCTTTGGGCGATGAAGATGCAGAACTGGATCTCCAACATTGATTGGAATCTATGGCAGATAATAATGAAGGGGAACAGTTTGAAGAGAACTACCACAGATGCTGCTGGTAACATGATGAATGTTCCTCCCAAAACTGCTGAAGAGTTGCTGGCAGTTCAGAGAGAAACCAAGGTCAGAACTATTCTTCTACAAGCTATACCTGAGGATCACTTGAGTGATTTTCACTTTATGCAAGATGCTAAGGATATATGGTTAGCAATTAAGGCGAAGTTCGGTGGGAATGAGGAGTCTAGGAGACTAAAGAAGTCCATGCTAAGACAACAGTTTCAGGACTTTCAAATCTCTGAAGAGGAAGGAATTCACAAGGGCTATGATAAGTTTCACAAGATCTTAAGTCAGTTGAATCAGCTACAGGCAAAGCCGGAAAATGATGATTGTAACTCTAAGTTTCTGAGGTCATTACCTCCATCCTGGCTACATGTAAGCATAGCTTTAAAAGCTAAAGGTGGTCTGGACATGATGACCTTTGATGAGCTGTATAACAAACTTAAAGCTCTTGAACATGATGTAAGAAGCCCTTTTCGATCATCTTCTACTGCTAGTCATACTGCATTTGTTGGAGCCTCTACTCCAAAGTCAAGCTATGGTCCAAGCCCATATCCATCATCATCTAATGCTGCTCCTTCATCAAGTTCTCATTCTAAATCAAGCAACATTATGGAAGATGTACTTGGATCCTTCTTTGCTGATTATGATCCTCAGCAGGAACTGGCTTATGAGGATTTTGATCAGGTGGACCCGCTTGAGATGGAAGAGATGAAACTGAGGTGGCAAGTGGCCATGCTTTCCATGGATATCAAGACCTTTGAGCGCAAAGCTGGCAGAAGGTTTGGATTCAAAGGACGTGATCCAGCAAGGTTTGACAAGAGGAAGGTTAAATGCTTCACATGCCAACAGATGGGTCACTTTTCTAGAGAATGCAAAGACAGGAAAGCTGGTGATGAGACAAGATACTCTACTTATCAGCAGTATCAGAAGGATGTAGGAACTTCAAAGGGTTCAACTGCTTTGGTCACTCTGGATAGCAATGTGGACTGGAAGCAACATGAGGAGGATGATAATGATGGTCCTGATAATGTTGGGTTGATTGCATGTTGTACTACTGAGGATAGGCATGATCAGATTGCCTTAATGGGCATCTCTCAGGTACAAAACTGTTTGTTTGGTTGTAGTGAGCGTTATAATGAACTCAAACAAGCTTATGATATTATGGAACCTAAATATAATGAATGCTATGTGGAAGTAGAAGCTTATAAACAGGCTTTAAAAACACTAGAAAGACAAAAGGTTTGGTTTCAGAAGAATGAAATAGCTTATGATGAGAAAATAGGTGTTTTAGAAAGAGATCTCGAATGTGCTACAAATGAATTAAAATGGTCTGAGAAGTTAAGAGCAGATGTAGAGTCAGAAAATCTAGAGCTTAAGGAGAAAGTTAAGGAGGAAATTGCTAGGAATAATGAATGGATGATGAATGGTAATAAGTTGGCTAGTCTCATTTATAGTAGTCAACCTCCTAATTCTACAGTGGCTTTAAGTTTTAAGAAATATGTAGGCTTAGAAGCTAGGGATGACACACGTAAATCTACACGAGCAGGCCTAGCTAATTTTGTGAAAGAAGGTGACCTACATGCTGTACGTGGACCAATTAGAGGTGAGCATATGCCTATTGACCTTTCCACTCTTAATAACTTTGATGGATCACACCATCTGTATGGCAAAAAGTCAAAAGACATGCCAGACCCTAATACTTCTACTAATGACTTTGTCTCTTGTGTTAACAGTGACAAGTCCTCCAAGCAAGGGTCTACAGAGTGTGATTCAAATGACAAGTCTGACCTTCCCAAGTCTGCCCATCCCAAATCTTCACCCCTACCTGCATCCAAGACTACCAATAAGCATGACAGAGTTGCTGCCAAGGAATTCACTTCCAAGACAGTTGCCTCTGAAGACTTGCTTTTTAATTCTTTGCATAATAGTACTGTTAAAAACAATTCTTTTCATGGTTTTGGTTTGAATACTTCTGCTTGTAAGAATACTTCTTTTGGTTTAAATAAATCTTCTAATCAGAAGAAATGTTTTGTGTGTGGAAGTAAATCTCATTTAATTAAGGATTGTGATTATCATGAGCAAAGGATGAGTAGGTGTGGTGTTTCTAGGAAATCTAGACCAATGTGGACAAATGTAAATGATATACCTCCTTATGTTCCACAAGATACAAATCATAATACTCCTTTTTCTTGGAGGAAACCAGTTGTAAAACCATATGTTCAACCAATCAGTGAATATTTTAAAAATGGTTTTTGGCCTAGATATGTTAACCCTATGACTGATGGGAATGGGTACTGGAATACTGCTGTCAAGACCTCAGCAGGTTGTTCTTGGAATAAACAGGGACCTAAGTTTCATTGGAAACCCAAGAACAATAGTGGATCTTATACTTCTACATGGCACAACTCATATGATCCACAAGGCAGGTTCAAGTCAGCAATGACTTGAGCCTCCATAGTGTACTAATTTTTTGTATATTGTTTTTGTTGTTGTTGTAGGATCATCCCCTTAAGCATAAAGATGTTGGAATAGTTGACAGTGGTTGTTCTAGAAGTATGTCAGGAAACAGGGACATGATGCATAACTTTATACCCATTGAAGGTGGAGGCAATGTAACCTTTGGAGGAAGTGATGGACGAATTACTGGTAAAGGGACCATCAAAACACCTCAGCTGGACTTTGAGAATGTTTATTATGTCAAGGAACTTCAACACTTCAATTTGTTTTCAGTCTCACAAATCTGTGACACTAAGAACAAAGTACTCTTCACAGAGGATGAATGTCTTGTGCTGTCTAAAGACTTCAAACTCCCAGAAGATACTTCAATTCTACTGAAGGTTCCTTGCAGTCATAATCTTTATACATTCAACTTAACTAATGTCCAACCAGCAGGTGACTTAACATGTTTGGTGGCTAAAGCATCTGTGGATGAGTCCACCAAATGGCACAGAAGGATGGCCCATGTCAATTTCAAGACCATCAACCAGCTCTCTAAGCTGGGCCTCGTTCAAGGCCTTCCTGCCAAAGTATTCACCAATGATCATAACTGTGTTGCATGCAACAAAGGAAAGCAGCACAGAGCCTCATACAAAGGTGTTCCTGTTACAGCAGTAACCATTATTTCTGAACCTCTTCAGCTGCTTCATATGGATCTGTTTGGTCCAACTAAATTGAGAAGCATTGATCACAAATATTTTTGTCTGGTGATCACTGATGGTTATAGCAAATTTTGTTGGGTATTCTTTCTAAGGACCAAAGATGAAACATCTGAAATATTGAAAGATTTCATTACCCTTATTGAGAATCAGTTGAACAAAAAGGTGAAAGGAATTAGGTGTGATAATGGTACAGAGTTCAAAAATGCCATTCTGATAGAACTCTGCAGGTTAAAGGGAATCAAAAGGGACTACAGCACTCCAAGAACCCCTCAACAAAATGGGGTGGCAGAAAGAAAAAATAGAACCTTAATAGAGGCTGCAAGATCAATGCTAGCAGACTCTAAACTTCCTACCATGTTTTGGACTGAGGCTGTTGGTACAGCTTGTTATGTACTCAATAGAGTGTCCATTACTAGACCACATCTTAAAACACCATATGAACTTCTTTTTGGAAAAGTTCCTGTTATTCATTACCTTAAACCGTTTGGCTGCCAAGTGACAATTTTGAATACCAGTGATCCTTTGGGCAAATTTGATGAGAAAGCTGATGATGGTTACATAGTGGGGTATTCTGCTCATAGTAAGGCATACAGAGTTTACAATGTATCTGCAAAGAAAATTGAGGAGACATTGAATCTGAGGTATCTTGAAGACAAGCCTAATGTTCAAGGACAGGGTCATGTTTGGTCATTTGATCTTGATTACTTGACTGATTACTTGGGTTATGCTAGACATATGGCTAACCAAAATGCAGATTCTGAAGCATTTCCAACTACTAGTGCAGAAACTTTGGAAGCTCATTCTGACAGTGGGTCTGATGATGATGAACAACCCATTGTAGTGCCTTCCTTCTCTCCTAACAATTTTGTTGGTGACACTTCTAAAGATTATACTGATGTGAGTGAAGATGAATTCTATTATGCTGAGGACCTTGCCAGACTGAAGAAACAAGAGTATGCAGCCAATTTAGATGCTGAGAGGAATGTTGAAGAAAGTTCAAATGAGGCACTCGGCAGAAACTCCAATTCTGCTGAAAGGGAATCTGTTTCTCCTCACCTCTCCAATTCGGCTGAAAGACATGTTGACTCTACTTCTATGTCTACTAGAGAGTCAACAGACCTTGGAGAACCTTATACAAGGTTTCCAAAACCTTCAGATCTTGGTCATCATCAACCTAAAGCAGGCATCTTCAACACACCTTCCTATGATACTGACTTTGAACCTTCTGTCACTAATCTTGATTCCTCCATTGATGTCAACACCACCACTACTACAAGGATCAACAATGTTCATCCACAGTCTAATATTATTGGTGATCCTAATGCACCTGTTAGAACAAGAGGTACTGTGGCGCGTTCTAAATATGGTCAGGTAGCTTTTATCTCTTATGTCTCCAATCAGCAGAGAGACAATCACACAGATTATCAACATTGTCTGTTTGCTTGTTTTCTCTCACAAGTGGAACCAACCAGTGTTACTCAGGCTCTTGAAGACTCAAGTTGGCTTGAAGCAATGCAGGATGAGATGCAACAATTTCAAAATCAGCAGGTTTGGATATTGGTACCACTACCTGATGGTAAATATGCTATTGGGACAAAATGGATTCTGAAGAATAAGAGAGATGCTCGAGGTGTTGTCATTAAGAACAAAGCTAGATTAGTTGCACAGGGGTACAGACAAGAGGAGGGGATAGATTATGATGAAGTGTTTGCACCAGTGGCAAGGGTTGAGGCTATACGGATTTTCTTAGCTTATGCATCCTATATGGGATTTATGGTCTATCAAATGGATGTTAAAGGAGCCTTCTTGTATGGTGAAATCGAAGAGGAGGTGTATGTCACTCAACCTAAAGGATTTGAAGATCCAGATCATCCTAATCATGTTTATAAAGTAGTCAAAGCTCTCTATGGACTACATCAGGCACCTAGAGCCTGGTATGCTAGGCTCTCTACATTTCTGCTGAAGCATGGTTACAGAAGAGGTGCTATTGATAAGACTCTTTTCCTAAAGAAGAATTCCACTGACATTATTCTTGTGCAAGTGTATGTGGATGACATTATCTTTGGATCCACAAAGGAAGCTTGGTGCAGGGAGTTTGAGGAGCTTATGAAGGGAGAGTTTCAGATGAGTGCAATGGGAGAGATGACTTTCTTTTTGGGTCTTCAAGTTCAGCAGAAACCTGATGGTATCTTTATCAGTCAGGACAAATATGTGAGGGACATCTTGAAAAAGTTTGGTATGGAGGGTGTAAGGACTGCTACTACACCTTATGAAGCTCCAAAGACAAAGACTAACAATGAAGCTGATCCACCTGTGAATGTTCATTTGTACAGGTCTATGATTGGGTCTTTGATGTATTTAACAGCTTCCAGGCCTGATATTACTTTTGCTGTGAGTGTTTGTTCACGACATCAAGTTACTCCACTGACTTCCCATCTCAATGCTGTTAAGAAGATCTTTAAGTACCTAAAAGGCCAACCTTTTCTAGGTCTTTGGTACCCAAAAGAGTCTCCTTTTAAGTTGGAAGCTTATAGTGATAGTGACTATGCTGGTGCTAATCTGGATAGGAGGTCCACTACTGGAGGTTGTCAGTTCCTTGGTATGAGATTGATTTCTTGGCAATGCAAGAAACAAACTATTGTGGCTACCTCATCTACTGAAGCAGAGTATGTTGCTGCTGCAAATTGCTGTGGACAGGTTCTTTGGATTCAAAATCAGTTGTTGGATTATGGGTACAATTTCATGAACACAACAATTTTTATTGATAATCAAAGTACCATATGCATTGTTAAAAATCCAGTTTTTCACAGTCGAACAAAACATATTGAAATCAGACACCACTTTATAAGAGATGCATATGATAAAAATTTGATAAATGTGGTCAAAATTCATACTGATGATAATGTGGCAGATTTGTTAACAAAGGCTTTTGAAGGACCAAGGTTTCAACACCTTGTGGTCCATATTGGCATGCTTAACCCTTAACTGCAAAGTTTAAGGGGAGGCATAGGCCTCAGGGGAGGCATATGCCTCAGGGGAGGATTTGTGTATAACTTTGCATTTTGCTATGTAATTTTGTATATTTGGTAGATTTTAACTAACTCTAACCTGCTAATGTAATCTTAGTGTGTTTCTTTGTTGGTTTGTGTGTTTCTCTGTGTTTGTTAGCTTTGTAGAGTGTATGTTCTGTTCAGTTGAGATTTGGTTTGAAGTGCTAAAGCTTGTTTCTACTGAGTTTAAAGTACTGAAGAGTGTCATTTGTTTCCTCTGAAGTTGAAGTACTGAAGTTATATGATTCAATCAAAAGAAGTACTGAAACAAATTGATAATTCATTCATTCAAGAAACAGTTTACAGCTTACAGAGTACTAGCAACATCAAAAGCATCTACATGATCTACTAGTCCTAATCTATTACATATCATCCATTCCAACATCTAAATTGCAGTGAAGATGAGCACGATGAGTATGACTGCTCACATCTTTCACACTAATTGCTGGATATGCATCTGTGAAGTCTTGCATAACCACCCATTTGTTCTTTCTCAATGACTGGTGCTGCAAGATTTATTTGATAAAGATGCTAAGGATCAAAATGGAGAGGATGGATTGATGAAAACGAAGAAGCTGAAGCTGATTGTGGTAGAGAGATGAGAAGGAAAGATTTTCATTTGTGCATCATCTACTCTTTCCATCATACAACAACTTACATCATTTTCCTTTTTCCGTTCCTTATACGATATGTGATGATGCACCAAAACCTGATGCAGAAAGACCAAGCACCACCTTTCTACCCATAGGAAGTGGTGGATTTTTGGCTCGTGGCCTTCGTTGAGGCCTAGGTGCTGGGGGTTGGGAGTAAGATGTTCCCTCCTTATAGGAGTCATCAGAATCTTCAGCAGATACACTTGGTTTCTCAACACTTTTATCTTCTGATGAGGAGAGAAAGGGTGACTTCTTTGGTAGTGGATATGGTTTTGGAAAATAGTGAAACCATGGATTGGTATCTTCACTAGATGATGATGAGGATGTTGTTGTGAAATCTATGATCTCAGGTTTGGTACTCATGATGAATGATGGCTAATTTTGGATTTTTGATGAAATTAGGGTTTGAAATGATATTTGGGGGTTTTTGATGAAGTAATATGTGTGCTTTGGGATTGCTTTATAGACGGGTTCAAGTGGTAAGAGAATTAATGCGTGTGGGTGAAACAGTAAAAAGATATTTACTGAAGCTTCGTGAGTAAGTCATCTGTTTCTGCTGATTGTTCTACTTCAGCAGAATGGTTTCCGTTTCTACCGAAGTTATAAGTGAATGCGAGTAAAAGTAGAAATCCACGTCAGCTTTGGTCAACTTTGACCAAAATTGGGAAGTTTCAATTTATTCTCTACCGGCATATATTCGCTCCATATTAAGTGATTTGATAATTACTCTCATTCAAAACACTTCCTTTTGTACAAAACGTAACCCTAATCTTCGAAATCTCTAATGGCGCTTCAATTTAAACATGATCATAATAAGGTTGCTTTTCTTGGAACTGCTCGAGGAGATGAGCTGTACAGGCCGATGATTTCATTCTTACAAAGATCAAAGATTCAGTATGCATTAACACATTCTCCAAATGCTATGTATGAATCCTTGGTTACTCAATTCTGGGCGTCGGCAGAAAGAAGAAGTGATACTGAGATAGCTGCAAGTGTTGATGGAAAAGAGTATGTGGTGACAGAGGAACTGATCAGAAGACAACTTCACTTGGATGATGAGAATGGAGTTTATCATTCTGATTCTACGATGGTACTTGAAGGGCTTAGAGCAATTGGATATCAAAGTACGAGGACTGATATGTGGTTAAAAAATAAGCTTTGTCCTATGTGGAGGTTCTTGGTTCATACGTTGCTACTGTGTATGAGCAATAAGTCTGGAGGATGGGATCAGTTTTCAACACAAATGGGATGTGGTATTGTTTGTTTATCTAAGGGTTTGACTTATAATTTCTCTAAGTATATCTTTGAAAATATGGTAGAAAATATAACTAGGAAAAAGGGTAAGTTTTTGATGTACCCTAGGTTCTTACAGATGATATTGAATGTTTCTACACAAACCCAAGCTTTTCATCCCATAAGTGTTTTGACTCCTAAGTTATTTGCCACGATGAGAACTAAATTTGAGGGGACACATTTTCCTTTGTTAGCTGCCATGTTACCTCAGGAGAATGAGACTGCTAATGAAGTTAATGTTGTTTTACCTTCTTCCAATCCTACTGATGGAAATCTTTCAGTAGATGGTGATGAGGGTCCTTCTGTTGTTGCTGAGGCATCTATACCTTCACCTAGACCATGCCCTAGTCAATCACCTACTCAAGTGTCTATTGATGAAGATCAGGATAATATTGATGAGGTTCAGGTTACTATTGATGCAGATCAGGTTGATATTGATAGATTGCCTTCACCTAGTCCTGTTAGGATTCCATTTGGTGAAGGTTGTTCTAATGTTGATCAGGTTAATGTTACTCCTGAACAGTTGAATGAAGTTACAATTCCAACTGAGCAATCAGTTGATACAACTGAGGATCTTACTACACTTACTTCATTATATGCTATGATGAACAAGCTTACAGGTGAGGTGACTGGTCTTAAGAAAGAACTTGCAGAAACTAAGTCTATTCTTGGTAATAAGATTGTGGAATTGGAGACTAAAGTTGAGAACTTGGATGAATTACTAAGACAGAAAGGTAAACAGAGAAGTTTGGTTTCTTCTGAGGAGGAGGATGAAGAGAATCTTCATGCATCTCTTGGAATATTGGCTGATGTAGCACTTACATCTGATGTTTCTTCTCCTATTGCTAAATCTTCAAGAAGCAAGGAGCCTAGCAAGGAGCCTGTTATATATACTAGCAAAAGAAGAAGACAATATGTGAATAAGGTATCTGATGTCAAGTCAAAGGAGCTAGATATGGTTGATGCATCTGCTGATGTTCTAGTGGAGGAGGTTACTACTGATGGTCAAACTCCATCTATATCAGAACATTCAAATGTTTCGCCTTCAGTAGATGATGAAGAGTTTTTTATTGCTGGGAGAATGTATAAGTTGAATGCTTCATCTGAAGTTTTCTCTACACCTGTTGAGGAATTGTCTCAACCTATTTCCTCTGATGTGGGTTTGATTGTTCCTTCTGAAGCTCACATTGGTTCTGCTGAAATTGGTTCTGCTGAGACATCTTCTGAGAAAGGACAGGATACTGTGATTGATGATATGCTGAATTCTGGAATTGTGACTGAAGAACAAAATCAAGCTCAGGCTAGATTGTTTGCTGATTATGAGAATATGCAGAAGAGTCGTATTGTGGCTAAATTTCTTCAAGATCAGTATGCTTCTGATTTGTCTCCTGAAAGGAAATTAGAGCTTGATGCATTACTTCCTACGATCACTGATGATCAATGGGATGGTTATATTTATCAAGGTGCATCTGATCCAAATCTTGCAAAACTTATCTTAGGAGAATCTTTTGATGATGATAATTTTGTGGATAAAATGGTGGCACTTGGTAATCAAAGGAAGCAAGAATCTGCTGCAAAGAGAAGAGCTCTTATTGATCAAAGAAATAAAGCCAAAAGAGAAAAACCTATGACTGTTGCTCAGAAGAGGAATTATATGAGGAGAGTTGTGAAGAATTCTGCTATGTATAATTCTGGTATGTCAATGAAGCAAATCCTTGCTTTGTCTGATGATGCTTTGATTAGACAGTATAATATGGTTATGAAGTTTTCTTCTTCTGGTTCTACTTCTTCTTCTCAATTGGAAAACATTGCTTCAATGACTGATGTTCCTACAGCCAAGAGACAGAAAACAGATGAAATTGTGGATAATTTTGATACTGTTTTGCCTTCGGTGGTATCTCCAGTTGTTCCTTCTGACACAACTTCTGATGCTACTCTTTCTTCTGATATGGTTGTTTCTGCTGAATCATCTTTGGTTTCTTCTGAACTGTTGTCCAGTGTGGAGTTAAGTGATTCTCTGATTCAGGGGACTGATCTACAGCTTGATACTGATAACATTGTTGGTACGGGACAGCAGAGCTTTGTTACAAGGAGTTCTGACAGATTGGCTAAGAAACATTCTTCAAGGAATAATGATTTAGATCTCAAGGCTGATGAATCTACTTTTATTGAAGTTGGATCTGTTGAAGTTTTTCCTGAAGGAAATCATGTGATCTTGGTTAATTGGAAAGCAGGAAAGCTTAATAGTGTTTACAGGCTGGATAATACTGTTCTTGAGTTTAACTTTTTGAAGGACATTCTTCATTTAGTGAATAGACATGATTTGGAAATGCTGTATGCTCATGTCATTCAGTATTATAAGTTTCATTCAGCAACTGGGTCTGGTTTATATTTGTTGGGTGATCTTCAGGTTATGTTTGAGTCTCATTTTCCAAATGGTAAAGGGTATTCTATTTGGAAGAATTCTCATAAGTGGGAGATTGAGAGTTGGAGGTTTTATCCTTTGCCTTGTGTTCATGTGGTTCAGACTACATGTGGGATGATTTTGTGTATGCTCTCAGATAAGCTTTATCCTTTATCAGTTACTTTTATGGAAGGGTTGCTGAGACGCAAGTTGGAAGTGCCTCCTAATCCAGTTGGCAATGATGAACTTCATGCTTCTCAATGTGTTGGTTTGATTAAGAATCAGCTTCTATCACATAAAGGTTCATCTTGATTGTACTATTTTGTAATATTTGTTTTCTTTCTTTCTTTCTTTTATTAGTTAAAAAAAAAAAAAAAAAATTGTGTTTTTGGTTTTATCTAACTTTTCTTGCAGGTTTGTTGTATAGTTTTCTTGGTTATTGACTCACCTGATATACTTTGTGTATGTCCAAGTGTTAGCTAGTCCAAAGGGTACAGCTTTGGTAAAGACACATCAAATCTGTTGATAGCTGTAATGATTTGCTAAAAATCATAGGGTATGCAACCACCTATGCTTAATTGCTGAGTGTTGTATGGTTTTCAATTCACCATGGTTTATTCCTATTTGGAATCCAAGAATTGGCTAGCCCACATGTATATGGCTTGTGGTAAAGGCAGTGGCATTCCATATTTGGTTATCAATTCACCAATTCTAAGAATTGACTAGTCCTGAGCAAACGACTACAGGTAAAGACATATCAAATCCGTTCATGGTTGCTGGTTTGCTAATAAATCAGATGGTTATCAATGCACCATGGTTTACGAACTTAAACATATGGCTACTCCAGTAGTGATGGCTATTGGTAAAGAGACATCAAATCCATTTATTTTCAATGATTCACCTCTCACAGGAGTTAATACACCTGGATGTGATGAGAATAGTATGAAACTAATCTGTTTTGCTGTACCTTTTGTCATTTGTTGCTGCAAAGATATGGAGTTTCAGTGTTTCTTCATCATAGAGATGTTCTTTGGATTCTTTGTTGCTGTTGTTTGTGCCCAATCCTCTGGTGCTGTAAGATCTATCAAGAAACTGGAACTTAACAAGTCAAATTCCAGTTTAGGGGAGGATTGTTGGGAATTATGTGAAGTTTGGATTATGCTGATATTAATGCCGAAGTGTTTCTACTGAAGAGAAGTGGATTCTGCCGAAGACATAATCTACTGAAGTATAATAGTTATTAGTTTGTTTCTGCGGAAGTGTTTATTCCGTGTTTAGTTTATTTAGTGTGGATATACATGAGCTTTATTAGGAAGTGATTGTGTATATCTTATTTAGTTTAATGATTATACGTTTCTTGGGAAACGGTTTAGCGATATTGTTTAGGGTTCCTTGTCTATAAAAGGAACACATTAGAAAGAGTTATGTACCGATTTGAAAAACTCAGTTTTAGTTAATATAAAGATCCATAGAGGATCAAGAAGTTCTTAGTTATTTGTTACTTGTGTTTATATTCCGCTGATAAACATTAGTAGTAGAGATTGTCTTTTATTGTGCTTGTGATTACATAGGCATACATAACGATCCACGAGCTCAAGATCTATCAAGGTCTTTGTTTGTTTCAACAAGAGATCCGTGGGAAATACATGAGTACCTACGATATGTCGTCGGGATTGAAAATGAAATATCAACATATTTTTATGTTACCTACGACATGTCGTCGGTATAATAACAGAAATATTGATGTATACTAAGTACACGTAGACGACATTTTATAGGTGTAATAAAGGATAACGGATAGTTAATTAATCAAAGTGATTAATTATCTTTATTATCCCTACGACATGTCGTATGGAAATATATAGTCAAAATTACAAAACCATTGACCAAAAAGGGTGTGGGTCCTACCTTGTCGTAGGGAAATGTCGTCGGCATAGTAAACACAAACGGGGCATTCTCGACAAGTGAATGCCTACGACATGTCGTCACGGACGGAACCAGGATTTTTGAGAGGGTGTTGCACAAATATTTTTAATGACCATGAGTATTAAAGTTGCCCGATAAATAATTAATTAGGTAAAATTGGGTGTTGCACAAGCACATAAAAGACATATTTTATAAAAAAGTTAAACTTCATGACCTAAAATTGGGTGTGGCCCGTGCCACACCCGGCTCTCATGTGGGTCCGTCCCTGCATGTCATCTAGATTTTATTATCCCTACGACTTGTCGTAGGGAATAGACAAAAAACCTCGACTGAAAAAGTGGTGTTTGGTCTAGTGTTAGTTGAATAATCGCTCTACTAACCAATTGAGAAGAGGTGATCGGGTGAAAAGTATCAAGTGGATTAGCACTAAAACAATTTTAACCTAAGGTATTAGTGAATTTTTCAATATACATCCTGATTGTACATTAGATTGCACTACCAGACTTCGATGATGATCAAAGGTATCAGGGGTGTATGTTCCAGCCAAGACTTGCCTTTCACCTGAGAATAAGAAATACGAAACACTACGTTAAGTGATTATGCAGGGGTAGGACCCTGCGAACCACCTCCGGCGTGAGAGTAAGTATGAGTTATGGTTGTATAAGTGTGTGTAAGTACAGAGATGAGTGTGAAAAGAGCATACTGTTGGGTTCAGTAAATACCCAAACCCCTTAATCTAGGATTTGAATATAAAATAGCCCAAGTGTTTAGTCCGTTAAATACTAATAGGTCACTGAGTGCACAGTCTCTCAGTGAGTCATTTTCAGGATACTCAGTACGAGGCAAAGAAGAAGTCTCTTCACTCAGTAAGGCGGAACTTAAAGGGTGAAGACTGAGTCAAGAAGAAGATGATGGATTCAGTGAGTGATAATAATAACTCACTGAATCCCTAAGACTCCTCTCCAACTTCTTACACTGAAGACAAACTGAAGTAGAAGACTGAAGGATGTAAAGACTGAAGAAAGAGCGGGACAAGGCGGGATAAGTTTGAATCAGATAAGACGAAGTCCTTATCAACCAAAGTCAACTTTCCCTGAATGGCAAAAGATCAGGCTCAGTGTCATCACTGAACTTAGGAAAGTAGTCTTGTCTCTTACCTAGAATAGTCTTTGTAAATAGAGACAAAATACATCAGTATTTTGTCTTCTGTATGATGTCAGTTTGTCACTTAGGAAAGAGTTAAAAATCATACATGTATAAATACCGTAAGAGATGGAGTGAAAAGGTTAAGCTTGTGAATTGTAAAAACACACATACACGTAAGCCATCTTTTCACTCCTCCAAATACAACTTAGTTCCTGAGATAGCTCAGTGAGCTCTAAGAGTTGTGCTCAGACTTAGCCTGAGCTTCGAGAGGAATCACCAAACATTGTCATTTCAATCCCAAGTACTATTCCACAAGTACTTGGGTAACGTATTCTTTTTTATTGATTTCTAATAAAGAATATGATGTTGAAAATTACTTTGTGTGTTTTACTTATTTTAATTTCAGTCATAGTTCACTATTAACTTGTTTTATATACTTAAACTGTTTCAAACTATAGTGAACAGGGAACAACAAGTGGTATCAGAGCCTGGCTAATTATAAAACTTGTTTTTTTAGGCCGCTCTAAAAGTTTTTAAATTAGGATCCTAAATGGCTGAAATTGATGTACCCCAACTAGTCGATAAAAAGGGTGGAGCTTATTCAGCTGTTGCCCCTAGACTTGAAGTTGGTAAATTCAACAAATGGAAAAAGCGTATGCTTTGCTATTTGATTGGGATGGATCCTTATTATATCAAGTGTATAAATGAAGGTTCATTTGTCCCAAAAACTGCTGAAGGTTTGCCTAAACCTGAAGCTCAGTGGACTCAGGATGAGAGAAGAGTGGTCAACCAGGACCAAAGACTCAAAAGTATCATCATATCATGTCTTCCTGATGATATTATGGAGTCTGTTATAAGCAGTAGTACAGCCAAACAAACCTGGGACGACCTTGTTCATAGCCATGACGGCCCATCTGATACCAAGGAAAATAGGATAATGGACCTGAAACTTGAGTACAACACCTTCAGGGCTAAGGACTCAGAAGCTCTGTCTCAAACTTACACGAGATACAAAACTCTTTTAAATGAACTTTCAAATGATGGTGTTAAGTTGTCCAAACATGAAATCAATGTTGGTTTTGTCAACAGTCTCCCTGAGACGTGGTTAAATTTCTCTCAGGGACTTAGAAATGCTAATCATATCCAGAATCTTGAACTTCCTGAAATTTATGGTAAATTTGTCTATGAGGAAAACCTCATTAACAGACGATACCCTGACAAAAAGAAGTCTCGGGAAGTCAAGAAGTCCCTGACCACCACTTCAGCACCCATATCAACAGCTTTCTTCTCTAACAATGTGGTTCAAGATTTTCAAGAAAATTCAGATGATGAGCTTGATGAGAGATCAAGTGAGGAGTACCTAAATGACCTGAACGTCGAATTTCAGGAAAGGGCACTCTTGCTAACTCTCGAAGATTTATAAAAAGAAACAAAGGTTTTTCAAATGCTAAAGCAAATGAGGACACTGAATGCTTTAAGTGTCACAAAAAGGGTCATTTTGCAAAAGACTGTTTTTCTAAGACAATTTCAGAACCCTCTTATAAATGATCAGGGTCAAATTAGTCCTCAGGCTTTAGCAAATTTCAACCAAAAATGTATCAGTCTCATCAAAATTTTCAAAACAAATCTGATAATAACAAAACCATTGATTATGAAGCTAAGTATAAGAAAGCAAAAGCTAAGTTTCATTGCTTGAGGCCAGTCCCTCAGAAACAACAAAAATTGTTCAAACTGTGCAGGGTAAAAACAAGGGCCTCGTTGCTAAAACCTTCGACTGGGATGAAGAGCCAGTCTCATCTGATGATGAAATGGTGCATGTCAGTGCACTGATGGCCCTGTCAGAAGAGGACAAGCTAGCTGTTGGAAAAAATCATGCCAGGAATGGAGAATGGGTCAATATCACAATGAAGAAGGTAAATATCTTACTTTCTATGGATGATGACTCTGATTGGCAGTCTTATATGAATTATCTTAATGTTGACCTTAAGTTCGTAGAAGAGCAAAGACTGAATCTTTTTTCAAAATACAACAAGCTATGTTTTGAATTAAACAAGTGTAGGGATGAACTGCTTCTTTTAAAATAAGCCAAGCTTGAGACTGTCACTTTGCAAATTCAAAACACTGAACTAGTTAAAAAAAATCAGGCTCTTCAAGACGAACTTAAAAAGGTTCAAGATATCCTTGATAGTTGAACTGCTAAGAACCCCAGGGTCTTTGATGCTGTGGGAGCCCCCGGTAGCAAGAAGTGAGTCTTAGGTGAAGATCATCTTTATGACTCTCTCAACAAAGACTAGGGTCCTAAGCCATTTGTGTCTGGTGGCATGATTACCAATATGTTGACTAATCCCAAGCCCAGTGATTGGATTGAACGGGTTAATCCTGAGAGTAAGCTTCCAAATTTCAATTCTGGAAGGATTCTAGAGCCTGAAAGTCAAGCTCTAAAGAGCATGCTTGGACTCCCTGATGTGCCCAGTAGTACTGAACATATCTCTGAGTCTGAAGTTGAATCTCAAGCACTGCTTCCACCACTGAAACCTCTTCAGGGTGCTACTCCAAGCTCTGAGCTTACTCCTCTACAATTCAATCCTCACTCACCAAAAGAAAGTCCTAGACTTGGTAGAACCATCCTGAAAAGACCAACGAAACCAATTCAACAAGAGTCTACTCCTACTGAGACTTCAACATCCTCTGTCCCCACTGAAGCTGACCAAATTCAGCAATGGACTGAGCTTGTGAGGAAGCTGACTGAATAGATGGAACCATCGAAAAGGCTCCTGATTCAATCAAGGAAGCTAAGTCAGCCTCATCTAGCTCATCAAATCAAAATCCACCAACAAACCCAAGCAGAAGTATGAGCTGTGTCATTACACCAGTCATACCACTGACAACTGCTATAGAATCCTTTTTTGTATGATCTGCAAAAAGGATGATCACAGAACTGCAGACCACTTACAGTATGTAAACTCTGTCAGTGAAGCTAACTATACCAAAGTTGGTCATCAATATGCTTCATCCTCCAAAACTGCTCACAAGAATAGAGCAAAACCTTTTCCTCTTTGCCATCACTGTGGGTTTAATGATCATCATCACGATGATTGTCTCATGAACACATGCTGTGATATATGCGGTAATCCAGCTCATGAGACATCCCAATATGACAGTGTCATTCATGCAAGGAGAGGTACAAAACAACCCAGAGTCACTGAGTTATCCTCAGTATCCAAATGCAAAACATGTGGTAGCACAATGCACTAAACCACTGACCATGAGTCAATTGCCAAATTCAAACAGACCTTGAAACCTAAGCCCACTGGTATGTGGGTCACTAAGAGAAACTAATTCAATTTACTACTTGTGCAGAGACACACCAGGGAGCCTATTTGGCATCTAGACAGTGGATGCTCAAGAAGCATGACTGGTGTGAAGGAGTATATGTACAAGTATGTAGAAGAACCAGGACCCAAGGTAGTATTTGGTGATAACTCATCATGTCCCACTGAAGGTTATGGTTCAGTAAACTGTAATGAAATAGTTTTCTCTAGAATAGCTTATGTCAATGGTCTAAAATACAATCTCATCAGTGTCAGTCAACTATGTGATGCTAAGTACATTGTGCAATTCAATGACAAACAAGGTACCATTTTCAATGCCAACAAGGAAGTTGTGTTGATAGCTCCTAGGAGATATGATGTTTATGTGTTAGACATGTCAACACTCTCCCAAGATGGAACTTGCCTCTTTGCTAAAGCCACTGAATCTATCAATTGGCTATGGCATAAGAGACTCTCACACTTAAACTTCAAAAACCTCAACAACTTGGCAAAACAAAACAAGGTCCTTGGCTTACCATCACTGGTATTTGAAAAAGACAAGCCATGCTCTGCCTGTGAAAAAGATAAACACCACAGAACATCTTTCAAAACCAAACAAAATTTCTCCATCAAAAGCTGCCTTCACCTCCTGCACATGGATCTCTTTGGACCAGTCAGTCCCAGATCAATTCAGCAAGAGAAGTATACACTTGTCATTGTTGATGAGTTCTCAAGATACACTTGGGTATACTTTCTTTCCAAAAAGATTCAGGCAGCTGATACAATAATGTCATTCATCAGGAAGATTGAAAATCAGAATGACATTACTGTTAAACAAATCAGAACTGACAATGGTACTGAGTTCAGAAATCAAGAACTTGAGAGTTTCTATGATGAAAAAGGAATTTCTCAAAATTTCTCATCTCCTTATACCCCTGAACAAAATGGGGTTGCTGAAAGGGAAAACAAAATGCTCATTGAGGCTGCAAGAACCATGTTAAATGGCTCAACTCTCTCAAAGAATTTCTGGACTGAAGCAGTCAAAACTACCTGTTACACACAAAACAGGTCAATCATTGTCAAAAGACATAATAAAACCCCATATGAGACCTTCAAAGGAAGACTTCCTGACATCAACTACTTTCATGTGTTTGGCTATCCTGTGTTTATCCATAACCACAAGGATCACCTAGGCAAGTTTGATGCAAAAGCTGATGATGGATATTTCTTAGGCTACTCACTGATCTCCAAAGCCTTCAGGTCTTTTAACACAAGGAGACAACAAGTTGAGGAAAACTTTCATGTCACCTTTGATGAAAGTTCTGAAAGCATCAGGTTCACCAACACCTCAGTAGAGGAAATAGGAATTGATGACTCATCAAGATATCCTCCTGATGAGTACAACACTGAATTCAATTCCTCAAATCAAGCTGATGCTGACATCTCATATTATGTCTTACCTCACAACCTACCCCAACCAACTATCAGTGAATTCATTGATAATCAATCAGTCCCTGCTGGGATAGGTGATAAGGTTTTAAAAGGTACCTTTTTGAGGGGTCATTTAAGCCCTTATTCGATCACTTTTGTATCCGTTATTGCTTAATATCGTTCCTTTTCACTTTTTAGGTCTCTTGAAGGCAAAATGCTGGAATGATGCTTATTTGGACGAAAAGGCGCGAATATACGAAGGAAATGGCCAAAGTCAGAATCGAGACACTCAAAGCTGCTGAAACACATGGCGACGGCGTCACTGCATATCTGCGACGCCGTCGGGGAGGAATTTTGCGACGACTCAGAAGCGAAATTTCATGTTTTCAAGGGACGGCGTCAAGTTATAGAAGACTGAAGAGGACGGCGTCACAGGCATAAGGTGACGCCGTCACAAGCTGCAACCTGTGCGCGAAGTAGTTGATATTGTTTTGGCCATATCTTTTGCATACGAACTCGGATTTAGGTGGTTCAAAAGCCCACGCGACCGGAACGAGAAAATCTACAATTTGGTGAAAAAATGGTTGTGACGCCGTCACTCTATAAGTGTGACGCCGTCACGCTTTGCCGACAGAAAATCTGCCTATAAATATAACATTATAACTTCACTTTTTGTAAGCCCTAAACCCTAAGTCCGATTCTAGGGTTTAGGTGGGTGTTTTTCCAGCAACTTAAAGGGTTTCAACCACTCCATAAACATCTTGTAATGGTTTGTTTGTTTATCCAATCCTATGGTATGTCTTCAATTATCACAATTGTTGCTTGCTCTTCATTAATTATGCTTGGTTAATTCACCTAGTGTCTGCTTATGATTGTGTGAAACTTGTATACAATTAATTAGATCTTATTGATTTCTTAGTGATGCTTGTGTCTATCTTCATCATTAGGGTGTGACAACTTCAATGAGTCTAATTGATTTAGTTTATAATTCTTGCATCCTACTGTCTCTTGTTTGATTGGTTGTTTCTTATCTTAGTTAACTAATGATCTAGAGTGCACTAGGTCATTCGTTGTGTACTTAATGCTTGATTTTTCTTTGTGAACTTTAGAATATAATTATCTGGGTAATTGTAGGATAAAGTATTCAAAGATCACCTTAGAGTAGGAGTCTATAAATCACTAGAGGATTTGTAAACAAGACCCTTTTGGTAACTTCAAAGAGTTAGGGAAAGACGCACACCCTACAACCTTAGACACACAACGCAACTAGGAATAAGGACGTGACAATTCAACCATCAATAGGACGTGACAATTCAGTAGGTAGAATTGGATAGCTAGCAAGGAGTAATACATCATACGTTACTGGTAGATCCCTTAGTTAGTTAGTATATTTGGGAATAGTTGGCTAGAAACTAATTCCACCCCCTAAATCCAAACCCCGAGATTCGTACCTTTCCATTCCATAAAATATAAAAATACAAAAATAATCATCCCTCACCTTTAGACTTAAATCGACATACAATTCAGCCTAACGACACTATTCCCCTAGAGAACGATATCAATACCCGTGGCTTACCCTAATTACTACACTACAATGATTAGGTTCACTGCCTAGGGTGTTATAAAACTTGCTCGAAGAAAAGGAAGTTTCCTTGACCCCGAACGACGCGTGTAGCGTTATCAATAGGTAACACTGAACTAAATGTTCAGGAACCTATGATTCAAGAACCCCAACCTGAACAGGACATCACAACAGATGCTCTAAATGACTCTGTTGCTCCTGAAACTGAACTCACTCCTGAGTTCCCAGTGACCTCTTCAAGCTCAGATCCTAGACCACAAAGTAAGTGGACAAAATCTCAGGACATTGAGCTTGTAAACATCAATTGTGAACCCACTGAGGGCATGCTCACTAGAAGCATGGCTGCTAAGTTAATTGCAGCTTCCTCAAATGAATGTCTATATGCTGATTACCTATCAGAGATAGAACCCAAAAGTGTCACTGAGGCTCTAAAACATCCAAGCTGGGTTCAGGCTATGCAAGAAGAACTGCAATAGTTTGATAAAAACAAGGTCATGACCTTGATCAAATGTCCTCAGGATGTCGTTGTCATAGGAATGAAGTAGGTTTTCAGAAACAAAACTAATGAAAATGGCACTGTCATTAAAAACAAAGCCAGACTTGTAGCCAAAGGTTACAGTCAACAAGAAGGCATTGACTATGATGAGAAATTTGCTCATGTTGCAAGAATGGAAGCCATCAGGATCTTCCTTGCATATGCAACTTACATGAACTTCAGGGTCTACCAAATGGATGTTAAAATTGCATTCTTAAATGGTGATCTCAAAGAAGATGTGTATGTTCAGCAGCCTCCTGCCTTTGAGAGTAGTGAATACTCTGACTATGTATGCAAGCTTGACAAAGCCCTTTATGGACTTAAACAAGCTCCCAGGGCATGGTATGAAACTCTCTCAGCCTTCTTGATACAAAAAAAGTTTGTCAGAGGAAAGATAGACAACACATTGTTTGTCTATAGAACAAAACAAGATGTGATACTGGTCCAAGTATATGTTGATGACATCATCTTTAGCTCAACAAACTACACTCTTTGCAAGCAGTTTGAAAAACTGATGACTAAGAAGTTTGAAATGAGCATGATGGGTGAACTCACATACTTCCTTGGACTACAAATCAGGCAAACTGATAAAGGAATCTCCATCAGTCAAGAGAAATACACCAGAAATCTCTTGAATAAATATGAGATATCTGACTGTGCCTTAGTGAAAACACCAATGGTCCCTCCTAACAACCTTGGACCTGATCTCACTGGCAAATAAGTCAATCAAACTCATTTCAGGGGAATTGTAGGATCACTGATGTATCTAACTGCTTCTAGACCAGACATCCAATTCTCAGTCTGTCTAATAGCAAGATATCAGTCTAATCCTAAAGAATCCCATCTCACTGCAGCCAGGAGAATTCTCAGGTATCTGAAAGGAACCCCAAGCCTAGGACTCTACTATCCAAAGTGCTCAGGGTTTGATCTCAAAGGTTATTCTGATTCTGATTATGCTGGTTGCAACATGGACAGAAAAAGTACCTCAGGGTCCCGTCAATTTCTTGGAGGAAAACTGGTTTGTTGGAATGCTAAAAAGCAACAATCAGTGGCTATGTCCTCAGCTGAAGCTGAATATGTAGCTGCAATAGGATGTTGTGCTAATGTCTTATGGATGAAAAGTCAACTCAGTGACTATGACATCCATTACAAAATGGTGCCCATCTTCTGTGATAACACCAGTGCTATTGAAATCTCCAACAACCCTGTCCTCCACCAAAGAACCAAACACATTGATATCAGATATCACTTTATCTGGGATCACATAATGAAAGGAGACATAGAACTTCATTTCATCCCTACTGAATATCAACTGGCTGATATCTTTACCAAACCCTTGGACGAACCTACCTTTAGGAGACTGAAAGCTGAATTGGGAATGATTGACATTGAAAGTCAGGTATCTGAAAACCAGTCTCAGTAAGTTCTCTGAAATGGTTCATCCTCCCTGAACACCTAAAATAAACCCCTCACTGAATGAGTAAGACTCATTCAGGGACCCTGACAGTTAATATCGAGCATTGAATGAGTAACTAAATGATCCAAGTATCAGTTACTTAAATGTCCTAGGTTGGTAACTATGCCAATTTAATATAGGAATATATGTCTCTTTGTCATACTGTCAACCACATCAAAGGTCCCTCACAAACTTACCTCATCCCCACTTGGCATTAAATGGCTCCTCTCACATAAAATATCCAATGGATATTTTATTACTGCAAAAGTGCACTTTTACGGTGCACTACAACTGTTCCCTTGAAATACGGGATTTTACTGCGGGTAGTGGTGGGTGGCATTAAATGTGGAATTTCAAATGTTTTCTAAAATCGTCTTTACATATCCACGTTTATGTAAAACCCACCCCTCTCACCACTCTATAAATACCCCTCTCATAAACATTAAAACACACACAATTGATTTCTGCAAACAAAACTCTGTCAAAATTTCTTTCAAACCCAGAAATCATTGTGTTCTTCAAACCTCTTTCAGAAAAACCTTCATTGTAAACATTTACAAAAGATTTTTCATCAAAACTTAAGAGATTCAAAAATTCTTTTGACTGTTCTTGTCAAGTTTTTCTCAAAAACCCTAAAAAACTATTTCAAATGGAAATGGCAAGAATTCAATCTCTTCAGTATGCACAACAGTGGGCAGGGGATCTTACTAATGTTGAATTTAAAACCAATAATGTCATAGGCAATTTTGAATACCCACAAAATGTCCCAGCCTATAAAGACATTATGAAATTTCTGTTTAATTACCCACTGAAAAATGCCTTTGTTCAGTGTCCCTCTATTTTTTTACCAAAACCTCCTCAGGGAGTTTTGGGAAACAGCCGTGGCCTATGACCCTACACCTGCTACTAATGAGACTGACCTATGACCACTAAGGGAGTATCTCATTAAGTTCAGTCTTTTTTATGGGAAACAATCAGTCACCCTGGATTACAAAACGTTTTCCACCTCTTCAGGGTTATACTATAATAAGGGAGTTTATGTCGCCCATCCTGAACCTTCAATAGTGAAGGATGGGTTAAAATGAATTGCTTTAGAACCAAACTTTTTGGTCAGAACCCCAGTCACCAAAAATTCATTCCCCGTGGCTTGGAGGATCCTATTCACTTTCGTAATTTAGGTCCTCGGCGGGAACCATTCATCAACTGAACAAGTTAATTCTATTCAGTTGATGATGGCTTACTGCTTGATGAATGGGGTAAATGTCGACATTGGGGAGATCATTTACATCGTAACCAAGCTACAGAGCAAATCTAGGGAAAAATATTTTTCTTATCCTAGATTTGTCTCCTGTGCTTTGCAAGTGTTACTGGGTTGCAATTACCCTCTGGAAGAAAAATTTTGTGCTTTACCTGGTATCCTGAGTAAATCTAACTTTCAAAAAGACCCATCCCTTGTCACTGAAATTGAATTAACGGCCCATATGATTGCTGTAAACAATCAGAGGGAATCAGTGTCTCCAAACCCTGCTCCTAAAAAGAGAAAGGGGAAGTCTCAGACTGGGACTAAGACTAAACCCAAGTCTCAGGGCCCTGAGGCTTCAGGAACACAGCCTAAAAGGCACAAAAGGCCCGAGACTAAACAGACACCCACTGATGACCAGGCAACATCCACCCCCGTGACAACGAAGGACACTGATACATCACAGTTAGTGCCCTTGGTCACAACCACTACTCCCCAAGATCCAAAGGGACACATACAACCCGCTGGTAGGGGAGCGCTTTCCACTACGCCCAGTGATGACATTAGCAAATCCAAGCCTTTGTCTGAGGGCACACTGATCGATCCCAAAGACTCAAAGGAAACCAAACAACCCGCTGATAGGGATACAACTATCACTGACTCTGCCAAAGGCACTGGGAAATACCCACCAGTGTCTCAGGGGTCACTGGGGGACAAAGACTCGGAGGGAAAGAAACAACCCGCCAATATGGAACCCAAAAACAATCCTGACTCCAGAGAAGGCACTGGGAAACTCCCACCAGTGTCTGAGGGGTCAAAGGGGGACAAAGACTCAGAGGGATTAATACCACCTGCTGATATGGAACCCATCACCAACTCCTTGCTAACCGTTGCTGATGTCACTAGAATACTCTTCTCTGAAGATGAGCTTGCTGACACTGATGATGAAATCTTATCAGTTGGGGAAAAAGTGGACACTGAGGTTCAATCTGAACAAGAGCCTCAGCCTGATCCAAAGGAGCATACTAAATCACCATTCCAGCCTGAAAATGATGACTCCTCTTCCTCCACTGATGAATTTGCAAGATTTGATAATGTTCTCCCACTTACTGAAAGGCAGCTTGTTCAGTGGATCACCAAAGCTTCAAGGAAATTATACTCTGGAGTCACTGAAACACCATGGGAACAACACACTGAGGCTGGTGCCAGTTATGCAGATCTGAAGGCTGAGGTACAGGCTTATGATGAAAATGTTCATGAACACAGAGATCTTTTGTACCAACACCTTCATAGACTGGATGAAAACCTGGGTAAATTCCTCAAGCATCTTCAGACATGTGGGGTCACAATTGATGAAATCAGGGATGCTGTCAAAGAAGACCCAACACTCAACTCTAAAGTGCTAGAGGCTACTGAGGCCTACTTGAAACAATCCTCAAGCCTCACTGAACTGATCGAAACCCAAAAATCTGCAAATGTTCAGGGTCTTCAATCTACAGTCCAGTCTCTTCAGGCTACATTGGACTCGTTAACTACTCAGGTGACTACTTTGACTCAGGCCTCGTCTTCTATGGCCTGGAATCTTGGACCCAGAATGACTGCTTTGGAGGAATCTCAGGCTAACTTGGAAGCAAAAGTCACTGGCATTCAGGCAGATACTTCAAAGATTAAGGCTATGATTACTGAAATTTATCAGGCCTTTAAGGGTCAAGCAGCTCAGTCCCCATCAGCACCAACACCAACTCTTGCCCTCACTGACGCTCCGGCAACAGTTGAGGGGGAGAATACTGCTGAAGAAACTCCTCTTCACACTGAGGGGGAGCCAACACCACCAGTATCTGCAGCTCAAACATCATCATCACAACCAGTATCAGCAATACCATCTCATCACTTCCACCAGAAACATCAACAACAACAACAACAACACTGACAGTAACATCACCAATCATGACAACAACACCACCCCTGGTTGCATTATCTTCCTCTGGCCAGGACAAAGGCAAAGGCATAATCACAACTGCTGAGCCTGAGAAGATTCCCTACAAAATCGGTGACACTGAATACCTTCTCACACCTCAACAGCTAACTAAATATCTTGCTAAAGAAGAAAGGAGATTGAAACAAGCTGAGGATGATAAGAAGAGTAAGGAAGCACTGGTTAAAGTGATTGCCGAAGAAGCTGAAAATGTGGGAATTGATCCAAAGAAGGTTGAAAAGGGTCAGGCAGGACAGAGGTTCAAGGATGCTCAGGCAGCAAAAATGGCTGAAATGAAAAAGCAGTTAGAAGAAAAGAAGAAAAGAACTGCAGCCATCAGGAAAGCAAGAATTGACCATTACAATTGGACAATGTCAAGCAGAAGACTGCCTGAGAAGATCACTGATGTCAAAATCATCCCCAGGTCTAAGCCACTGGCAATGAACGTCTACAGGGGGTTGATAAAAGGCATTTCGAAGTTCATGAACCCCTAAAATTCACTGACTTTGGGATCACTGAACTCGATGAACTCGGTCCAATAATAGAAAAGAAGCAAAATGCGGTGGTTAAGGAGCTGATGAAGATGCTCAGTAAGAGGTATGAAAGATTGAGAGATACACCAGCACAACTGGGTATTCAGCCTGCCTTGACTGCACCACAAGGATCTCAACCTCAGTCTTCACAGGGTAAAAGAAAGAGGGTTGAGTTCCAGCCTGAGATAAAAGTGCATGGACTCGAATGCAACAGGGAACTGCCAGAAGGTGTTAAGTTTGTGAACTATCTAATGATTGAGACGCCTGAAAGAGGGCTATTCCACATTGATGTCTATGGATATCCAGCATTTCAAAGATGGAGTGATATTGATCAGGCTGGTGTGGCTGAAATGCTGAGCTACATACCAGTGGCCTCTCAAATCCAAACCCCAGCAAACATGAGGTTCTGCCAAGACCTGAATGCCAAGATAAGAGAGCACCCTGACAAAGAAACACTCCTAAAAAAGAAGCCTAAACTTGAAGCACTGGGGATCCATCTCAACTGACATCATTTTGATTTATCTTTTGTACTAGTGATAGGAACCATGTAATTTGATCAATAAAAGATGTATGTTTTGATAAAATACTCAGTGTTCCTTAATGTATTCATTAGTACATTCAGTGTAAGAAGAAGCCATTTGCTCACTTACACTGATCAATCACTTAGGCTATTTGTATATCCAAATAGGGGAAGACTGTTGGGTTTAGTAAATATCCAAACCCCTTAATCTAGGATTAGAATAGAAAATAGCCCAAGTGTTTAGTCCGTTAAACACTAACAGGTCACTGAGTGCATAGTCTCTCAGTGAGTCATTTTCAGGATACTCAGTACGAGGCAAAGAAGAAGTCTCTCCACTCAGTAAGGCGAACTTAAAGGGTGAAGATTGAGTCTAGAAGAAGATGATGGATTCAGTGAGTGATGACAATAACTCACTGAATCCCTAAGACTCCTCTCAAACTTCTTACACTAAAGACAAACTGAAGTAGAAGACTGAAGGATGTAAAGACTGAAGAAAGAGCGGGACAAGGCGGGATAAGTTTGAATCAGATAAGACAAAGTCCTTATCAACCAAAGTCAACTTTCCCTAAATGGCAAAAGATCAGGCTCAGTGTCACCACTGAACTTAGGAAAGTAGTCTTGTCTCTTACCTAGAATAGTCTTTGTAAATAGAGACAAAATACATCAGTATTTTGTCTTCTGTATGATGTCAGTTTGTCACTTAGGAAAGAGTTAAAAATCATACATGTATAAATAGCATAAGAGATGGAGTGAAAAGGTTAAGCTTGTGAATTGTAAAAACACACATACACGCAAGCCATCTTTTCACTCCTCCAAATACAACTTAGTTCCTGAGATAGCTCAGTGAGCTCTAAGAGTTGTGCTCAGACTTAGCCTGAGCTTTGAGAGGAATCACCAAACATTGTCATTTCAATCCCAAGTACTATTCCACAAGTACTTGGGTAACATTTTCTTTTTGATTGATTTCTAATAAAGAATATGATGTTGAAAATTACTTTGTGTGTTTTACTTATGTTAATTTAAGTCATAGTTCACTATTAACTTGTTTTATATACTTAAACTGTTTCAAACTATAGTGAATGGGGAACAACAAGTGGTATCAGAGCCTGGCTAATTATAAAACTCGTTTTTTTAGGCCGCTCTAAAAGTTTTTAAATTAGGATCCTAAATGGCTGAAATTGATGTACCCCAACTAGTCGATAAAAAGGGTGGAGCTTATTCAGCTGTTGCCCCTAGACTTGAAGTTGGTGGTTGGATATGAAAGTGCTGAAGAATGACAAAGTACTGAAAAAGTCAAAGTACTGCTAAAGAAGAAGTCAAAGTACTGCTGTCAAAGTCAAAGTACTGCAAGGCTAAAAGAACTGTTATATTCGTTTATGGAAAGCTTTGTAATTCTAGAATATTCTTTATTAGATTACTTGTCGTACAAGGATACAAATTGTAAACCGACTAGGGTTATCCTTGAGTCTATAAAAGGACCCCCTAGATTGGCATTAGAGGTACGAGTTTACAAGTTTAGTACGCATATTATTAGAGTTTTAGAGTTGTTAAAGAGTCTGCATAATAAGCAGATTTAGAGTTATTAATAAAATCATTGAAAGTTAAAGTTATATTCTTCTTAGCTTTGTTAAGTAAATTCCGCATACTTAATAAAGTTTGCTCAGTGTTTCATTGTTAATAACTTAGGATTTATCCGAGGTTATTAAACCTTAACAAGCTATTTAAGTTAGTTTGGTTAGAGTACATCGATCCAACAAGTGGTATCAGAGCTTGTGTGGAAACTTTGACTAAGAAGAAAACCGATTTCACAACAAATCCTAAAGATGTCGACTGAAGCTGCATCAACTCCTATCTCTGAGGTATGTTCTAAGTGTCATGATTTTTATCAAAAAGTTATGTGATTGAAAGAGATAACTGTATAAGGGCTAGGTCTGAGGTAGCAGGTTATCAAATAACTTTAGAGTCCATGGAAGCCAAAATAATAACACATGAAAATAATGAGATGGCTTGGGCAGAAAAGTATGAACAACAGGACTATCTGTTAAAACTAAGTGAATGGAAGTTAAATTGTAAGATTTCTGAAATTAAGAAACTGACTAAGGAAAAAGATGAATTGTTAGCAAAGTTTGATGCCTGGAAAGAATCTGGTCTGTCTCATGTTACTTATGTTCAAAAACAGAGAAGAGCTTACATTATAATTGGCTTAGGTTTTGGTATGGACTTTGATAACATAGAAGAAAACCCATCTAGTAATCAGGATGAATGTGAGTTTGAGGATATAACCACTAGTGATGATGAACTCACTAATTATGTAGACACATCTAGTAATGAGGAATCAGTTAGTGAAACACCTCCTGAGTTTAAGAAAGACAATGGTTATCATGCTGTCCCTCATCCTACTGGCAGTCATCAACCCCCTAGACCTGATGTTTCTCGTTTTGGTGTAAACAGTCTAGAGTTTAGGAAGAAGCTTATTGGTCAATCTAGGTTGGGAAACCCAACAGAAACTGTTGAAAACCCTAAGGATAATGAAGTTAAAAGTCAAGCAGTTCCTTCTACTCAAAGTACTGCTACAGCAGTACCTTTAGGGAAATCTTTTCAAAACAGTACTGTTAAACCTTTTTGGGATAACTTTGGTCAAAACAGTTTTAATCATTCACCTAGAAGTCAAAATATTTATGGTCATAGACACAAGGGAAGACATTTTGGAAGTATGGGTCAAAAATTGTGCTTTGTTTATTACAGTCCAGATCATTTGATTAAGCACTGTAACTTTCACTCAGAGTATCTAAGCAAATTTCCAAAGAATAGAACTGCCAACCAAAAACCTAGAGATAATAAACCAGTCTGGACTCATTCAAATAGGGTAAACCATAGCAACTTTTCACAAGACTATAGGTACCCTCACCAGAGAAGACCTTTTTCAAAACCACCAGTACCTTCAAATAATTTTCAAAGACCTCAAGCAGTACTTTCTTAGATTTTCAAACAATCAAGGTACTGAAACCACTTTTTGGAATGGAAGGCCTAGGAAATCAAGTTATTATCAATCTAGAAGGCGTTACAACTCCAGAAGAGTATTTAATTCAAGGGAATTTTCACCAGAAGTTAAAACCAAATGGGTTAAGAAGAAAAGTACTGATGGGGAACAAACAGTACTTTCAGCAAGTCAAAGTGAAAGTGAAAAAGAAAATTTAGTTGAAAAAGAAAGTTTTGTTGAAAATCCACAAGTTTTGAATCAAAAGATAATACTGGATCATGCTTTAAAAAACAGTGGAGACTACATACTTACAGAATGTAAGTATGTCACTCCATAAGGGGAACACAAGTCAGTAATGGCTTGGGTTCCTCAAAGCAACTAACTGTTTCATCTTATTAGACAGGGAAACCCAGAATAGGAGCTTAAAGATCATTTTATTATTGATAGTGGTTGTTCTAGTAGCATGACATGAGACAAAGAGATTCTGTCAGATTGATATTATTAGTTACTAAGCTACATTTGAGGGGAGGACTATTTAGTATAAGTATAGTCCTATGCATTGCTTGAGGGGAGGCAATCTTATGTTTAGCTGGAATGTTAGAGAAAGTACTGCTTTTTGGTTTTATGAAAGTACTGCTTTGGAAAGTACTGCATACGTGGAAGTACTATTTGTCTTATTAAAGTACTGTTCTAACGGTCATATTGAGGGGTAATTCCTACTAACGGTAACTTAGTTATTAAGGGCTGTGATTTTTTAAATCTCACCTATAAATAACTACTCTCTGAATTTCCCTCTCAATTTGATACTTTTTAATCTTTTCCATATCTCTCTCACTTTCCCCCATATTATTCATCTTTTCTCTTACTGTGTTCACATAATCATCAATGGCGAATCGTAATATAGTTTCCAAACACAACATGGTGGCAAATTTAGAAAAGACTGAAGCTAATGTTATCTTTCATGATATCATTGATTTTCTCACTGGATCGCCGATTAGTTATGCACTTTTAGTGGAACCAGATATGATTGAGCCCTAGATCAACAATTTTGGGCAACTGCTAGGGTTCATATGGAGAATGATGACTCATATATTCAAGCTAAAGTTGCTGGGAGAACTGTGAAGATTACTGAAGCCTCTATTCGTGAAGACTTATTGTTTAATGATGAAGAATGGGATGTTGGTTTTGATAAGCAACTTATTTGAGATACATTCAGAGACATTGGATATGAAGGGTCCTTAACCGAACAAACATTCAAGAAACCCTTATTTTGTCCACACTGGAAGTTTTTGGTTCATGTGTTGCTTCATTGCATTAGTGCTAAAAGTACCTCATGGGAGCAGTTCGGTTCTAACATAGCATCTGCTATAGTAGGTACAAATCGTGTTTTCAATTTTTCAAGGCTAATTATTGATGGAATGCTCTCACATATCTCACATGGATCCAAATGGTTGATGTATCCAAGGTTTATTCAAGTTTTCTTGAATAAACAACTTCAAGATGTGCCAAAGCCTACAAGTTTACTACCTGTTGTGGTACAACAAGCAAAGATTTTTACTTTTATGGAGAGGAAAAGTGATCTCTTCACTGGAAGGCACACACCATTAACTACTTCTATGATGGAAGTTGTTCAAGCTATCCGAGATGAGGCCGCAGAGGATGATGACAGAGACAGTACTACTTCTACACAGGGTACTGCTTCTCAAAGTGCTGCGTCCAAAGGTCCTGCATCACAAAGTACTACTTCCCAAAGTACTGAAGCTGAAGCAGATGTTGCAGTTTCACCTCCACCATCTCCACAAGTATCTGTTCATGATTCTAAACAAGAAGAACACCCACCATTCTCTCCCAATGATTATACTTCAACAGATGGGCTTCAAACATCTGGAGGAGATGAGGGAGATGTGGCATCTAAGGGTGACGTTCTTAACAACTATGCTTTATCAAGGGAATTAATAAGATTAAAGAAGTCTTTTGAAGATCAAGCTACATAAATTCAGAAGTTGAAGCTTAAGTTTAGACGGCTCAAGAAGTTTGTCTGGCCATTAGTTCAACATCATCGTTTATGGGTTAAGTCTCAAAGAAGGCAAGGAAGGCCAGTTAGGCAATTTACAAAGACAACCAAAGGAAAGAAGGTTCAACCATCATCTTCTGTCCAATTGGGGAAGAATTTAGAAGAGAAGAATTTGAAAGAAGATGATGTTAAGGAGAATGAACCTCAAGGTACTGAAGAGCATTTTAATATTGAAAGTACTGAGGAAGAAAGGACTGAAGTTCAAGGTACTGAAGATCAAAGTAATGCTTTTCAGGCAAGAAGTTATTACTCCAAGGTTGTTAGATTTTGAAGAGGAAACTGGTCCTTCAACTGTTATACATGAAGAAGAAGCTGGTCCTTCAACTATTTTTCATGAAGACGAAGCTACACCCAAACCTATACATACTGCAAGTGATGACGAAACCATTGCTGAAATCTTGCATGATTTATCAAAGCCAAGGGGTGTTAGCATTCCAGGAGTTGTAGAGGAACAACCAAGAGATTCTCAACCTGCTATTGATCCAAAAGATAAAGGAAAGGGCAAGATGATTGAAACGAAGAAAAAGAAGCTTACATTGGCAGATATTAGAGCAATTGAAATTGCTAGGAATGAGGAAGCAGCTAGAAAAGTACAAGCTGAACTGAATGCTGAACTTGCTAATGAAGAAGCTATGAATGAAGAAGCAGCTAGGAAATTACATGAAGAATTGAATGCTGAAGCTGCTATACCATCACCTCTTCCTATTTCTTCTCTACCAAGAAGACCAAATCTTGCTAAGGAAAGGAATGCAATGATGGCCTATTTGAAAGGTCAAGGATATATTGGATTGAATAAGTTGAAGTATGTTGAGATGAAAGAACTGTATGAAGCTGTTAAAGAAGCTTATAAGAAGAGTGTTGAGAATATCAAAGATTATAAGGATGATGATGCTCAGAAAGAAGATGTTAAGAAAGGAAGCTTAAAAAGAAAAAGAAAAACTGAAGTTGAAGATTCACAGTCATCAAAGAAGACTGAGTTAAGATCTGAGATAGATGATGAGCTAAGGAATTACTTAAGAGTAGTAGAATTTGAGTATTCTAAAGATGATACTGAAATGAAGATGAACAAATCTCCAATAACTAATTTTGAAGTTGTCAAATCCAAGGATGGAAGTTATCTGATGTTCGTAGAGAAGATGAAAGCTTCAGAGTGTTCAGTATGCTATGGGATTTATTGCACGTAATAGATAGAGTGGATTTATTTCATCTATATCATTTGGTGCGAGATTATTTTGAACACAATCCATCAGAAGGAGTTGGTTTAATCTTACTTGGAGATCTCACAACTATATGGGAAACTAAAGAACAAAGTACTGCTGAGATTTGGAAGAACCAAGAAGATTGGGAGATTGTTAGCTGGAGATTCTTTGAAGAATCTGGAGTACATGTTCTAGAGCTAGAGGATGGGACAATGATTCACATGTTAGCAGACAGAAGATATCCTCTTGCAGCAGATCTTATGAGGAGAATGCTAGAGCATGGAATGAAAGTTGAAGAAGACAATGAAACTGCTCTTATGGTCATCAAATTGTTTATCAGATGGACTACTATTGCTGATGATGATGAATAACTGGTATGAATTTTAATTGAATAAATTCTTTTTGAAATATCAGTACTTTATTCAAAGTATTGCTGATCAAACAGTACTTTCATCAAAGTACTACTTGCAGCTTTAAACCAATTAATGTTTTTGAAATTTTTTTGTTAAGTGATATATTTTGAAACAAAGGTTTTAAAAATAGAATAAATGGTTTTTGAGATGGTAACAACAATAGGTTATCAATCCACCATGGTTACAAAAGGATTGGCTAATCCATGAGCAAAAGGCTCTGGTAAAGATATCTCAAATCCGTTTTTAGTTGACAACTTGCTAATAAGTTGTATGGTAATCAACTCACCATATCAGTTAATGTGAAGAGTTGGCTAGCCCACAAGAAAATGGCTTGTGGTAAAGGCTGTGGAAAAACCATTATTTGATAATTAGTTCACCATAAATGAAAGAACTAACTAGTCCAAAAGGGTACAGCTTCTGGTAAAGACAAATCAAATCTGTTGATAGCTGATGATTTGCTAAAAATCAGATAGTTATCAATGTACCATGGTCTTACACACCAAAACATTTGGCTACTCCAGAGTTAATGGCTTTGGTAAAGAGATCTAAATCCATTAAATTTTCAATGATTCACCTCTCACAGGAGTTTACACACCTGGAAGTGATGAGAATAGACTGCAAATTAAAATGAATTAATGTACAAATTGTCATATGTTGCTGTGTTGCTGAAAAGATGGAGCTTGCTGGATGATGCTGTAAAAGAATAATTTCTAAGGATACTTTGATAATACTGATATGAGCACAGAGACTACAAAGATACAATCATAAGACAAAGACACAATCTTTCTATGAAGATGGAGAAGCTAAAGATAAATTTACAAAGGAACTTGAAGTCAAGCAAGTAGAATTCATGTTACGGGAGGATTGTTGGGATATGAAAGTGCTGAAAAATGACAAAGTACTGAAAAAGTCAAAGTACTGCTGTCAAAGTCAAAGTACTGCAAGGCTAAAAGAACTGTTATATTCGTTTATGGAAAGCTTTGTAATTCTAGAATATTCTTTATTAGATTACTTGTCGTACAAGGATACAAATTGTAAACCGACTAGGGTTATCCTTGAGTCTATAAAAGGACCCCTAGATTGGCATTAGAGGTACGAGTTCACAAGTTTAGTACGCGTATTATTAGAGTTTTAGAGAGTTTGATATTATTAGAGTTGTTAAAGAGTCTGCATAATAAGCAGATTTAGAGTTATTAATAAAATCATTGAAAGTTAAAAGTTATATTCTTCTTAGCTTTGTTAAGTAAATTCCGCATACTTAATAAAGGTTGCTCAGTGTTTCATTGTTAATAACTTAGGATTTATCCGAGGTTATTAAACCTTAACAAGCTATTTAAGTTAGTTTAGTTAGAGTACATCAATCCAACAGTTGGTAAATTCAACAAATGGAAAAAGCGTATGCTTTGCTATTTGATTGGGATGGAACCTTATTATATCAAGTGTATAAATAAAGGTCCATTTGTCCCAAAAACTGCTGAAGGTTTGCCTAAACCTGAAGCTCAGTGGACTCAGGATGAGAGAAGAGTGGTCAACCAGGACCAAAGACTCAAAAGTATCATCATATCATGTCTTCCTGAAGATATTATGGAGTCTGTTATAAGCTGTAGTACCTTCGGCGTGAGAGTAAGTATGAGTTATGGTTGTATAAGTGTGTGTAAGTACAAAGATGAGTGTGAAAATAGCATACCATAATCCTTTGCCCGTCCAACCTATTTATAGTGGAAGAAATAGGGTTAGAGGCACTTCTGCATGAATGTCGGAGATCATGGGGGCGTCCCATGATTGTGGGTAACCACTAGGGCTTAGTGACCCACGTTCTCAAACTTGGCGGGGGAAGCCAGGAAAGAGAGGGAGATCATGGGTTTGACCAAGTCACGAGGTTCTCTTATCCGTTGTTCCTTCGTCAACCATACCCCGAAGGGCTTAGGGCTTCAAGTGGCGAATTCCCCGTAGGTAACCTTCGTATGAATGAATGGTTTGACACCTGTGGATATTCTGGAATCCTTACTTGGGCCTTGGAATAGAAGGGCTTCAACACGTCTCGGAGGAGTGTCCTTTGAGCTGTACGGAGGGTACATCATCAAGCCCCCCAGTCGAAAGTGATGCATATGAGCGAAGAGGCATTGATTTCGACTTCATGCTTCGAAAAAATACCATCCTGCTGCTAATCCTATTAGTTGGAAGATAACTATGCATCTAACTCAGCGCATTTAATACTAATTAAACTTTTCGGCTGCCCGCTACAGGAATCACAATTCCCCATCTTACCCGGAGACCAAAAGACTTCTTTTTTAGAATTTAAAAAATTTAAATCGGATAAGAGTATTTTTGGGACACGTGTGTGGTGCTTAAGAGATGCGAAAGAGAGTATAAAAAGGGGGTAGTTGAAATCCTAGCACATTTTAGTCTCTCCGTCTCTTTCTATACGCAGTAAAATTTGATCGCCACCACTCCGAAATCAAAAGGTAAACCTTCCTTCGCACTTGTAGCTTGTTTTTTTTGTTAACAAATGGATTCCAAGTTTATCATAAAACAGCAACAATGTACATTGTCTGCAAAAGATTTACACGATCACCTAGCTGATTTTCCGATCCCATTGGAGCATAAAATCATGTTGCCTAAGTCTAATTAGGGTATATTTGATGCTCCTGAAGGTTCGTAGGGCTATATACACATGCATTTAGCCATTCCAACCTTATGATTCCACTGCACCCACTGATATTAGAGTTTATGCAATACTACAAGGTTCATATCTCTAGGTTCAACCCATTTGGTTTAGCCAAACTGACCACATTCATAGTGATGTGTAAAGCATACGGCTATGAACCAACTTTAAAGGTGTTAAGAGGTTTTTTGAATTTGTATCCTGGGGGAAACTGGTTAACCTTAGCTAAGAGGCCTGAGGCAGATGTGCCGAACCTATTTGGGAGAGTATATACCAACATAACAGCTTGGAAAGGCAGTTTCTTTTATGTACAAAACACTTTTATCCCACCCAACTATTCAGAGTTACTGAATAAGGAAAATATGTTCGATGCAAAATGGTACAATGACCCCTTGCCATATGAGGTGCGAAGGGATCCCTGCTATCATCGTTTGGCTAGATACCCTGTTGATGTGCAAGTGTTCCCCGAAGCCATCTTATACATGGCTGGGATTGCCTAGAGCTGGGAGGGGTCTCCCAAGAAGCCTGTTATCATGTACCATGGACAAAGTATGTTTCTCTACTTCTTTTAAAGCAGGACCAATGTAGCACTGATATTTATTTATGTTTGTTTCTTTTTTGCAGAGATGTCATTCAGGAATTTTATGTACCAAGATTTGGATGAAGACTTGAGTTTCATGCCAGCGGATAAGACCGAAGACTCTTACGGTGTTGGCTCTCCTTCCACATCTGTCAACAACAATGAGGTGGATACTCCAAAGCCAGAGCCTATTGCATCCACACCCCCGTAACTTGCGCTGGAGGGTCCATCTCAACTTGTTGAGAATGTTACTGACTCGGATGATCCTGCGGAGGAGGATGTCCCGGTTGTAGGTTCCACCGGTATAGCTGACAGGTTGAAAAGCCGAAAAGGAACAACTGGCAAGGCGGTTAAGTCAACCAACAAAAGGAAGAATCCTCTCCCCGCCTTCGGATCGAGGGCTGTGAAGCAGAAGAGTGTTGAAGGCAGAAAGTTTGTGAAGTCAGCCTTTGAGTTACCAGATGAATCTGTGGAGGTTCATGGTAAGCAGTTTTTCCTTACAAAACATGTGAAGTGATAATTGTCAAAATTAACTTAACCCTTATATATTGTATTGGTCGTAGGCCTTCTAGAAACGAATGAGCTTCCCAATGCTTTGGCTTGTCACTGAATTGTGGATCATGTCACCCCCCAATGGAAAGGTTTGCTGGACAATATGTCCATTGAAAGGGTTTGTGACATGCATGACAATGGTGTAGCGAGGCAAGCAGTATTGGATAATCACTTAAATGGCAGAACCAGAGAGTTGTTCAGGGCTGTGACCAAAGCTAGATAGGAGATGGATGTCATGTTTGAAAGGGAAAAACATAGGGATCAGGAATATACACAGTTGGAAGCCAAGTGTGATGAGATTGAGAAGGACCTTGAGAAGAATCCTCTCGTTCAAGACCTTCGTCAAAAGCTGGCAGAGTTGACAACTAAAATTGTCAAACTCAAGGTAGGGGAGGGTAGAGTAGTGACTCTCATTGGTCAAAATACTGTGCTTGAATCGAAGTGTGCTTGTTTGGAGAGTGAAAGATCTAGGCTTGGAGAGGTGGAAATTAAGCAAAGGGAGGAGATTGATGGCTTGCAGATGAGATACAAGATGCTGCAAAAGGATCGTGCAGAAGTCGTGTCGAAGGTGGTATCGTACATAGCCATGGAACTCTAACATAGTGATGAGTTGGGAGCACAGATGTGGAAGGTCATCAAATCAGCTATTTTTCATGGACGGTGCTTAGTGTTGGAGGAGGCTGCCAAAACAGGTAAGCCCGTGGACCTTTCCAAGATTGAATTCTACCGTCCCACATCAAAAGCTGAATATGATGAGGCAGGAAATGCGTTTGCAATCGCAGAGTACTCCTTCCTTGCTGAAGCTACCAAAGATCCTATGGCACCCCTTGAAGACCTCCTTTCCAAGAAGCCTCGCAAGCTGAAGCCTACGACTCCAACCAAGAAGACAGTGTCTGCCAAGCCTACCTTGGTTCAACCGTCTCCGATCCCCTCCCCATAAAAGCAGGAATGAAGGCTGTCGTGTTGGCAGTAATTTGGTTTCAAGGGTGGCATGTACCCTTTAAGACAATTTATCTTATTTGGCAATGCTTGTCTTGCTCTCTAAACAATTTGAATGCTTGTGATGTATGGCATTGGGCCAAAGAAAATTTAATTGGGGCTTAGGCTCCTCATGCAGGTACAAGGGCACTAGCCCTAATTTTGAATGGTATAGTGTAGGGGGAATACCTCTACACACTTGGTTATTATTTGTGTTTGTCTTGTGGACTTCTCTTACGCCATTTTTCCGACGCTTAACTTTTACATCCTAAGGTTAAACAACCTCATTGTGTGTAAATTTCAACACCAAGAATATAATGACCAAATTTGATCATTTATAGAGGGTCGCGACTCACTCTATCTCAAATCCTTTAAGTAGTATGACTTTGTATATATTTTCACAAGCGCCATAAACTACTAGGAGAGTTAATGTGAATGTTTAAGTAGGCGTAAATGATGAGGCATTTATTACACCTTGTGCCCTTTTATTTGACATTGAAACTCATAAACGACTTGGTTGAAAAAATCTTTGTGTTTAAGAAACGAAGCAAGAGATTTGTGGGAAATGTCTTATTGATCATTGAATTGGTAGAGAGGATTACATCATTCTTGAAATGAAAACTAAGACAACTACCAATAATGTTTGCTTTCCCTTGAGAAGCTTCTAATTACAAGAATGAAAAAGTAAAATTACTTCTTAAACATAGAACTTTCGAAGGTTCGTACCATTCCATGTCCTGTCGATGGGTTCTCCGAGAAGAGTGGCCAATTTGTAGGCTCCGTTGCCGTAGGCCTCAGCTATCATGTAGGGTCCCTCCCAAGTAGGTCCCAGCTTTCCCTGGTATTATGCTTTGCTTGCGCTGTTGAGGCGTAGCACATATTCCCCTGGCTTGAAGGTGGAAGGCCTGACCCTTTTGTTATAATAGCCTTCGATCTTTTGCTTGTGCATGGCTTCTCGGATGGAGGCTATCTCTCTTCTTTCTTCTAGCACATCAAGGTTTTCCCTGACCCTTTCGTCATTTTGGGAGGCATCATACGTTGCCACACGCTCCGTGTGTACACTTAGCTCTAAAAGGATGACCGCTTCTGTTCCGTATGTTAGGCTGAAGGGTGTTTCACCATTACTTGATTTAGGGTGCGTCCTGTGAGCCCATATCACTTGAGGGAGCTCATCCACCCACCCATGATGGGTTCGTCCCCAGCCTTTTCTCGATCCCTTTGACGATGTCTCTGTTGGTAACCTCCACCTGTCCGTTACCCTGTGGATGGTAGACGGACGTCCAAGAATGCTTTATGTTGAGCCCTTGGCATAAGTCGTAGAAGACTCCTTCAGCAAACTGTTTTCCATTAACGGATATAATGATGTGGGGTACTCCGAATCTGCACACAATATGCTCCCACACAAACTTCTCGATCTGTCTCCCCGTAATGGAGGCTAAAGGTTTAGCTTCCACCCACTTAGTAATGTAATCAATTGCCACCAGCAAAAATTTGACTCCTCCAGGAGCCATAGGCATAGGTCCCACGATGTCAATACCCCATTGGAAGAATGGCCATGCGGATGTAACACTTGTCATGTCCTGCTTCGGCATCTTAGGAACGTTTGAGTATATCTGACAAGCTTCACATTTGAGAATGATTTCTGCCGCATCCCTGTGCATCGAAGGCCAATAATAACCTAGCTTAATTATTTTCAAGACAACTGAGCGGGGTCCTGCGTGGAGGCCGCATGATCCTTCGTGGACTTCAGCGATAATACTCGTAGCCTGCTTGGGTCCCACACATCTTAACCAAGGCGATAGAAATGACCTTCTATATAGGGTTTCCCCTATTAGCCGGTACTGTAGGGACTTAACCCAAATTTTCCTTGCTAGCTTGGGATCTTCAGGGAGAAGACCGCTTATCAAATATTCTCGGATGGGAGTCATCCATGTCTCTCCTTCTTCGTGAACCACGTCTACAACTTCCTTGCGAATGATGGACCTTTCAGGTAAGACTTCGACAAGTACTTCTTTGGTGAGATGATCGAAGGCCATAGAGGCTAGCTTGCTCAGTGCATCTGCCTTCTTGTTCTGATTCCTACGAAAATGTTGGATGGTGTAGGAGTCGAAACATTCCAGCATCTCCTTTGTTTTTTCCAAGTACTGTTTGATGACGGGTTGCTTTGCTTCATAGGAACCTGTCACTTGGTTTGCCACCAATTGGGAGTCTACGAAAATAGCGAGAGCTTTGACTTCCATGTCTTTAGCTAGTCGGAGGCCTGCTAGCAGGGCTTCGTACTCCGCTTCATTGTTTGTGGCTTCGAACTCAAAACGAAGAGCATAAGTATGCTCCTTCCCGTCAGGGCTGACCAGCATTAGACCTGCTCCAGAACCATCGGAGCTGGATGCTCCATCTGTATAGAGCTTCTAGTCCTCCTTTACTTCAGTTAGTTCAGCTTTGGGCTATTCCTTTCCTTTGTGTGGCTCGGAGGGTGTTTCTGCCAAGAAATCAGCGAGAATCTGTCCCTTGATAGAGTTTCGACCTTTGAACTCTATTTCATGTTCCCAAGCTCAATAGCCCATTTAGCCACCCTTCTAGACTTTTCAGGCTTCGACAAGATCTGTTTGAGTGGCTTGTCGGTTAAAACTGTGATTGGATGGACCTGGAAGTATCGCCAGAGCCTCCTTGCTGCGTAGATTAGAGCTAGTATTAACTTCTCCAATGTTGGATAGTTGATCTCCGCCCCCTGTAGGACCCTGCTGACAAAGTAACTGTCGCTTATCTCGCTCTGCCATAAGGACTGCGCTAATTCTCTCCATTGAGGATGCTAAATACATGAACAACACCTCGCCTTTGATTGGGGCTGTAAGTGTTGGAAGGATTTCGATGAACTCCTTCATCTTCTGAAAAGCAGTTTCTGCGTCTTGACTCCACTGAAAAGTCTTCTTATCCACGCATCCTTTGAGTGTTTTGAAGAATGGTAGGGACCTGTCAGCCCCCTTCGACAAAAATCGACTTAGAGCAGCCAGTTTCCCATTCAGACTCTGCATGTCTTTTAGACACTTTGGAGCTTGGAGATCTGTAATTGCCTTGACCTTGGAGGGATTAGCCTTTATCCCCTGCTTAGTAATCAAATGTCCTAGGAACTGCCCCTCTTCGACACCGAAAGAGCATTTCTTAGGGTTCAGCTTCATGTTAATCGCCCGAAGCTGGTCAAAGGTTTCTTGTACATCGAGGAGTAGGTCCTCCTCCGTCTTGCTTTTGATAACCATGTCGTCAATGTATGCTTTGAGATTTCTGCCTATTTGTTTATTGAAGGCTTTATCTACGAGATGTTGGTATATTGCCCCTGCGTTCTTTAATCCGAAGGGCATCTTTCTGTAACAGTAGACACCTTTGCTTGTGTAGAAGGCTGTCTTTTCTTCGTCCTCCTTTGCTATCTGGATCTGAAAATACCCTTTGTAGGCATCTAAGAAGCATTTTAGTCAGAAGCCTGCCAAGAATTCTACCTTCCAGTCAATTTCTGGTATGGGGTAGCAATCCTTCGGGCATGCTTTGTTGATGTCAGTGAAGTCAACGCACATGCGCTACCCTCCGTTGTTCTTTTTCACCATTATTGGGTTGGCTACCCAAGTTTGGTATTTAACTTCCCTTAGGATGCCTGCTTGTGTGAGTTCGTCAACTTCTTTGCAGGCTGCAACGTTTCTTTTGGGGGCTAGGCTCCTCCTTTTCTGTTTTATTAGCTCAATGTGTTTGTACTCATTGAGTTTATTCTCCGTTCTGAAGGACTGTCCATCTATCAGCAATGTTCTTGGTACCCCTGTCATATCAGAATATTTCCAAGCAAAAATATCAAGGTTTCTCCGCAACAGTTCTATGAGCTTCGCTTTGAAATTCGTCGGGAGTTGTTTTCCTATCACCACCATTTGTTTAGGGTAACTAGGGTTAACTACAACTCGCTCTTTCGTATCTGTACAACTTAGAATTGCTATCGGAGGCTCCTCCAATTCTTCTTTGATCCTTTTGACACCATATAGTCATATACACCCTTATCCGCCCTATAATTAGAATGAACAGTTCCTACTCTGAAGGGGGTTTGGAACTTAATAGCAGCATGTATGGTGGAAACAAGAATGCCCATATTTTGCATAGTTGTTCTCCCTATTAACAAATTATAAGGAGAATGTGACCTGACTATGAAGAAGGTGAGTGTCTCCGTGCGGGATAAGGGACCTTCGCCTATGGTGATTTCCAACGGTACTTCTCCCAGGGGCCATGAGTGTTCACCAGAGAACCTTAACAGTGGTGTTTTCGAGTCCACCCTTCGTGAGCGTATGGATGACTTGAGCTTTAGGAAACAATGCTCATAAATGATCTCACATGAGCTTCCACAATCCATATACACTCTGTTTTCCTCCCTATTTGAGATTCACACCTTGATGACCACGGGGTCAGTCGAAGGTGTCTGCCCCAGGATGGAAGGGAAGGTTATTTCTCCTACACTTCCCAGCTCCCCATCTGCTTCCTTTCGTTTCTAGGTTGGATCATTCATGTGCACCATTAGTATCAAAGCCTCTGTAGGGGTAGCCTCCTTCTTATTCCCCTTCCATTCACCCAGTTGGGTGTTAGAGAACTTGTCTTTTCCTTTTTTGATGCCCTTAACTAGATGTGCTAATTGTCCGGACGGTACCACATCTTCGATATGCTTTTTTAGCTCTCTCCAGTTGTTTGTGTCGTGTCCATGGTCTTCATGGAAATGGTAGTACTTGGACATGTCTCTGGCTTTGCTTCGTGCTGACATCCGAGGTGGTGGATCAAAGGACTTTGCGGCTTTCTCGATAGCCAGAATCTCCCGGGGAGATTTGACCAAGTTTGCCAAGAGTCCATGGTTCGAACCTTTGTTGTATGGAGTGAAGCGGTCTGTGTTCTTCTTCTTATTCTTGGATCCTTCCCAGGAGGACCCTCGAGAGAACTTGTCAGAAGCTTCCTTTTGCTCTATCGGAGCCCCGTTTGCTGCTACTTCTTTGGACTCAATCCAAGTGTAAGTCTTCTCCATCAGTGCCTTGTAAGTGGTAGGAAGATCGGTGGACAGGAATTCCACCAAGCTTCTCGTCCGAAGGCCATGTATAAAACCTAAGATCCTTTGATCTTCGTGCAAACCCAGAATTTGCAAAGTTTCATCGGTGTACCTCGTAACAAAAGCCCTTGTGCTTTCGTTGTCCCTTTGCTTGATGGTGTGCACGGCTAGATGGGTCTTGGTGTACTTCTTCTGTTGGCTAAAGTGTGATCGGAACTTAGCCTTAAGTTCGTCTAGACTTACAATGCTTCCCAACTTTTGTCCATTCCACCATATTCTCGCGGAGTCTCGGAGTGTGCAAGTGAACATGTGGCATGCTACGCGCATAACCCGCTTTTGCATCTTGATAGCGCCTTCAAACAAGTGTAGGAAGTTATCAGGGTCGCCTTTTCCATAGTAGGTGCCTATGTGAGTGGGCATTTTTACACCGTCAGGTAGAGGGTAGTCTTCGATCCACTTCACGAAAGGTGTACAGGCTCCAGAGGCTTCGGTGTAGTATGGGTTGTATGGAGGTCGATAAACAGGTGTAGGGTTATATGGGTTAGGAAATGGTTGTGTGTAGGCAGGATAAACCGTAGAAGGTTGGTATGAAGGGTTTACACCCATCGACTGTGTAAGAACGTGTCCATAGGGCATTTGCTGGTAACTCTGATTGGGGAGAGAACCATTCGGAGGGTAAGTGTTATAGGTTTGAGTAGGTAGGTAGGGGTTCATTCCCAGAGGGGGTAACTGATTCATACCTGAGTATAGAGGAGGACCTCCGACACTCGAAACATACGAGGGGGGTATCGGAGCCCCCGTCCCTTCTTTTCCTAAGTGAGCAGCTAGGAGAAGAGGTAGGTTTACCCCTCCGTTCCCTACCGGGTTGCTTCCTCCATTAGAGTTCTCGCTCCTTCTTTCACCTTGCACTCTTTCCCTTCTTCCCGGATCTCCTCCGGGACCTTCTTCAAAACCCACCGTCCTTCCATTTGACCTTTTGATGGAAGGAGAACCATTTCGTAGGGCCGAGCGCCCCCTGTTAACCAGTCGAGGCCTCTCCTCTATTTCAATCTCTTCGTCATACTCCTCACTGGAGTATTTCAACTCTCTTTGCATTTCAGTGTTGCGAACCTGCCTCTTATGAGCCCTTAGTAAAGAATCTAAGGCTTCAAAGTTTGCCTCAACGAAGGCGGGGCTAATATCTGGAATAGGGTTAGCGGATGTTGAGGCGTGATGTACGGGAGTGGTTTCCAAACGAGATCGTGTGGTGAAGGTTGAGGCCGTTATGGGGGCGAGATTATCGGTGTTAGTTGTGTTGAGAGGGACCAGGGTAGAGAAACCTGGTGGAAGTGTATCTTCTCTTCCTGGTTCCATGCCGGAAAAGTAGCGTAGTCGGTTAGGGTTTTAGGACTGGGTGATTATGGGACTAATAGTAGTGGTCCCACGGATGGCGCTACTGATTGTACAATAGATTGCACTACCAGGCTTCGATGATGATCAAAGGTATGAGGGGTGTATGTTCCAGTCAAGACTTGCCTTTCACCTAAGAATAAGAAATACGAAACACTACGTTAAGTGATTACACAGGGGTAGGAGCCTGCGAACCACCTCCGGCGTGAGAGTAAGTATGAGTTATGGTTGTATAAGTGTGTGTAAGTACAGAGATGAGTGTGAAAATTGCATACCATAATCCATTGCCCGTCCAACCTATTTATAGTGGAAGAAATAGGGTTAGAGGCACTTCTGCATGAATGTTGGAGATCATGGGGGCGTCCCATGATTGTGGGTAACCGCTAGGGCTTAGTGACCCACGTTCTCAAACTTGGCAGGGAAGCCAGGAAAGAGAGGGAGATCGTGGGTTTGACCAAGTCAGGAGGTTCTCTTATCCGTTGCTCCTTCGTCAACCATACCCCGAAGGGCTTAGGGCTTCGAGTGGCGAATTCCCCGTAGGTAACCTTCGTATGAACGAATGGTTTGACGCCTGTGGATATTCTGAAATCCTTACTTGGGCCTTCGAATAGAAGGGCTTCGACACGTCTCGGAGGAGTGTCCTTCGAGCTATACGGAAGGTACATCATCACATCCAAACATTAAATGTATACCAATTCTGTTTTACGTACAGTTTATGACACAAGGCGCATAATGAGTTGTTACACATGTATCCTTTTCAGTTTGTTAATGTGTTGAACTTTTCAAACGAAGTTGTAGGATGAGTTCAACTTTCACTTTGATCAGTTGTTTCTATGATCATCGTTGTCCAATTATAGTGATTAAGTCTTTGAGTTGCTATGATCATTGAATGCAACTATATTCAACGACTGAGTCTTCAAGTCCCTTTGAAGAATAAAAATGTTGATTTTGCAACCTTCACAATTTGACTAGCATGCATGCAAATATAGGAGCATGAGTCAAAATTTGTCATACAAAAGTTAACATGAAAGATAGTCGGCAAAAAGCATTTATAAGTTTATCTAAAGGTACAATGTAATTATCATATTTTAGTGTAACTTTACATACATTGAAAAGGACGATAAGGCCTTTAGTCCGTAAAAGCAATATATATTACTTTGCAACCCAAAAGGTATAGCCTAGCACAACCTCATATAAAGGTGTGTGATTTGTGCATCCAAATTTCTTTATATATTTTAGGTTTCAAAGTTCACTTCAAACATCAAAAAGTTAACAATGAAATAATATTTCAATAGTTGTCAAACTTTGATCGGTAAAAGATATAAACTAACTCGAAGATAAAAAAAAAGAGATCGTTACAATATATTTTTATCGTTATATTTACTTATCATATATAAATTTATGCATAGGAAGCCCAACTACTACAATGCAAATTAATGAGCTCTTGCAATGAAATAGCTCTTGAATTTGATACCAATCTTTTTTTATTTATCCAAAACAGCTTATTATCGCCTGAATTTTGGTCATTAGAGAAAATTCATAACCGGATCAAATCGACTTCCGAATTAAAGTTACCCATCAAAATAACATGTTTGTGAATATATATTATTCTATCAAACTTGACAAAAATGTGATGATATACATTCGAGAATGTGAAATCTTAACTTAACTTTAAACTTTAAATAGTTGAGAAATGGATATATTTTTTTAGGGTTAATAACCTTTTAAAGCACCATATTTGTCAAGAATGACAGTTCTACGTAGCAAACTAAAAAAATAACTCTTTTAGACATTAATGTTGACATTTTTTTTTCTTTCTGTAAGTATTATGACCATATTATAACCATTTTACCATTTCTGAATTTTTTTCGAAATATTTTTTTTCTAAATTTTTTTTTCCAAATCTTTTTTTCAATTTTTTTTGAGAAATACTTTTTTTTGAAATTTTTGTTCCAAAATTTTTTTTCTGAATTTTTTTTTTCGAAATTCTTTTTTTTTTCTGAAATAATTTTTTTTAGAATTTTTTTTGTGACATGCGATTTTTTATTTTTATTTTTTAGATTAAAAAAAATTCTGAATTTTTTTTTGAAGTTATGTTTTTTTTTAAAAAAAATATTTTTCGAAAGGTAAAATGGTCATAATACTTAAAGAAAGACAAAAATGTCAACATTAATGTCTAAAATATTTAATTTTTTAGTTCGCTACGCAAAACTGTCGTTCTTGACAAGTATAGTGCTTTAATAGGCATTTTACCATATTTTTTTTTATTAATCTTCATGGCTCATGAGTATTAACTATTTTTCTAATATCCATGGTTTTGTTTATATGAAGAAAAAATATGGCTGGTTTATTATAATTTAATAATGACATATTAAATTACATGTGAAGATAAGGTTATCATTTCATTATCTATAATATAAATTTTGTGTTGAGTCACTTGATTTTCTCGATCAACTTTTTGCATTCGAGAATCAGAAAGATATATAGTACAATACTTTTCAAGTTTGAACATGTAATGATTAATCATATCTTATTTTCAGAACTGAAAAGTTTCTTTTTAGGAGAGTTGGCAGTTGGGGATAGTCTCGTGTCATGAAGTTGGTATCATAAAAAAAGTGATGCTACTTCAACACTTTTTGGCCATAACATCACTTTTGCTCATGACATCAAAACACTCATCCTTTGGTGTGGTTTCTCAATACCCCGCTAAATCACACATAAAAAAATGTGTAAAGAACGTGTATAAAAACATGTAAAAAAACGTGTATAAAAACGTGTGAAACCCATATATACAACCGTATATAAAAACGTGCATAGAATTGTGTAAAAAACGTGTATAAAAACGTGTAAAAAACGTACATAAAACCGTGTAAAAAAAGTGTATAAAAATGTATATAAAAAGGTGTGTAAAAACATGTTTAAAAACATGTTTAAAAAAGTGTATAAACGTGTATGAAAAAGATGAAAGTCAAAGGACTAAGTGAAAGTCAAAGCAAACCACATGGACCATTACTGTAACTTTTTTAAGTGAAAAAAATGTCAAACGACTAACGGTGAAAGCCAACGCAAACGTCAGGGACCATTATTGTAAATTTTTAAAGTGGTAACCTATCAATATTACGTATATTGGTAAAGATTTGAAAGTATATTACGTATGTGGAGATTAAAATAAGTATGTTACGTATATTGGGTAATTTGAGAAAAGTTTGTTACGTATATTCAGCCTTCACCCTTAAAATATTGATTTATTTATAGATGATGTTATCATTTATTCAATGGTACAATAGTCACTAACAATATAGGCAATCAACATTACTTAAATTTTAGTCATTTTAAGTATAAAAAATACACATATATACATTATAAATTCTAGATAATAAGAGATAAGAGTGCCGGAAGCAATGCAGGTTATTCTCAAGTCCTCCGTTTATCACGACAATTTTTACCTATAATATCCTATAACGACTACAAAAAATAGTTCTATTCTCCACACTTATTTTATCACGGTATAATCAATTGTGGAATATTTTTTATATGAATAATAATTTTGCTACATTATTAAAAAAAATAATCAACGTATATTAGTGTGTACAATTATAATAAAGGTACACTTACATGTGTCACAAATGTTTTTACATTTTTTATTGTAAACATTTTTTTGCAAATTTGTCACACTTTTAGGTGTGGACATTCAAAAAATATTTTTACACAATAATATCTCCACACTTATATGTGTAGGAAAATTTCTCACACCTATTATTACCACACATGAAAAAATGTGGACTCTATAATTTTACATATTCTTAACCGTGATTATTTAGCGTTTAAAATGTAAAGAATTCAACTAGTTTTTTGTAATGAACATAAAACTTGAAAAAGACTCACGTCAATATAACCCAAGTTATAAATACAAAGGGGGCAAATCCAATCCCTTAATTCTTTGATTTCAATTCAATTGTTGTTTGATGTTGGTCTCTCTTAACAATAATTTACCTTTCTAATATTCTGCCTTGATGAATGGGAGAGACCCACAATTTATATTCAATTTACACTAAAAAACACATATAGCCTTTGTTATACTCTTGGCGCAAAACGTATAACACAAATCAAAGGTACATCTATAACCGTAATAGAAAAGTTGGCTATCACTTAGCTATGTGACATGTATTAATCAGATTTGATGAATTACAGAGGTTACATGACATTAAATAGAAAACTAATTAACCTAAACCTAGTAACTAACGGGAATCCAACGGGCTTACGGGTCATTATTATCTAACATTACCGACATTGATAAAATGTAAATAAGTGACATTAAAGTATTCAATAATTATCTCCTTTAATTTAAGAAAAATTAATACAATTAAGTTTTATGTTGTATCATTTGCTTATTTTTAAAATTTTGTGAGGTTGGTGATCAGCGAGAAAATGTAATTTCACGATTGATCAATCATCATATATATCTTCATTTATAAAATGGTTACTTTTCTTAAACAATGTCTTCATTCAGCTAGAGTACACAAAGTGAAGGATATTCTTAGTTTGAAAATTTATAAGGGAGGAAGGAGTGGTTGCCTAATACCCTAATACCCTAATACTCTGGGGTGCCACATCACCTCTATCCAATAAAAACCTTGCAACTCAAAACTACCCCAATACTACCCTAACACTACCTTAACTAGACGGAGTGGTACCCGATCCTACCCTAACACTACCTTTCATAAAAAGACAAAAAAAAAATAGAGAACAAAGCTTAAATCGAGCGGGTTCCGAGCTCGATTTGGTACAAAAGTTCAAGTACCCTAACTAGTGGGGGCGGTGTACCCTAATACCCTAACACTACCCGAAGCACTACCCGATGACCACTCCGTCCACCCTTGACACGACCCGTTTACATGAACATGTAATAAATAAAGGTGATCAGTACATAAGTACACATGCTAAAAGAATATCTTATGTGAATTTCAAGCTAGCTTGATAGCACGTGAATGAATTCGTTAAACACATGTAAACTCGCCAATCACATTGCTTGAATATCCGCTAAACTGCTAATTAATTAATTAAATTACGTCCGCACACCAAAAAACTAAATAATAAATTACGACCCGTGATTTTATGCATGAATTATGATTACAAATATATACGTTTGTTTTTTTTTTTTTTTTTTTTTGCTCGAGTAGTTATGCTGCTAAATAATTCTAACCAAATTTCACAATACGAAAAGTCAACATTCTACACACTTATTTACGTATATTATTTCAAAATTTGCTACCCCCGTACTTTATTTCTAATTATAGAGCGTGCATGACATTAAGAAATTACTGTAGTAGTACTCTTATTTAGAGGTGGCAAAGCGGGAGTCGGGCGGGCTCGGGCCACAAGTCTAAATGGGCACGGACACGAGTCAAACGAACTCATGTTTTACGAATCGTTTAAGAAAATACTTACAACAACGAAATTTTTTCTAAAACCGAACACCTCATTTATATTTAAATAACTAAATTATTATAATTTATCAGTTTTTTTTAGAAACAACTGCAGTGTTTTTCACTTGAGAAAAAAATATGTGGTCGTTAATGTTCATTTAACTTTTAAAAGAACCATACATGTTTATTTCAGATGAAAGAATAAGCTAAATGCGCCCAAATATTTACAAATTATCTCATAAAAACCTATGATTTTGAACACAAATTACCACGACTACTCTCTATCGCACGTCATTTGCCTTGCATAATATGCTATTATAAAAGGCTGAAAGCACATGTTCTTCTTTTCCTTTAAACAAATAAGGCATAGTTCTTTGGTCGGAACATTTTTAGTCTATAAATCATATTTTATGTGTTTTTTTTCGGATTCACACTTCTATAAACTCCAAAAAACTGTCTTACAAGATGACTTGAGAGTTTGACATATATAACAACTTAAAACATAAACCAAAAGTAGAACGAAATGCAATGCAAAAGCTTGTTTCTATTTGCCATGCATGTGCTTTAGTTTTCCACATAACTCGCAAATGTCCATCTAATTAAAGTTTCCTTTTAATATTAGGAAATTTGAATGCATTAACGAAAATATGACAAAGATTTGCCATCTTTACGTAGTACTTAATTAGTTATTGAGTTATTGATACAAGATCACGCATAAATTGACCCACGTCATAAAAAGCCAACATAATGGAAAAGAACGAAAATGAAATGTGAACCAAAGTCGAACTTTATTAGGAAGAAATTTGAACCATATGTATGAAAAAAAGAAGTATGTCGATCTAAATTAGCTGATTGGTTCACATATGATTTGATCTACGCTAAAAGTCTTTGAACCAGCATTTTCTTAATTCAAAATTCATTTGTTAACATAAATTAAAGGCGATTATAATCTATGGGGATGATGATTTTATGTCTTTTAGGGCGAAAAATGAATACTTTTTGTACCTTATTTGCGTGTACTTGGTCCAAGCACATAGTGTAGATAGATCATATCTATACTTACGGCATCTCTAATGCATTATATAATTTTGAGTTTAATACAATGTCAAGCATCTCATTAAATTATACAAAACACTCTCAATGCATTAAACTTTATATAGTTTAATGAATTTCAACATCATATTATTTTTATTACCTACAAAATACTATATATGTATAGTACAAAACACAAAGTACAAGATATAAAGTTTATATATATTATTTAAATGTAAAAAGATTAAGGAGGTCCACTACATGTAGTTTAATAGTCGGTTGTACATTATTGAGTGAGGTTTCAATATATGAATGACATGAAATTCTACAATTAATTGCATGATGAGTCACCATGCTATTGATTGAACAATAAAGCTCCATTGCGGATGCCCTTAAAATATACGGACATAAGCAATATATGCATGACTGCAATGATAACAACGAGAAAAGTTGCACTCGCGCGTAGCTGCGAAGTCTTTTCTCGTTAGTTAAAAGCATATCAATATTGGAATTTATTATTATTATTATTATTATTAGAGTGAATTACATAAATCGTCCCTGTGGTTTTTCGGGTTTCACATGTTTGGTCCCTGTGCTTTTTTTTCATCGGGTCCTATCCTTGTGGTTTGCCACTTTTATGGATCCTATCCAGTTTTCACAACCACATTTAATCGCTCCTAAAATACCCCCCACGTGAGTAAAACATGATGGGTAAAATTGTAATTTTGATTTCCCCTCTCTTTATGCTTAGCGTATAAAATTGTGATATCCTTTATATACTTGACTTTTCAACATCTTAGGAAAAAGCACACACACAAAAACTAGATTTATAACACACACAAAAAAACACACTAGAACTAGACTTTGTTTTTCTCATTGTTAAACTTGGCTGGTTTTTGTTACTCCGTATTTTGACATAATATCATGCTTTTAGGTTAGTTGCGGTATATCTTGGTATGACCCACCAATGTGTCAAAGAGCTTTTCAAATTATACTTGGGTTATATGCGCTTAGTGAATGATCTTCAAGAAAGAGTGAATGAACAAGCATATCAAAGCTCGAAGATTGAAGTAAATTTTAGGTGCTAGTTTTTTTGTTTTTAGTGTTATGAATTGAACTCGAAATTGGTTAGACTTTGTTGAATGTTATGAGCTAAACTGTAATGACATGGTTATTGCAATTGTTGTATTTTTGAGAATGAAATGGTTAGACTTGTTGAATTTACTTGTCAAATTAAATGTGTCAAAGTGGTTGTTGTAAGTTTGACATCGGTGATAAAGAGTGGTTGTAAGTTTGACATGGTTGGTGTGAATATTGTATGTGACTTATCTAAAAACAACTACTACCAACACTGATAAAGATGTTGAATTTCAACTAATACAAGTTTGCAAGATAGATTTGACATGGTTGTGGTAAGTTTGCATTATATAATTTGCAGCTACTAAAAGTACTACCATGAACCATAAACCATAAACAAGTAAACAACTACTACAGTAAGTAACACCAATCCATAAGTTTAAACATAACATAACAATATAAGTAATACCAAGTGCAAAATCTACATTTAAACATAACATGACCAACAAAGAATACACTGATTTTGAACAATAGTAAAAAAATAACCATAGCACCAGGATTCAATTTAAAGTAATACCAAAAGCAAACATCAATCCAAAAAAAAAAACCATAGCACCAGGATTCATTCTAAAGTAATATCAAAAGCAAACACCAATCAAAATTCAAAAGTACCAGGATCCATAAAGTGCCAATCTATCAGTCTACCATAAATCACCAAGTCTTAAACAAAACATGACATAAAAAGAAAACACCAAGTTTTAACAATTTGGTGACAAAAAAATATCATAACCAAGTCTTTTGCAGTCCAACATCAGTCCAACACCATTTGTTTGGCCCATTATTTTGCAGTTAACTTACTCTTTCCAGGCTTGATTGCAGCAACTGGTTGTGAACTTACTTGAAGTCTTGAGGATCTTGTATTGGCAGGTGGTGAATCCCTAATGATAATACATTGTAATGCTCTTTTAGGTGATGAGTTTGGAGCAGGTTGAGAGCTTGATTTCCCTTTTGTTGATGTGTTTCTTTTCTTTGTTCCTCCACTAGGTTTTGGTCCCATCTTTTGACCTTTACATGACCTTCTATTGTGCCCCAGTTCCTTGCATAACAAACATCTAACTGATGACTATAATCCCCAACAACCTTATCCTTTGCTATTTTCTTTGCTCTATATGTTTCATTTTGGAAACACCCAACTGATACTTCTTTTGGAGCTGATCTCTAAGGGCAGTGGTGGGAATTTTTGGGTTAGGTACAATAGTATCCTCTACTTCTTTTGATAAGAAAGTGGCAGTGCACTTTTTTATTTCCCTAGACTGAAGGCATGTGTGGGTGTCAACAAATGTCTTAACCCTCCATGTCTCATCTTGGGTTCCCTTAGACACAAGTAAAGTCCATGGACAACTATTTTCATCTTGGACTATTGGCCCATCCACAAGCCCACTACTTTAAATCATTAAAGTATTTAAAAATAGGTGTCTTACCTTTGCATTTGACTCTCACTCTCTGCTTGTCATTCTTTTGAACATGTAATTGTCTTCTTTGCTCAACATCAACTTTAGAGACCATTTCCAATACAACATATTTGTCACCAAACTTGCGGCCTACATAAAAGTTTCCATTAGAATTCATACCTTCTACAAACCTTTGTTTTTTGGCTAACTTTCTCAAGGCTTTGTTCCTCTCTACTTCAACATCACCATCATAGTCAGATGCACTATCAAAGTCTTCAAGATCAAGTTCTTCATCCTCAGAAACATCATTGTTCTCTATCAATCCCTCCCATTCAATAGTCCTATTAAACTTCTCTCTAAAATCATTCATATCAACTTCAACATCCTCTATTATATTATCCTCATCTACCATGACACCATCATCTTCAGTATTTATCCTATCTCCTTTATTTGGCATACTAGATTCACCCTTTTCAGTAACATCAGCGTTAGTATTCCCATTATTGGTTTTGAGATTAGAAAAAAAAGGATCAAAGTCATTTGTCATATCAAACGGAGATGGCCATTTTTCTGGTTCTTTCTCTAGCACAAGATTATCCTCAGCATGGTAATTTTCTATGTAATCAGCCCCATCCCATTCATCAAACGGTACCATTTTTTTTTCAAGTGCTTTCTTAGACAATTTTTTAACAAACTTCATCTTAGTTTTTTTTGTAGCTTTCTTAGAGGGCAAAGGGTTTGACATAGGTTCTGGTACATCACCATCTAAATTGAGATTACTTTGAGGTTGCGACATGGTATCACCTATATCTGAGAACCAAAGTTCTGTGTACACCTCAATCACTTTGCATGTTCCAATATGCTTAATCATCTCTATAACATCATTGTTTTAATCCCTTCCTCTAAACCATTGTTAGGAATTTTATAATGATACAACATAACTTCATTTTTATAACCTAACAATTTTAGCATGTCACTAAGTTCGTGAACTGAAAACTCATCCGCATCAACACCATCAAACCAGTTAACCTTACCACTAATGTAACGCCTTCCTGATCCCAATGTAAAAAATCCACCATGGTTTATCTTCAATGTGAACAAGGTAGGGTTCTTAGATCCTGTTCAAATGTAGAAAAATATAAATCAATAAACTACTTAAATCAATCCCAATACTTAGCCAGGAAACTTATAAAAAGGGGAATTTTACAAAAGCATCAAATATGATAACCATAAAAACACCTACCATATGCTTCAACAGGATCAAAAGCTTTTCCATGTGGTCGAAGATAACATTTTTCGAAATCAACCATGACAAAGATTTGTGTGTGTTTGGGATATTTAAAGGTTTAATGGTGTATTTGAAAAACAATGGGGAGATAAAAATGGTTTTATCTAATCGGGGTGAATGTAAAACTAGAAACAAGGCAAGCAAAAAGAGAGGTGAAGGCCAAATTACAAATTTACCCATCATGTTTTAATCACGTGGGGGGTATTTAACGAGTGATTAAACGTGGTTGTGGAAACTGGATAGGATCCATAAAAGTGGCAAACCACAAGGATAGGACCCGATGAAAAAAAAGCACAGGGACCAAACATGTGAAACCCGGCAAACCACATGGACGATTTATGTAATTCACTATTATTATTATTATTATTATTATTATTATTTTAATAAAACATCACTTCATTAGAAAATTATAAGAAATTACAAGAAATTAGTGGGGAGCCGAGAAACTAACTAGGCCCCCACTCCTCTAGCAATAGCAAAACAAACCCTGCTAAAAATATAATTAGCACCACACGCGCCAATTTCTTGAGTGAGCGAGTATTTTCGGATTCGCTTTAGTAAGGCCACAGCATCCTTCTCAAGCTCTCCAAAGGAAGAGAATAAAAAGGGGAGAAAACCATATCCAATATCTTCACACTTAGCTGCGTACTTGACGCGTTTACGTTGCGCAGCATCAATCACCGCACGACCAGGCAGAAAATCCACCATCCCAATTTGCGTCAGGGGCGATGACCCTGTGAGATCTACACAAACATCAACCCCTCCGTTCCAAGAGTAGAGCAATATATCAGCAGAACGCAAGGTTTTGTCCAGCCTCCACCAAGCCCAATATCAACTTCCTTACCAGCTGAAATCCCGGACCGAAAACAGATATCCGACAAGGGTATCACGCACAATGTTATGTCGGTGTTTAATACCCACAATACCAGAACATGATACAGCATGGTCTCCATAAATATCGCCCACAAAAACCCTAGAACAAGCAGAGCATGGCTTCTGACTAGAGAATAAAGGAACCCCCAATCGATAGCATAACACACAGCGGTAAGTCTTGCTGTTCATAGTCTGTCCTAAACCAGAGATCGGAACCACCCTAAGCCAGTCAGAAGTATGCTCCTCCATCTGAGATTTCCATAAAGCCATTTGTCTAGTGGATAGAGAAAACATAGATTCAGCCGTTTGAGTAACATGTGTGAAGTATATATCTGCCAGTTTCTTCATGAGTTTGGGGGCAGCGACTTCACTCAGATTACTCAAAAGATCAAAATCCAATTTCTCATTAAAAGCACTTAAAGCATCATCAAAAGTAGGCCCAAAAGTAACAATATCAGAATGTCGAAGCAGTTTAGTTTGTAAGTTAGCAGATTGCAGTCTAGACGCAATAAATGCATAATACAAAACATCACCTGCAGAGTAGACACCAAGCCCTCCAAACATAAAGGGTAAGGTGGCAAGCCTCCATTGCCAATCTCCAAAACCAGGTCCAGAAGCAGTAACAATACGCTCCAAGGAAGAACGCAATGCCACATCAAAAGAAATCTGAGCACGCTAAAAAACCAGGGGAGAGCATGTGCGCATAGCAAAATATAATTTGGAAATACCAGCACAAGCACGAAGGAGGAGCAACTCACACTGGGGGTCATTAATCTTAGAAACAACATCCATAAGCTTAATAGTTTTGGCAACCCGTTTCATGAAAAGCTGACTACTAAAATCAAAATTATTATTATTATTATTATTATTATTATTATTATTATTATTATTATTATTATTATTATTATTATTATTATTATTATTATTATTATTATTATTATTATTATTATTATTATTATTATTATTATTATTATTATTATTATTATTATTTTAAATACTACAATTCAACATTTTTTTTATAAGTTTGTAAAGTTTTTGCCTTTTTGGCCCTTGTTGTTTAAACAAAATTTTAAGCTAGTTTTTTTGAAGGTATTTGGTAAGTTAAGAATGCATTTTTAATATTTTTTAAGAAAAATATAAATACATATTAACCGTCGACATCTTCTACAAAGTCATACATGTGTCAAAAGTATATCAATACCGAACTCGTTATGTTCATTGTCCAGAGGTTTCCTGGTGGTATACTTTTTCTAAACAAATTGCTAGATATATGTTAGATATTTGATAGATAAAATTAGTTATATAAAAATTGTAAATTGCAAAAGATTCAGGGCAGTTTTTGCAAAATGTTACATACCTTGAGGTCTCTTTTGTAAATATATATTTTTTTTTTGGCTAACTTTTTTTGGGCTTATTGTTTGGGGAAAAAAATATTATCTTTTTAGAAAGTAACGACGACAATACAGTGTCGTATTACACGCGCCATACTATATAGTTATAATGAAATGTTGAAATAAGTAAGAGCGGTGATATATAGGCTTAAGAATGAGATCTAACAATAGAATTAATTCATTACTACGTAAGACAAGTGTGATAAATTTTTTCTCTTTCATTATTTCCAATTAATCAACTTTTTAAATGCATCAATTATATTTTTATATAGGTGTAAATTTTAGGTATCAAAATTATTTTCCAATAAGTAAATATATGCATCACGCATGTTCGCGTGAACAAAGTGGTTTTCTTTTGTGTTAAAGAAGCTACAGGATGTAATACGAGTATTTCTATGTACTAGCAGGATACTTGCGTGTTGCGACAACGAGTAATCTGTAATTAAAATATCTGGCGACTAATATTTTTTGCCTTTGAGAATTGAAAAGTTTGTCTTTTTAAGGAAATATACACAGTGAAGTGTTTAAACATGTCGTGCTCGGTTCAAGGTGTTTTGACAGTTTCTCCATTAAAACAGCTGATTTGTTCATTCCCTCTGAAATTATTTGCTTATTAAAAAATATATATAAAAAAGACAAATGTAAAAAGGTGTGAGTGTGAACCCAGATCATCATTTAACAAAAGATCACTCTTGGGGTTCAAGGATCAATCAAGATTCAAGGGTAAGCGTATTCATGAGGGTCAAAGATCAATCAAGGGTTCACAAAAGGTTAAGGTCTTATCTAGCGGGTTCATTACTCGCGAGAAGGCCCAAGATTGCATCTCGAGGGTCATATATATATATATATATATATATATATATATATATATATATATATATATATATATATATATATATATATATATATATATATATATATTATATAAGGTCCAAGGTTAATATTTATTGATGTAATAAATTTTTTAACTTTTTGTTAAACAAGTTCCGGTGGATACATTGCATAGGGAGGGTCCTTTTTAATAAAAATTTCCAGTTTCTTGGGGTAGTTTTGCAATTGACCAATAACTTAATTAGGATATGCCGATATGGTAGTTATTAAACTCGGTTTAAGTATCAATTTCATCTTATGAATAATTATTTGACCTTTAATTTGGCCCTATAAAAATCGAAACTTATTTTAGTGGTCTAAAGTTTGAATCCATCTGTTAATGAATTGGAGATTGACAAAATAGGTCCTCCAACTTTTTCTTTTGATTACTTTTTACCTCTTTTATATAATTTTCGCCACTTGTTTAAACTTTTAATGTGTATGTTAATAGCTTTCATGAACCAAAAATGTTAATAATAAGTTCAGTGCCATTACTTTTAGCCACATTCTTATAAACAATCTAGTCGATTTCATTACTGTGATATATACAAGTATCCTACTGATGACTTTTAATCCATTGAAAAAGAACCTGTTGGAACTTTCGAGCCGCCTTTCTGATACCTTAATGATCTCATTTTCATTCTGCTCAATAATATGTTACGGGACATTTTCATTTTCCAACAGAACTGTTAGAAAAATAACACGAGGCCCAACTCGTGTCATCTAAATAAGCATAGCTGAGAATGTGCATTCGGCAAGAGCTTCACCCTTTTTATGCCTAACCACGACTAATTATACTTTCCAAATTCTACATTTTTTATGAAATGGAGCTCAACTGTATCATACAAACCTATGATACATGTTATGTAGCTTCCATTAATACCATTAAACACTATAATATATGTTCTTCTTCACATATATATATGAAATAACTCACTGAATTTGACCAAAGTCAATAATTTGAGTCAAACGCCATACATCATACTTAACAAAACTATATCCCAATTTTGAAGATATTCGTGTCAATCGTAACTATTCTATGATATTACGCAGCTTATGAAGATCTTACGGAATATTATTAAAACATGATCATCTCCAAACTCATCAAAGGTTAAACGATTTTCATTAGGAATACAGTTTGACTTTATGATGAAATCAACTGTATAAACAGAATACTATGAACTAACTTATCTAACTTCAAAAATTAAACTGATTAAACGTATATATATATAGTACACCTTTGTGAGAAGCACATGTACTAGATTATTTCATCTAGTACAGTATCATTTTACGGTAACACAGTTTGTTACGTAAATTAACACAACTTTTAACCTCTAAAAGTCAACTCTGCATACTTTAGCTAAACATTATTGTAATTTTGATTTCCCCTCTCTTTACGCTTAGCGTATAAAATTGTGATATCCTTTATATACTTGACTTTTCAACATCTTAGGAAAAAGCACACACACAAAAACTAGATTTATAACACAAAAAACAAAAAACACACTAGAACTAGACTTTGTTTTTCTCATTGTTAAACTTGGCTGGTTTTTGTTACTCCGTATTTTGACATAATATCATGCTTTTAGGTTAGTTGCGGTATATCTTGGTATGACCCACCAATGTGTCAAAGAGCTTTTCAAATTATACTTGGGTTATATGCGCTTAGTGAATGATCTTCAAGAAAGAGTGAATGAACAAGCATATCAAAGCTCGAAGATTGAAGTAAATTTTAGGTGCTAGTTTTTTTGTTTTTAGTGTTATGAATTGAACTCGAAATTGGTTAGACTTTGTTGAATGTTATGAGCTAAACTGTAATGACATGGTTATTGCAATTGTTGTATTTTTGAGAATGAAATGGTTAGACTTGTTGAATTTACTTGTCAAATTAAATGTGTCAAAGTGGTTGTTGTAAGTTTGACATCGGTGATAAAGAGTGGTTGTAAGTTTGACATGGTTGGTGTGAATATTGTATGTGACTTATCTAAAAACAACTACTACCAACACTGATAAAGATGTTGAATTTCAACTAATACAAGTTTGCAAGATAGATTTGACATGGTTGTGGTAAGTTTGCATTATATAATTTGCAGCTACTAAAAGTACTACCATGAACCATAAACCATAAACAAGTAAACAACTACTACAGTAAGTAACACCAATCCATAAGTTTAAACATAACATAACAATATAAGTAATACCAAGTGCAAAATCTACATTTAAACATAACATGACCAACAAAGAATACACCGATTCTGAACCATAGTAAAAAAATAACCATAGCACCAGGATTCAATTTAAAGTAATACCAAAAGCAAACATCAATCCAAAAAAATAACCATAGCACCAGGATTCATTCTAAAGTAATATCAAAAGCAAAGACCAATCAAAATTCAAAAGTACCAGGATCCATAAAGTGCCAATCTATCAGTCTACCATAAATCACCAAGTCTTAAACAAAACATGACATAAAAAGAAAACACCAAGTTTTAACAGTTTGGTGACAAAAAAATATCATAACCAAGTCTTTTGCAGTCCAACATCAGTCCAACACCATTTGTTTGGCCATTTCTTTTGCAGTTAACTTACTCTTTCCAGGCTTGATTGCAGCAACTGGTTGTGAACTTACTTGAAGTCTTGAGGATCTTGTATTGGCAGGTGGTGAATCCCTAATGATAATACATTGTAATGCTCTTTTAGGTGATGAGTTTGGAGCAGGTTGAGAGCTTGATTTCCCTTTTGTTGATGTGTTTCTTTTCTTTGTTCCTCCACTAGGTTTTGGTCCCATCTTTTGACCTTTACATGACCTTCTATTGTGCCCCAGTTCCTTGCATAACAAACATCTAACTGATGATATAATCCCCAACAACCTTATCCTTTGCTATTTTCTTTGCTCTATATGTTTTCATTTTGGAAACACCCAACTGATACTTCTTTTGGAGCTGATCTCTAAGGGCAGTGGTGGGAATTTTTGGGTTAGGTACAATAGTATCCTCTACTTCTTTTGATAAGAAAGTGGCAGTGCACTTTTTTTATTTCCCTAGACTGAAGGCATGTGTGGGTGTCAACAAATGTCTTAACCCTCCATGTCTCATCTTGGGTTCCCTTAGACACAAGTAAAGTCCATGGACAACTATTTTCATCTTGGACTATTGGCCCATCCACAAGCCCACTACTTTAAATCATTAAAGTATTTAAAAATAGGTGTCTTACCTTTGCATTTGACTCTCACTCTCTGCTTGTCATTCTTTTGAACATGTAATTGTCTTCTTTGCTCAACATCAACTTTAGAGACCATTTCCAATACAACATATTTGTCACCAAACTTGCGGCCTACATAAAAGTTTCCATTAGAATTCATACCTTCTACAAACCTTTGTTTTTTGGCTAACTTTCTCAAGGCTTTGTTCCTCTCTACTTCAACATCACCATCATAGTCAGATGCACTATTGTTAGGAATTATGAAAGCAGTTGGTTTCTGCTGATACGTTTCCTCTGATAGAGATTTCTGTTTCCGCTGATACATCGGTTTCCGCTGATAGCTCTTGTGCCTCGAAGGTTTCCCCTGATCGTATCTAGTTTCCACTGATGTTTCCACTGTATTAGTTTATTCAGAATAGTAGGTAAGATATGTATTAGTGCTTAGAAATCTGTAACAGATAATCATATCTTCTGAGTGTGTTAGGTATGTGTAATTGTTTATACATACAAGTCTAGTGCTTAGTATGATTAAAGTGGTTTTCTTGGTCTATAAAAGAAACCACGACCAATGTTGTAAGATAAGCCTTGGATAACATTCATAGTTATTCAAAATAGATCCATAGAGGATCAAGTGATAGTGTTTTATTATTCTTGTGTCTTGTATTTATCTTTTAAGTAAATACAACTTCATGCAAAGGTTCTCCTTAGTTGTTTTATGATTACATAGAACAACTATACCAATTCTAGGCTCTTTGAATCTATTTGGGAATCAGTTGGTTTAACAATTGGTATCAGAGCCTGGTGAGAATCTTTGTAAGAAGACACTCTTTTTCTTCTCAAAAATAAAAAACATGTCATCATCAAAACATTCTGATGCTGAGAGTGATGATCAGCAAGAAGTATCAAACGACCAGTCTAACCAAAAGTCCTCAATTCAACAAGTAGTCACTATGTCAAATTCTAGTGCAAAATTTCCTTACCTCAAAAAAGATGAATATGAAATTTGGGCCATGAAAATGGAAAATTACATTTCCAACATGGATATCAATCTCTGGCAAATCGTTTTGATAGGAAATAGCAGGAAGGCTACTACTAGAGATGATGAGGGAAATGTCATAATACTTCCACCCTCTACAGCTGCTGAACAAATTCAAGTCCAAAGAGAAATCAAGGCAAGAACTACCTTATTGCAAGCCCTTCCAGATGAGCACATGAGTGACTTTTATCATCTGGATGATGCAAAACTGATTTGGAAAGGTATAAAAGCGAGGTTTGGTGGAAATGATGAGTCCAAGAAAATGAGGAAGTCCATGCTCAAACAAAGCTTTCAGGAGTTTTCTATCTCTGAAGAAGAAGGTATCCATAAAGGATATGACAGATTTCAGAAGATCCTCAGCCAACTTAATCAGTTGCAATCCAAACCTGATGCTGAAGAATGCAATCTCAAGTTTCTTCGAGCTCTACCTGCTTCTTGGAGTCAAGTGTCTATAACTCTCAAAGCAAAAGGTGGCCTTGAGTACTTAAGCTTTGATGATCTTTACAACAAACTGAAATCTCTAGAGATTGACATCAAGGGTTTCTCTACTTACTCTCCTGTTCCATCACACTCTGCATTTGTTGGTACTACCAGTGGAAACACAATTGTATCATATAATGAGAGTCCCAAATCTTCATCAGCAGCAACATCTACTCACAAATCTTCTTCAAGAAGATCAAAGTCTAATTCAGTCTTAGAAGATGTGTTCTATTCATTTGTTGCTGAATCTGATGATCAACAACAGTTGACTTATGAAGACTTTGAACAAGTAGATAAATGGGACATGGAGGAGATGGATCTTAAATGGCAGATGGCTATGCTTGCTGTGAAAGTTAAGAGGTATGAAGAAGGTTCTGGAAGAAAGTTTGGTTACAAAGGAAGAGAACCAGCCAGGTTTGACAGAAAGAAAGTTAGATGTTTTGAATGCAATCAACTTGGTCACTTTGCTAGAGAATGTCCTAAAAGGAAGGGAGGTGACAGAAGAAAATACAATGCATACAAACTTAAGGAAGCTGAAGAGGTGAATACAGCAGCCATGCTATCTCTGGAGAACAGATTTGACTGGGATAATCATGTGAATGATGATGAGGATGAAGAACCTCAGGTTGGAATAATTGCTGATTCTACTGAAGAGGTTGCAATGATGGGCATTAACTCTCAGGTACATAACTGTATTTTTGGTTGCAGTACTCAATATAATACTCTTAAATGTGAGTTTGATGAGGTCAAAGAAAAATATAAAGAGTATTTTATACAAGCCAAGCCATATAAGAGGGCAGTTAAAACCTTAGAGAAACAAAAGATCTGGTATGATCAAAATCAATTAGCTCTTGAGGAGAAAATAAATGTTTTAGAAAGAGATTTAGAAAGCACAACAAATAAGTTAAAATATAAAAGGAAAGAATATGTGAAGGTTGTTGCTGAAAATGAGAATCTTAAATCTGAGCTAGACTTAGAGATAGGAAGGCATAAACAATGGCAAGATCAAGCTAAGAATTTAGGAAAATTGTGGAATAGTTCAATGTCTATTAAAACAAAAATGGGGTTAGGATTTAAAGATTATATTAATCCAGATAAGGTGTATGACCCCAGTGAGTACAGTGTTTTTAATCTTGTCACAGATATAGAAGAAGATAAATATAGAAAACCTGTTGAATTCATTAAACATGGTGAAATGCATAGAGTTCCTTCTTCTATTAATGGTATGGTTAAGCCTCCTAATCCAGACTATGATTCAGATGAATCACTCATGTCTTTTAATCAAAAGTCCAATGACTTATCAGACACTGGCAGTGAATCTAACACTTTTGTCTCTTGTTCTTCTAGGACTACAGAGACTCAATCTAAAGACCATGCCAGCTGTGATTCAAATAAAGAGTCTTTAGACTCTACCTCTCCTAAGTCTTTACAAGTTCCTCAAACCCAAAGTGTTACTATTAAAGAACCTTTCTCAAAGAAAACTTTTTCTAGAAACACTTCTTGCTCAGTTGATTTTGTTGAAAACAATTCTGATGTTGATTGTAATTTGAATAAGTCTGTGTGTAATGAAAACATTTCTGTTTTGAACAAGAAATTTAAGAAGAAATCATGTTTTGTTTGTGGAAGTGTTTTTCATTTGATCAAAGGTTGTGATTATTATGAGCAAAAGAGGAATGTGTGCACTAAGCAACATAGGTCTAAAAATGTTTGGAAAGATGTAGCTAACATACCTCCATATATTCCCAAAGGAACATATGTGAAAACCAACAGAAACAAATCTTTTGAAAGATCAAATTCTGTTGACAGGCCATCTTCCTTACATTGGAGAAGAAAAGAAAATAGACCACATAACAGACCTACTAGTTCTTATTTTCAAAACAATTATAGGCCTGTTAATTCTGTCTATTATCATCAAAGGGGGAATTGGTGGGACACTGCTGTTAAGTCCTCAGCAGGTTGTTCTTGGAGACCAACTCTATCAAGTTCTATGCACATATCTAAGAACAATGGTGGATCTCATCAAACTACCAGATTTACTAATGTGATCCACAAGGCAGACCCAAGTCAGTGATGACTTGGGTCACCATGTAGACTAATGTTTGTATATATTTCTTTTTGTAGGATCATCCTCTTGTCAATAAAGATATAGGTATTGTAGATAGTGGTTGTTCTAGAAGCATGACTGGGAACAAAGACAGACTTCATGATTTCATGGAGTTTCAAGGTGGCACTGTTACCTTTGGAGGAGGAGATGGTAAAATCACAGGGAAGGGAACTATAAGAACTGCTCAACTGAACTTTGAGAATGTGTATTATGTGGAAGCATTGAGAAATTTCAATTTGTTTTCTGTGTCACAAATTTGTGACAAGAAAAACTTTGTGCTCTTCACTGACACTGAATGTCTTGTTCTTTCAAAAGATTTCCAACTACCTGAAGACTGTCAAGTAGTTCTAAAGGTTCCAAGGAAACACAATCTTTACACATTCAATCTCAATGAAGTCCAGCCAGCTGGTGATTTAGCATGTTTGGTGGCCAAAGCATCCCTAGATGAATCTCTCAAATGGCATAGAAGAATGGCTCATGTGAATTTCAAAACCATCAACAAGTTAGCTAAACTTCAGTTAGTTAATGGGCTACCTTCCAAAATGTTTACCAATGAGCATAATTGTGTGGCTTGTAACAAGGGAAAGCAACACAAAGCTTCATATAAGCCCATTACAGCTGTCAGTTCAATCTCTGAGCCTTTACAGCTTCTTCATATGGATCTTTTTGGTCCAACATCTATCAGAAGTATTGATCACAAATACTACTGTTTGGTGGTGACTGATGATTATAGTCGCTATTCATGGGCATTCTTCTTGAAGACCAAAGATGAAACATTTCAGCTTCTTCAATGTTTCATTGCCCTGGTAGAGAATCAGTTAAACAAGAAGGTCAAAGCTATTAGGCGTGATAATGGGACAGAGTTCAAAAATGCAAAATTGATAGATCTCTGTGCTACAAAAGGGATTAAAAGGGTCTACAGCAATGCTAGGACTCCACAACAAAATGGAGTTGCTGAGAGAAAGAACAGAACCCTAATTGAAGCTGCAAGATCTATGCTTGCTGATTCAAAGTTACCTACCATGTTTTGGACTGAAGCAGTGAGCACTGCTTGCTATGTCTTAAACAGGGTATCCATAACTAATCCACACACAAAAACACCTTATGAACTTCTGTCTGGCAAAATTCCTACCATCAGTCATCTTAAGCCTTTTGGTTGTCATGTCACCATCCTGAATACAAGTGATCAATTGGGCAAGTTTGATGGAAAAGCTGATGAAGGATATGTTGTAGGCTATTCAGCTCAGAGTAAAGCTTACAGAGTGTATAACCTCTCCACAAAAAGGATTGAAGAAACTCTGAATCTCAGATTTATGGAGGACAAGCCAAATGTTCAAGGTGCAGGTCAAGAATGGTATTTTGATTTAGATTATCTTACTGATCATTTGGGGTATACTCGATTTAAATCTGACATTTCTGCAGAATCAAAAGAAACTTTCACTAACCATGCAGGTTCTTCAGATATTGACTCAGATTCAGATTGTGATGAACAAGTGATACTTGTTCCTTCTTTTCCCTCTGACCATATTTCAGGTACCAAGAACTCAGCTGCTTTTGATGAGGATTTCAATGATATGGGATATGCAGAAGAACTTGTGAAGCTTCAAGGTCAAGAATATGCAGCTAAAGAAGATGCTGAAAAGTTTGGTTACGAATTCTCCAAAGAAACACAAGATATATTGAGACAAGCTGCAGTCAAAGCACGCAGAAAATTTGATGCCGCTGGTGGTTCATCTTTTTCCACTGACAATGTTGCTGTTTCCACCGATAAAAGCTCAACTCCTGCTGATGACGTTGCCACTGATAATGTACCAGTTCCCGCTGACAATGATGCATCAAGATTTTCCAGTCCTTCTGACTTGGGAAATTCACAACATTCAACATCTCCATTGGATGGCATTCATCATCAATCAAGAACAGGCATCTTTGATTCTTCATCTTATGATGATGACTATGGTGCAAGTCTTACTAATCTGGCAACATCTGTAAATGTTAGTCCTCATGTTACAAAAAGAATTAACACGGTGCATCCAAAATCTCTTATTCTTGGTGATCCAACTTCCCCTGTTCAAACAAGAATCAAGTTCAAGAAGACAAAGTTTGGTGAGTCTGCTTTTCTCAGCTATATAAGGGTTCAACATAGAAACAATCATATAGACTATCAACATTGTCTATTTGCCTGTTTATTATCTCATGTTGAGCCTACAAGTATCTCACAAGCTCTTGGTGATGAAGACTGGGTAGCTGCTATGCAAGAAGAGATGCAACAATTCTTGAATCAAAATGTATGGGAACTTGTTGATTTACCTCCTGGTAAATATGCTATTGGCACAAAATGGATACTGAAATGTAAGAGAGATGCAAGAGGCATTGTGGTACGAAACAAAGCTAGATTAGTGGCTCAAGGTCATAGACAAGAAGAAGGAATTGATTATGATGAAGTCTTTGCTCCTGTTGCAAGAATTGAGGCAATCAGGCTATTCTTAGCCTTTGCCTCTTACAAAGGCTTTATGGTGTACCAGATGGATGTGAAGAGTGCTTTCTTGTATGGTGAAATTGAAGAGGAAGTGTATGTTACTCAGCCCAAGGGTTTTGTAGATCCTCATCATCCTGATAAGGTCTATAAGGTGGTCAAGGCACTCTATGGACTTCATCAAGCTCCTAGAGCTTGGTATGCTAGACTTTCTTCATTTCTTCTAAAGCATGGTTACAGAAGGGGAGCAATTGATAAAACTCTTTTTATCAAGAAATCCTCTATAGACATCATTCTTGTACAGGTGTATGTGGATGATATTATCTTTGGATCCACCAAAGAAGAATGGTGCAGAGAGTTTGAAGAATTGATGAAAAGTGAATTTGAAATGAGTGCTATGGGTGAACTTACTTTCTTCTTGGGTCTTCAAGTTAAACAGAAAACAGATGGGATTTTCATTCATCAAGAGAAGTATGTGCATGATATCCTCAAGAAGTTTGATATGGAACTTGTTAGGACTGCTACTACTCCATTTGAAGCTCCTAAGGCAAAGTCAAACAATGATCCAGATCCAGCTGTTAATGTACATATGTACAGGTCTATGATTGGATCTCTCATGTATTTGACTGCCTCTAGGCCTGACATTATGTTTGCAGTCAGTGCTTGTTCTAGGCATCAAGTCACTCCTTTAACCTCTAATTTAATTGCTGTCAAGAAGATTTTCAAGTATATAAAAGGTCAACCTAAACTTGGCCTTTGGTATCCTAGAGAATCTCCATTTCAGTTGGAGGCATACAGTGATAGTGATTATGCTGGTGCTAATTTTGATCGTAAATCTACAACTGGAGGTTGTCAGTTCTTGGGAAGAAGATTAATCTCTTGGCAATGCAAGAAACAGACCATTGTGGCTACATCAACTACTGAAGCTGAATATGTTGCTGCTGCAAGTTGTTGTGGTCAGGTACTTTGGATTCAGAATCAGTTATTGGATTATGGGTTCAATTTTATGAACACTAAAATTTTCATAGATAACCAAAGTACAATTTGCATTGTTAAAAATCCTGTTTTTCATCAAAGAACTAAACACATCGAAATTAGACATCACTTTATAAGAGATGCTAATGAAAAACATCTTATTCAAGTTGTTAAAGTTCTTTCAGAAGAAAATGTTGCTGATTTATTGACAAAAGCTTTTGATGGACCCAGATTCCAATATTTGATTGTCAATATAGGCATGATCAATCCCTGAATTTTGTGTTTGAGGGGAGGATTATGTCTAAGGGGAGGATTTTCGTTGAAGGGGAGGATTTTGTTTGTAAATATAGTATTGTTAATTTAGATTTTCTATATACAATTTTTTTTGTTTTGTGTGTATTGTGTTTTTCTAATTATTTTGCAGGTCTAAGATTCAAACACATATTCAGGGAAATCAATTGTCTGACAAAGAAGAAACAAAGTTTTATTCATTCTAAACAAACTGCATTCTGAGATGCAAGTACATCATTCAGACATTGAAAATTAAAATCTCGACCAAACTTCCAAACCAACACCCAACATTGATTCTTCCATTGAACTACTCTTCAGACAACAGCTTCACTCATCAAGGCCTCCTCTCTGGCCTTACGTTTCCCCACTGAGGCATCCTGTGATGCTCTCTTCCCCATCTATCCATCCATTCCCACACTGGTTGTGCAGGGAGACCCATTACTGTGGTTCTCCTGTTGGGATTGGAGGTGGAAGGTTGGCAGTTAGGTATAGGAGCCCTTGGTGGCTGCACAGAGAGAGGAGCAATCATCATAGACCTAGAGTTGTGAGGTCTGTAGGTGGGATCATTCACTTCATCATCAGAATCTTGTTGCAAACCCCTAAGCTCACCACTTGACAACTCCACTACATTTTGTGGAGGGTGTTCAACTTCTTCATCTGAAGAAGTATGATAGAAAGGGGATTGATATTGTGATGGGGTGGACATGTAGGTGAGTCTGTTGAGATAACCAGGTGGAAAATTGTTAAGCCATGTTGTTCCACTTTCAGAAGAAGTAGTGTCGTTGGAATGATTAGGAGAATTGCTCATTGTCAAATGGTTTTTGCTTTAAAGTAATAGGTTAATAAGTTTGAGTGTGTGTTTTTGCTGTTGTATTTAGGGTTGGTATTTATAGGCCTTTTGGAATCTTTAGGTCAGTAAAAGTAATGGTAAATATTAATGGTTGGAATTTGGATCGTTAAAAGTTCTGATTGCAGATTGTTTAGGCACTATTGTGAGTCAAAGATTTGAATTGATTCCTTTCTCATTGCCTCTGATAGTGTACTAATTTCCTCTGATGATCTGTTGTTTCCGCTGATTGTGTTGAGAAGTTACAACAGACAAAATAGAAGTGGTTTCCTCTGTTTGACTGAGTGGTTTCCTCTGATTGAGATTTCATTACCTCTGATATTGTGGTAAATTTAGGGTTTTTACTTTTGGGTTTAATTAAGTCAAAATTGGTCAACGAATTTTTTCTTATTAAAACAACTGTGTTTAGAAACCTATTTAAAATCTTTAATCAGAAGAAACCCACAACAAAATTTCCCACTTCTTTTGAATCCCTCTGATTCTCAAATCGTTATCAATGGCATCACTCGAATACAAGATCGATCACAACAAGACAGCGTTTCTGGAACATACCAAAGCAAGCACTCTTTATGATGAAATGATCGATTTTCTCTTAAGATCCAAAATCAGGTATGCTCTTTCACACTCTCCATCTATTGTTTATGACTCCCTTGTCAGACAATTTTGGGCCACTGCTCATGAGCGATCTCTTTCTGGTTCTACCAAAGAGATAGTGGCTACTATTGATGGTAGAAAACATGTGATAACAGAGTCCCTCATTAGGACTCAGTTACAATTGGATGATGCTGATGGTATTTTTGAGAATGATAAGAAGGAAATAATCTCTGGTCTAACAAGCTTAGGATATCACTTTGATGGGAAAATAGTTTGGTTTAAAAACAAGTTTTGCCCTAAGTGGAGATTCTTAATTCACACCCTGCTTCAATGCCTAAGTTCTAAGTCTGGTGGTTATGATCAATTCTCCAGTTCTATTGCAAATGCTTTAATATGTTTAGCTCAAGGGAGAAAATATAATTTTTCGAAATATATCTTTGAGGAAATGTTTAAAAATGTGAAGGATACCAAAATTAAATTTCTCATGTATCCTAGATTCTTACAAATGATTCTAAGCATTGAAACCACTGATAAAACTCCTAGAGTTATTAATAAATTAACCGCTAAGTTATTTGCAACTATGCAAACTGGTTATACTGGAGAACATAGGCCATTACTACCAACTATGTTGCCTGGTGTTCATGTTGCTCCTGATGCATCTGCATCAGTTGCTTCTGATCAACCACAACACCCACCATCACCTAGACTTGTTGCTCCAGAGGAGCCTGTGGTTGCTTCTTCTTCACAGGATCAAATTCCTGTGGAAAATGAAGTTAACCTTATCTCTTCTAGTGGTCAACCAAATAATACACCTAGACAACATATTGAAGATGAGGCTACTTTTAATGAATTTATTGAGTCTCCTCTAAGGTCCTATGAAGCTCATACCACCACAGGTATTCCTGCTAGTGGAGCTGAGGACTCTACTATGCTAATGAAAATGTCTAGTGTGCTTAACAGGTTTGTGAAAAAGGTTGATGACTTGGAGATGCATCTCAAAGAAACAAGAAATGAGCTTAAGGAAACAAAGTTAAATATGGGTGGTGAAATGGTGAAGTTATTAAAGAGAGTGAAAGATTTGGAAGTAAGATTGGGTAGAAGGAGAACAAGATTAGTTGTATCTGATGAGGAGGAGGAACTTGATCAACAAAGGGTTCATATTGATCTTGAAGCTCTCCATGTACTAGCTTCAGCTTCATTAAAAGAAACTCAGTCTTCAACAGATAAGCCAGTCAAAGTCTTTCAGAGAAGACCAAAGAAGAAGAGAAGCTATTTGAGTTCAATGACTCTAAAATCTGGAAAGGTAGATGATGGTTTTGCCTCTGATTTAGGTGATAAGGAGGAAATTGCTTTTGAAAAGGTGAATGATGAGGATCAAGAGAAGAATAAGGAAACGGATGTTCTGTTCAAAACACCTTCAGTTCCCTCTGAAAGAGCATTCACTACACCTGAAAAGTCTTTGGCTCATGTTGTTGCAGAAAATGTTGAACCTACTTCTTCTAAGGATAAAGAAAAAGGGAAAATGGTTGCAGAAGAAGAAGATGTTTTGGGAGTAGATAAGGAAGAACAGGAAAGATTGTTTGAGCTACATGAGATTTCCAAACAAGATGAAGTTGTTGCTAAACAAAGTCAAGCAACTTTCAATGCTGAATTCCTTACTGAATCAGGTACTGAGGTGACACCTGAAAGAATGAAGGAATTAGATGAACTGGCTATGAGTCTATCAGCTGAAGGATGGACAAAGCTTAGTGAAGATGCTACTCAAAGTCCCACTCTTGCTCAAAGAATTTTGGGAGGAGCTTTTACCTCTGATAACTATGTCAATGATATAAGGACATTAGTTATTCAAAGAAAGAAGGCTGCAGAAGAAATGAAAGCGAAAGCTAGAAGAGAAAAACCTCTTTCTTTGGCTCAACAAAGAGTGCATAAGCAGCATATGGTGAAAAACATGAGCTCCATTCTATATAACACAGGATGGACCATGTCTTATGTGAAGACTTTCTCTGATGAAGTATTGACAAACGAATATAACAAAATCATGGACAGATCTCTTAAAGATGGTTTGAATCCTTATCAGAGGAAGAAGAGATACTCACCCACCTTGGAAGGGTCTGAGATAAAGAAATTAAAAATCTCTGATGCCTCTAAGGTTGTTGAAAATTCTTCTGATGCATCTTTGGCTGAAAGAGATAAAGAGTTAACAAGTGAGACAACAGAGATTCCAGCTGATGATCTTGAATTGCATTCTTCTAGGACTCCTACTGAAAGTGAGAAACATTCAACTCCTTCATATTTACCTGGCTCCAGTGCTCATGAAGATACTATACCTTCTCCTACTTCCACTCCTGGAGGTAGAAAGAAGTCACTAGCCAAAAAGAGGAAGGCTAGACCTATTGATCTTCAAGATCCAGAATGTGCTTTCATCAAAGATTACAAAGAAGATGATCAAGATGAAGAATGGGTTGTGTGGTCCAAATTGGTTAAATGGGAGTTAGTACCAACAGGTATTGGAGGTTTGGGATATTTCAATTCTGTTCATAGGGAAGATGGTTCAGTTAAATCTTTCACATTTTTAACTGAGATTCTAAATTTTTTGGATAGAAATGATCTTCTAAGGCTGTATGATATGATTTCTTCATATTCTGTGTCCCATGATATTTCTAAAGCTGGAAAGCTTTTACTTGGGGATTTACAATTGTTGTTTGATTCAGCTTCTGAAAATGGGAAAGGTTATAAAATATGGGAGGAGCAGAATAAATGGGAAGTCTTTCAATGGACATTTTACCCTTTGTCTAATGTGCATGTAGTGCAGACCTGGGAAGGGGTATATGTTTATATGCTAACTGAGTTGGATTATCCACTCTCTGAGAGGTTAATGACTCAAATGTTATCCAATCAGTTAGTCTTTTCTACAGCTCCAGTTGGAAATGATATGACCCATGCAGAGCAACTTGTCAAGAGGATAAAGGATAAATTACTTGATGCATCTGCTGATTCTTCCAATTAATGGGTATGATGTTTGTATATAATTTCTTATGATTGTATTTGTTTTATTTATGTAATTGTGTTTTTATTTAAAAAAAAAAAAAAAAAAATCAATAAAATTTATATGGTTTTTAACTCACCATGTCTTCTAGGCAAAGAGTTAACTTTCCTTGGGGTACAGCTATGGGAAGTATTCTCAAATCTGTTGAAAGTTGCTAATTTACTAAAAATTCAGAGGGTTATCAATGTACCCTGGTCTCATACACCAAACATTGACTACTCCATGAGTAAACGGCTCTGGTAAAGAGATATCAAATCCGTTGGATGGTTGACAACTTGCCAATAAGTTGTATGGTATTCAACTCACCATGTCCTAATAGATGAAGAGTTGGCTAGCCCACAAGTTCATGGATTGTGGTAAAGGCTGTGGAACACCATGACTAGTCCTGAGTTATACGGCTACAGGTAAAGACAAGTCAAATCCGTTTATGGCTGTAATGATTTGCCAAAAATCATTAGGGTATCCAATACACCAATGATTCATGTTCTAAGTATTGGACTGGTTACTAGTTCACCAGGGTGATGTCATGATTACATCAAAAGAACTAGCTAGCCCAAGAGTGATTAGCTACTTGGTAAAGGCTTATATACTCTACTCTAAATTACTAATATTGCTGATTTTTGCATGAGTTTGTGGATTACATTACTTATCTGGTGGATCTATATTTTATACTGGTGCTTATTAATCTGGAAACTTGAAATTAACAAAGTTAAAATCAAGTTTAGGGGAGGATTGTTAGGAATTATGAAAGCAGTTGGTTTCCGCTGATACGTTTCCTCTGATAGAGATTTCTGTTTCCGCTGATACATCGGTTTCCGCTGATAGCTCTTGTGCCTCGAAGGTTTCCCCTGATCGTATCTAGTTTCCACTGATGTTTCCATTGTATTAGTTTATTCAGAATAGTAGGTAAGATATGTATTAGTGCTTAGAAATCTGTAACAGATAATCATATCTTCTGAGTGTGTTAGGTATGTGTAATTGTTTATACATACAAGTCTAGTGCTTAGTATGATTAAAGTGGTTTTCTTGGTCTATAAAAGAAACCACGACCAATGTTGTAAGATAAGCCTTGGATAACATTCATAGTTATTCAATATAGATCCATAGAGGATCAAGTGATAGTGTTTTATTATTCTTGTGTCTTGTATTTATCTTTTAAGTAAATACAACTTCATGCAAAGGTTCTCCTTAGTTGTTTTATGATTACATAGAACAACTATACCAATTCTAGGCTCTTTGAATCTATCTGGGAATCAGTTGGTTTAACAACTATCAAAGTCTTCAAGATCAAGTTCTTCATCCTCAGAAACATCATTGTTCTCTATCAATCCCTCCCATTCAATAGTCCTATTAAACTTCTCTCTAAAATCATTCATATCAACTTCAACATCCTCTATTATATTATCCTCATCTACCATGACACCATCATCTTCAGTATTTATCCTATCTCCTTTATTTGGCATACTAGATTCACCCTTTTCAGTAACATCAGCGTTAGTATTCCCATTATTGGTTTTGAGATTAGAAAAAAAAGGATCAAAGTCATTTGTCATATCAAACGGAGGTGGCCATTTTTCTGGTTCTTTCTCTAGCACAAGATTATCCTCAGCATGGTAATTTTCTATGTAATCAACCCCATCCCATTCATCAAACGGTACCATTTTTTTTTCAAGTGCTTTCTAAGACAATTTTTTAACAAACTTCATCTTAGTTTTTTTTGTAGCTTTCTTAGAGGGCAAAGGGTTTGACATAGGTTCTGGTACATCACCATCTAAATTGATATTACATTGAGGTTGCGACATGGTATCACCTATAGCTGACAACCAAAGTTCTGTGTACACCTCAATCACTTTTCATGTTCCAATATGCTTAATCATCTCTATAACATCATTGTTTTAATCCCTTCCTCTAAACCATTGTTAGGAATTTTATAATGATACAACATAACTTCATTTTTATAACCTAACAATTTTAGCATGTCACTAAGTTCGTGAACCGAAAACTCATCCGCATCAACACCATCAAACCAGTTAACCTTACCACTAATGTAACGCCTTCGTGATCCCAATGTAAAAACCCCACCATGGTTTATCTTCAATGTGAACAAGGTAGGGTTCTTAGATCCTGTTCAAATGTAGAAAAATATAAATCAATAAACTACTTAAATCAATCCCAATACTTAGCCAGGAAACTTATAAAAAGGGGAATTTTACAAAAGCATCAAATATGATAACCATAAAAACACCTACCATATGCTTCAACAGGATCAAAAGCTTTTCCATGTGGTCGAAGAGAACATTTTTCGAAATCAACCATGACAAAGATTTGTGTGTGTTTGGGATATTTAAAGGTTTAATGGTGTATTTGAAAAACAATGGGGAGATAAAAATGGTTTTATCTAATCGGGGTGAATGTAAAACTAGAAACAAGGCAAGCAAAAAGAGAGGTGAAAGCCAAATTACAAATTTACCCATCATGTTTTAATCACGTGGGGGGTATTTAACGAGTGATTAAACGTGGTTGTGGAAACTGGATAGGATCCATAAAAGTGGCAAACCACAAGGATAGGACCCGATGAAAAAAAAGCACAGGGACCAAACATGTGAAACCCGGCAAACCACATGGACGATTTATGTAATTCACTATTATTATTATTATTATTATTATTATTATTATTATTATTATTATTATTATTATTATTATTATTATTATTATTATTATTATTATTATTATTATTATTATTATTATTATTATTATTATTATTATTATTATTATTATTATTATTATTATTATTTTAATAAAACATCACTTCATTAGACAATTATAAGAAATTACAAGAAATTAGTGGGGAGCCGAGAAACTAACTGGACCCCCACTCCTCTAGCAATAGCAAAACAAACCCTACTAAAAATATAATTAGCACCACACGCGCCAATTTCTTGAGTGAGCGAGTCTTTTCGGATTCACTTTAGTAAGGCCACAGCATCCTTCTCAAGCTCTCCAAAGGAAGAGAATGAAAAGGGGAGAAAACCATATCCAATATCTTCACACTTAGCTGCGTACTTGACGCGTTTACGTTGCGCAACATCAATCACCGCACGACCAGGCAGAAAATCCACCATCCCAATTTGCGTCAGGGGCGATGACCCTATGAGATCTACACAAACATCAACCCCTCCGTTCCAAGAGTAGAGCAATATATCAGCAGGACGCAAGGTTTTGTCCAACCCTCCACCAAGCCCAATATCAACTTCCTTACCAGCTGAAATCCCAGACCGAAAACAGATATCCGACAAGGGTATCACGCACAATGTTATGTCGGTGTTTAATACCCACAATACCAGCACATGATACAGCATGGTCTCCATAAATATCGCCCACAAAAACCCTAGAACAAGCAGAGCATGGCTTCTGACTAGAGAATAAAGGAACCCCCAATCGATAGCATAACACACAGTGGTAAGTCTTGTTGTTCATAGTCTGTCCTAAACCAGAGATCGGAACCACCCTAAGCCAGTCAGAAGTATGCTCCTCCATCTGAGATTTCCATAAAGCCATTTGTCTAGTGGATAGAGAAAACATAGATTCAGCCGTTTGAGTAACATGTGTGAAGTATATATCTGCCAGTTTCTTCATGAGTTTGGGGGCAGCGACTTCACTCAGATTACTCAAAAGATCAAAATCCAATTTCGCATTGAAAGCACTTAAAGCATCATCAAAAGTAGGCCCAAAAGTAACAATATCATAATGTCGAAGCAGTTTAGTTTGTAAGTTAGCAGATTGCAGTCTAGACGCAATAAATGCATAATACAAAACATCACCTGCAGAGTAGACACCAAGCCCTCCAAACATAAAGGGTAAGGTGGCAAGCCTCCATTGCCAATCTCCAAAATCAGGTCCAGAAGCAGTAACAATACGCTCCAAGGAAGAACGCAATGCCACATCAAAAGAAATCTGAGCACGCTCAAAAACCAGGGGAGAGCATGTGCGCATAGCAAAATATAATTTGGAAATACCAGCACAAGCACGAAGGAGGAGCAACTCACACTGGGGGTCATTAATCTTAGAAACAGCATCCATAAGCTCAATAGTTTTGGCAACCCGTTTCATGAAAAGCTGACTCCTAAAATCAAAATTATTATTATTATTATTATTATTATTATTATTATTATTATTATTATTATTATTATTATTATTATTATTATTATTATTATTATTATTATTATTATTATTATTATTATTATTATTATTATTATTATTATTATTTTAAATACTACAATTCAACATTTTTTTATAAGTTTGTAAAGTTTTTGCCTTTTTGGCCCTTGTTGTTTAAACAAAATTTTAAGCTACTTATTTTGAAGGTATTTGGTAAGTTAAGAATGCATTTTTAATATTTTTTAAGAAAAATATAAATACATATTAACCGTCGACATCTTCTACAAAGTCATACGTGTGTCAAAAGTATATCAATACCGAACTCGTTATGTTCATTGTCCAGAGGTTTCCTGGTGGTATACTTTTTCTAAACAAATTGCTAGATATATGTTAGATATTTGATAGATAAAATTAGTTATATAAAAATTGTAAATTGCAAAAGATTCAGGGCAGTTTTTGCAAAATGTTACATACCTTGAGGTCTCTTTTGTAATTTTTTTTTTTTTTTTTTTTTTTTTTTGGCTAACTTTTTTTGGGCTTATTGTTTGGGGAAAAAAATATTATCTTTTTAGAAAATAACGACGACAATACAGTGTCGTATTACACGCGCCATACTATATAGTTATAATGAAATGTTGAAATAAGTAAGAGCGGTGATATATAGGCTTAAGAATGAGATCTAACAATAGAATTAATTCATTACTACGTAAGACAAGTGTGATAAATTTTTTCTCTTTCATTATTTCCAATTAATCAACTTTTTAAATGCATCAATTATATTTTTATATAGGTGTAAATTTTAGGTATCAAAATTATTTTCCAATAAGTAAATATATGCATCACGCATGTTCGCGTGAACAAAGTGGTTTTCTTTTGTGTTAAAGAAGCTGCAGGATGTAATACGAGTATTTCTATGTACTAGCAGGATACTTGCGTGTTGCGACAACGAGTAATCTGTAATTAAAATATCTGGCGACTAATATTTTTTGCCTTTGAGAATTGAAAAGTTTGTCTTTTTAAGGAAATATACACAGTGAAGTGTTTAAACATGTCGTGCTCGGTTCAAGGTGTTTTGACAGTTTCTCCATTAAAACAGCTGATTTGTTCATTCCCTCTGAAATTATTTGCTTATTAAAAAATATATATAAAAAAGACAAATGTAAAAAGGTGTGAGTGTGAACCCAGATCATCATTTAACAAAAGATCACTCTTGGGGTTCAAGGATCAATCAAGGGTAAGCGTATTCATGAGGGTCAAAGATCAATCAAGGGTTCACAAAGGTTAAGGTCTTATCTAGCGGGTTCATTACTCGCGAGAAGGCCCAAGATTGCATCTCGAGGGTCATATATATATATATATATTATATAAGGTCCAAGGTTAATATTTATTGATGTAATAAATTTTTTAACTTTTTGTTAAACAAGTTCCGGTGGATACATTGCATAGGGAGGGTCCTTTTTAATAAAAATTTCCAGTTTCTTGGGGTAGTTTTGCAATTGACCAATAACTTAATTAGGATATGGTAGTTATTAAACTCGGTTTAAGTATCAATTTCATCTTATGAATAATTATTTGACCTTTAATTTTGCCCTATAAAAATCGAAACTTATTTTAGTGGTCTAAAGTTTGAATCCATCTGTTAATGAATTGGAGATTGACAAAATAGGTCCTCCAACTTTTTCTTTTGATTACTTTTTACCTCTTTTATATAATTTTCGCCACTTGTTTAAACTTTTAATGTGTATGTTAATAGCTTTCATGAACCAAAAATGTTAATAATAAGTTCAGTGCCATTACTTTTAGCCACATTCTTTTAATTTGTATGTTAATAGCTTTCATGAACCAAAAATGTTAGATATGAATTTAAGGTATTCTATAACATTTGACAATTAAACGAACTAGTGCAAAAGGTATTCTATCCTATTTTCAAAAATTTGAGTTCATTTTTTATGCACACTTGATGGAAGAAATTTTAGGCCACACAAATGGTCTCTCAAAACATCTTCAAAAAAAGAGACAAGACTTGTTGGAATCGAGTAGGTTGATTCAAGGAACAAAACTAGCATTGAATGATTTAAGACAAAATGGGTTTGATGACATGTTGAAAAAAGTGACTTCTTTTTGTGAAAAAAATGGTATTACGGTGTTAGATATGATGGGAAGTTATGGTAACCCAAGGAGCCGGAAGAATGTCATTACTAATCGACATCATTTTGAGGTTGAGGTTTTTAATACAGTTTTGGATATGCAAATTCAAGAATTTGGGAACCGGTTCAATGAGGTACCAACTACATTGATAGAAAATATGTCGGGTTTAAATCCTTGTAATGGGTTTTCTATGTTTGATATATCTAAGATAGTAGCCTTTTGTGAGATGTATCCGGTTGATTTTAATATGAACGATAGGGGGTGTATTTTGGGTGAGCTTAAAGTCTTTTATCACTCGGTAAAGGAAGATGATAGATTTTTGAATTTGGATGGGATTTGTCACCTAGCTCGGGTAATGGTGGATACGGGAAAAAATCTCTCATTTCCTTTATTTTATCGGATTTTGAAGCTTGCATTGGTTTTACCAGTTTCAACCGCAACTGTTGAAAGATGCTTTTCTAAAATGAAGCTTATTAAAACGGATTTGCGGAATCGAATGGGGGATGAATATTTGAACAATGCTATGGTATGTGCTGTTGAAGGAGAGACATTTGACAAAGTAACGAATGAGGATGTAATGGTTCGTTTTCAAGCTATGAAAGACCGAAAAGGAGATTTTTGAGATCTATTAGGTATTTGTTTAACTTATTTTATTATTGTGTTTTTTTAATTATTTAAATGTACGGTTAAAAAAAAATTATGGTTAACTTTTTTTTTTCCGCTACCCCTGAAGTTTACTCCTGGCTCCGCCACTGCTGTGATATATACAAGTATCCTACTGATGACTTTTAATCCATTGAAAAAGAACCTGTTGGAACTTTCGAGCCGCCTTTCTGATACCTTAATGATCTCATTTTCATTCTGCTCAATAATATGTTACGGGGCATTTTCATTTTCCAACAGAACTGTTAGAAAAATAACACGAGGCCCAACTCGTGTCTAAATAAGCATAGCTGAGAATGTGCACTCGGCAAAAGCTTCACCCTTTTTATGCCTAACCACGACTAATTATACTTTCCAAATTCTACATTTTTTATGATATGGAGCTCAACTGTATCATACAAACCTATGATACATGTAATGTAGCTTCCATTAATACCATTAAACACTATAATATATGTTCTTCTTCACATATATATATGAAATAACTCACTGAATTTGACCAAAGTCAATAATTTGAGTCAAACGCCATACATCATACTTAACAAAACTATATCCCAATTTTGAAGATATTCGTGTCAATCGTAACTATTCTATGATATTACGCAGCTTATGAAGATCTTACGGAATATTATTAAAACATGATCATCTCCAAACTCATCAAAGGTTAAACGATTTTCATTAGGAATACAGTTTGACTTTATGATGAAATCAACTGTATAAACAGAATACTATGAACTAACTTATCTAACTTCAAAAATTAAACTGATTAAACGTATATATATATAGTACACCTTTGTGAGAAGCACATGTACTAGATTATTTCATCTAGTACAGTATCATTTTACGGTAACACAGTTTGTTACGTAAATTAACACAACTTTTAACCTCTAAAAGTCAACTCTGCATACTTTAGCTAAACATTATTGCATTTCATTTCATCGTATGTAAATTAGTTGCATTATGCTTCGACCAAAAACAGAATGTCAGATTTTTTTAGTAACTAATGTGAAAGCTGAAAACACATTTTTTAAAGAAAGAAAAGAACAATCCAAATATCATACGTTGATGTTGATACAGTACAACTATCTTACGGAAGACTAATGATCCGTCCAATGTACTGAAAAAGAAACTGCTGGACCTTGAAACCGGCTTCGATATTATGTGCCACTGAGACCTGGTATCGGCAAGAGTATTAGGACACCATACAGATCGAATTGTGCGATGATACAAATACACAGATACTTGAGAGAAGGTTTTGTGGATGAGCATTATGCCATGTGAAGGCACTATGATTCGTTCCCAATGAAGTGCAGAAATTCTGAGCCTAAGCAGATGAGGACAATCAACAACGTCAAAAAAGCATGTCGCAACAATAAGCACTTTGTAAGAAAAATAAGTGAAAGACTATAATGTTTGGGTATTTAGAATGGAACATGTTACAAGAAAATGGCACAATACCATTGTCAACTACCAAACATTATTGTAATTCTATTAGCAGCAACAATGTAAGAATTATATTCATGACCAATTTTGAATTCCATTCGATAACAAAGATTTTCAGTTTAATAGTTTTTCATGTGTAACAGTGTTGTTGGGTTGTGACTTAGGGTGTTCTTAACCTTGTATGCATTTTTAAAGTAATGATAGGACTAACATAAAAGATCGAGTAAAAACTTCTTACAAAAATTCATTGGGAATTGGCTACTTGGTGGTCACTGTATCAATGTATCATTCACGCCTATATGTACTAGACGTCATATTCTGAGGTTTCTGAAGATGTAACAATACACAGACCTTTCAACTGAAATATGCTCCATGGAAGATGACTTATGCCTGTGCGTGATATATTCAACTCCCTTAAGCATTCTAAACGTCCAATAACCTCAGGTAAAGTCTCAATCCCAATACAAAGACCCAATACCACTACTCAATGCCTTTCAAAACTACAGACAGTACATGCTCTGATAATTTCTTATCACAAAAATACATGCATCCTTACAAGTATGTTGAAACCTCAGTGAAATTTGATGAAAGCCAGTAGTTTGACTCAAAAGTCAAATTTTAGCATGATTAACGATTTCATCCAAATGTAGAGCTTATTTATGTATATAAAACTCTTTTATGATCTTACATCCCTTATAACACTTTCTTAAGTTTATTTGTAACATTATCATCTCCAACCTTTTATCATAGTACCACCATTTTCATCAGTTTGACTTTCTGAACAAGTCAACTGTGTTTATTTAGCTCCATGAATTAAAATGATGTTCAAATTCTTTACTGATTTTTAGTAATGAGTACTAGTACAGCATCCAAGTTGGGATTATAGCTTCATCTAACAGTGTATACATTAAAAAGTAATAATACTGAAAGGTAAAATGACAATCATACTTTGAAACACTTCATTACAAACAATCGTACTTTTGGGAGTATGCCGGAGAAAACTATCAGTGACCGAAATGGATTGAGCCAAAATCACTTGACAATGACCAACGATCAACAATGCATGGGGAAAAATCATAAATAAATCATTTCAATGCACATGAGAATAGATAAGGTGAGATATGAGCTTTAAATCACCTTAGAGTAGCAATTGCTTCCTGCTCGACCTTCAAAGATCAAGTTGAAATAAAATATAAATAAAATGTAGAATCTGTATAATACACCATACCATAATGGAAACTATTAGAGTTGAGAAATCTCTTAATGACTTACCTTATCTGAGTTCACTCGGCCCACTGTTGTGCGCTGATTGACGATTGCTTCCAGTGCATCCGACCACCTAATTGCTGGAAATGGTTAAATTGTTAGAATCACACTAAATAACATAGATTGCAGAAACAATGAATAGTATAAAAAATAGAGGAAGTACCTGTTCAATAATTATATGTAGCATACTATTTCACTACCAAAATAGGTTCTTCGTCTCTTGTATAATAAGCCATATGTATCAAGAAGCTGTACTGACCAAACAATACGTAGACCTCTCAACTTAAAAATGCTCTGTGGAAGACGGGTTATGTCTGTACCTTCTATGTTCAACTCTTTCAAACCTTCTAAGCATCCAATATCCTCAGGCAATTCAACAACTCGAATACAACCGCGGAGCCGTAACTTGTTTATACATTTCATCTTACAAATGCTTTTTGGAATATCTTGTAAAAGTTCACAATCAGTTAAGATTAGCGTCTCTAAAGATTCTAATCTGCCAATATCCTCAGGTAACTTCTCAAGAAGCCAACAAGATTTGATTTTGAAAGATTTGAGATGTTTCAACATACAAATGCTATCTGGAAGATTTTTAATCTCTGTAGATGAAAAAGTCAGCTCCTCTAGACATTCTAACTGGTCAAGGTCCCGGGGTGCTTCTGTAATACTGCCTTCAAGTGTAAGCTTTCTTATACATTGTAAACTACAAATGCTTCTTGAAAAACTCTCAAGGTTTGTACAAGCACACAGACCTATGGAAATAAGCCTTTCAAGATTTCCAAACGATGAAGCTGGATCTTCTTCATAATAACATTCAAACCGAAACTTTGGAGAATCATTGTCGGAGTGCAATGGGCAAACATGAGTAGGTTCTGCAATCAGATGTAACTCAGATAAAGAACCAGCCTCAATTGGTTGAGACCATTTGTATTTGTCAAACACAAAAGACTTAAACCTCCCACAACCACTCATGTCTAAGAAGGCAAGCTTTTTCAGACATCCAATGGGAGCATTAATTTCTACCAAATCATAACAATTTTCAAGATTTAACCTTTTGAGATTGGGAGTGAGCCCACGGTCAAGGATCCTCAACTTTGAACGACTGAGGTTAAGATATTCGAGCTTTAAACTTTCAGCAGGCATTTGAAGTTCTACCAAATCACTACAGCCTTCGAGTGTTAGGTTCTTTAGATTCGGGGTATTTCCGAGGTGAAGGTTTTTCAACTTTGAATCAGTGAGGTCAAGACATTCGAGCTTTAAACTTTCAGCAGGCATTTGAAGTTCTACCAAATCACTACAGCCGTCGAGTGTTAGGTTCTTTAGATTCGGGGGATTTCCGAGGTGAAGGTTTTTCAACTTTGAATCAGTGAGTTCAAGACATTCGAGCTTTAAACTTTCAGCAGGCATTTGAAGTTCTACCAAATCACTACAGCCGTCGAGTGTTAGGTTCTTTAGATTCGGGGTATTTCCGAGGTGAAGGTTTTTCAACTTTGAATCAGTGAGTTCAAGACATTCGAGCTTTAAACTTTCAGCAGGCATTTGAAGTTCTACCAAATCACTACAGCCGTCGAGTGTTAGGTTCTTTAGATTCGGGGTATTTCCGAGGTGAAGGTTTTTCAACTTTGAATCAGTGAGGGCAAGATATTTGAGCTTTAGACTATCATCAGGCATTTTAAGCTCTACCAAATCACTACAGCCTTCGAGTGTTAAGATCTCAAGATTCGGAGTATTTCCGAGGTGAAGGTTTTTCAACTTTGAATCAGTGAGTTCAAGACATTCGAGCTTTAAACTTTCTGCAGGCATTTGAAGTTCTACCAATTCACTACAGCCTTCGAGTGTTAGGATCTCAAGATTCGGAGTATTTCCGAGGTGAAGGTTTGTCAGCTTTGAATCACTGATGTTAAGATATTCGAGTTTTAAACTTTCAGCAGGCATTTGAAGTTCAACCAATTCACTACAGCCTTCGAGTGTTATGTTCTTTAGATTCGGAGTATTTCCGAGGTGAAGGTTTGTCAGCTTTGAATCACTGATGTTAAGATATTCGAGCTTTGAATGATGATCACTATCAGCAGGTATATGAAGCTCTACGAAATCATGACAATGGTCAATAGTCAACTGCTCAAGATTTGGAGCCAACCTAAGGTCAAAGGTCTGTAATTTTGACCTCTCGAAGGTGAGGAACCTTAGCTTATGAAGAACCTAACATAAGTACAAAAAACAATTAATATTGGTGCAATGACAAACCAATAGATATATAGGATCACAATGAATCATGAAAAACAACAAATTAACCATTATTCTACCTTTTCTTCACCATCTTCCCAAAGTTCAACAATATTGCTCTGCCATATGTAAAGTTCAACAAGATATTTTCCTTGAAATGTATTCGGTAAACTCGAAAAAGGAAATCCGTACCATCTCATAAATCGTAAGGAACTTGGAAGGTATTCGCTAACTTTATCAAATTGAACAATATTGCTCTCAGTATAATAATCCTTTCGGAGATTCATAAAAACAAATCTAAGATCCTTCATTTTTGCTAGACCTTTTACTGCAATCTCAGCACTGAAACCCGCTGATGACTCTAAGTATAGACATTTTGTTGCTTGGGTACCCTGAAATCGAAAAATAAAACCACTTAATTTCTGTCGGACCCTAAATTTCCAAAACGACCAAAATCACTGGAAACATTATCAAATTAAAAGTGAATGAAGATGATATAAAGTGAATTGAATGATAATTCAATTTAAATTAATGAATTTTTGAATGATTATTAGAGAGAGAAAGTGAATTTGGGGAAAACTTGTTATGTGTTTTTAATAAGAAAAGTGACGGTAACTTATTATTTTGTCTAATATAATACACTTAAAAAAACAATAATATCCTTTTATTAAACGGTCAAACATAAGTTTAAACTAACAGTAGAAATTGTGGACCAAACACGAAACTTCTCAAACTATTGGACCAAAAATGAAAAACCCGGAAAACCACTACAAAGACCAAAGATATAGTTAACTCTTAGTTTTATTATAATATAACTTGATTCTTACCAGGTCATTAGTCAATATATACTCAATTTCCTCATTAACCCACAATCGGCTATGTCTTTGAGGTTCATCGGGGAGTGACCGACGAACAATATTCCTTCCCATTTCTTGAAGATGGTCATGCATCCCCAAGGAACCATATTCATCAGTAGAATTAGTTATAAGAGATTTCTGCTCAAGAACTCTTAAACCAACTTCAGCATGAAATCCATTGCTTTCAAGCACTCTAATTGCATCTTTTTTGGGCCAACCTTTTAGTATGCATGCAACATCTAAGAATATTTCTTTGTAATCCTTCTCTAGACCATCAAAGCTTATTTCCAATCTATCCATAGTTGCCGTTAATGGGATTGTTTTTAGTCTTTCTATGACACCTATCCAAAAATGCTCACTTTGACCACAAAGAAATGAACCCATAACTTTGATCGTTAAGGGAAGACCATGAGCATATTGTACAACTTGTCTTGATAGCTCTTCGTACCCACGAGTTGGAATCTCTGTTTGAAATACATTCCTACTGAAGAGGCAAATCGCTTCCGTAGACGATAACAGATTGATGTCATGAACGAAGTTCACCCGGTGGGCTAACAGCACTTGCTCATCTCTTGTGGTAATGATTATTCGGCTTCCCGATTTAAACCAGTCAGGCTTGCCTGCTAATGCCTCAAGTTGTTCTATACGATCAACATCATCTAAAACAACAAGTGTCTTTCTACGACTCATCATGTCTTTCAACATGTTTTTCCCGTCATGAACACTACTAAAAGTGATGTCTTGTTTATTTAACACATCTTTTAGTATCCGTTTTTTAAGCTTCTTTAAACCGGACAAAGAAGGCTGTGAAACTTCCCTTACATTTTCAACAAAGCTTTTTCCTTCGAAAATAGTTGATATTCGATCATAAACAGCTCTGGCTAAAGTTGTCTTCCCCCCACCTCCCATCCCCTTGATTCCGATCATGCGAACATCTTCGGTGCCAATATCTAAAGATGAAAGAACATCTCTGATTCGGGTCTCCATACCCACTAGGTTTCCATCAGTGTTCGAAAGATTGGAATATTTCTTGTTGAAAATAACATCAACAATTATTTGGATCAGTTTAGATTCATCCCTGTATCATTAATTAAAGATTATATTATTAGCTTGCTCAAACCGCACATAAACAGTGAGGATTTATAACATAAAAGAATTAACATTTATATAAATGTAGTTATCATGATAAAAACTGAATGAAATCTAATTACCCGTTAGCTGTGGCCTTCAACTCCCACCCAGCCAGATTAGATGCTTCTTTCATAGCCTCTCTCCATTTTCCAGCAGCCTCCTTCTTTTCGTGTTCGGCAAAGGCTTCTTTAACTGCCCCACTTTGTTTGCTGACTTCGGTGGGCTCAACATCAAAAAAGACAGGATAAACATTCTGCTCGGTCATCTTGTTACATTCCATAATCTTGACAAGCTCATCTAGGCACCAAGATGAAGATGCATAAGTCTTGGAGAAAACAATGATGTAAAACCTTGAGTCCTCAATGGATTGATGAGTTGCTCCTTGATCGGTTTTCCTTGCTCGATTATCTTATCGTCCTTATAAGTTTCAATGGAATTTCGCTGAAGAGCTTGATAAAGATGGCCAACGAATCTGTTACGTGTGTCCTCACCCCTAAAACTCAGAAACACGTCATACTTAAAACTCTTTTCAGTTGATGAATGTGAAGTAGAAGCCATTGGAAGCAGGGCTCAAGCTAGCTATTGAAAGAGTTTATGTGAAAAAGTTCTAGTAGCAGTGATTTGTTTGTTTGGAAGAGAAATTAGTGGAATGGACTAGAGAAACAAAAGCCAATGAAAAAGATAGATAAAGATTCGTTCTTTAACTTTATGAAGTGTTTGGTAATTATATATTCACAATTTACAACAATATATATTTTTCTTTCACAAGAAAAATGATTAGTTATGATAATTTCTTTTTCTCAAAATATTGTTCCAAAATCATTCATTTTTTGAGGCTATATTGTTCTTTGATAGTTACATAAGGACGATGTTTATATCCTATAAAGAGCAAATCAAGTGTCATGCATAGTGCAAAACTTAATCACTCGTTTTCAAACCTTTTGCAAAAATTCACATTTTTTAAGCACATATAAAAGAACTAATTTAGTTTGTATTTCATTTTATTTCCCCGCTTGGTGCTTCGGTCCAAGTGTAGCATAAAGCAATGTGAACAAGATATGTTCTTTTGAAAACATTGGAATGTGATGGGACAACAAATGACTAATTTTGCTAAAGGAAATTACAAAGAAAAAGACCATATGCAAAGATCATGATTAAGTAACTTCATGTCTAAGTAGTAGTGGGTTATCATGGGTTATCATGAATCAAGCAATAGTCCAGGCCATGGGTTATCATGCCTTTTTTCCTCTTTAACCATTTCTCCACCCAATGAACCTCATCTTGAACTTCATCCAATCCCAACCTCTCAACCTATTCCAGCCTCACTTGTTCCATCCGCACCTCTTCCAGTGTAATCCCTCTTCCAGCTTCCCAGCTTCCGGTGATAGTTGAAGTTCAGCGTCAAAGAAATACAGATCTTGAGGTAACATACCTTTGGCAATCTTTATATTTCTTTAAGAAACATTGATCCTACCCCGATCAATACACCAACATAGCTAATTACTAATATTTATTTGTTTTATATTTCAGATTCGGAAGAAGCATAAAAGTTCATAAACTTGATAAACTAGAAATGGGACAAAGTCATTACTATTGATGATGAGGAAGAAACTTTGCTCGAGGCTTCCTCAACAAGAAGAGTCAAGCTAGAAGAAAAAACCCGCTTTCAATCTTTGGCAATAAATGGGTTACTTGTTTCCGACATGAGAACAATGAATTGGATGCATAAAATTTTCTGCGTGAAGCACTTCAAACTATCCTACGTTAAACTCTTTGAATCTCACATTCTAAGAACATAATGTATTACAATACTTTGTTTTATTTTTTTAAAAATGTTATGCACTTCAAAAAGATTAATATAACTTGATGGTTTCATAATCCAGGTCCTTTGCAAGGTCCTTTATTTACAAAAGTTAATAAAAGTTCAATTTAGGCCTCAGTAACATACAATCACAAGAAATATTACTTACATGATGCGATAGAAGTATTATTTGCCTCATGCGAAAAGCACTATGTTTTATGATTTGTAGAAATTAGTAACTAATATGGGAGACTAAATGAATTATTCAAAATTGGTTAAGTGCAGATACAAGTAAATTTATCATATCAGTACAAAAACAGAAAGCGAGAGTTTGCAAAGTTTATTGTTAAGAAGCTGAACCTTATTCTCTATTAAGGTTGGGTGTGTGAGAGGCTGAATTTTAGTCTCTAAAAGGCATGTAATCCAAGCCCTTTTCACAACTGAACAGGGAAATGATTGGTTCATTTTAGTAAGACTTACTGACACCCACCCTTGTTATAATGAGTCACTAACTTAAAAATTGATATCACTTCTATATGTTCCAATGTAATCTATATCCTACATATTTACAGAGCTCAACATGATATTACAATAGTTAGTCCTTATTTTTTTAACAGGTAATTAAAATGTCAATTTTGTGTGAAGTTTTTTTTACAAAAGAACCACATATACTTACTCATGAATAAATCAATCCACTAACAACCTTGTTATATTTTGTTGTACAAGTTTAATGGCAGAAAACATACAACAGATAGTTGTACACTTATGACATAAAGTATTTGAAAAAATATTAAATATTCAGTTTATATGTGCTACAAATGAAAATTTATTATATTTGCAGTTGACATTGTTGTATTTGATTCTGGGAACCAAATCCCTCAATCTTTGTCGACATGTTTCCTTTCAAGTTGAAAATAAAACATTTTCGTGTTCGGCTAAGCTTTGCTATGACAATCAACAAAGCTCAAGGACAGACAATTCTGAACCTTGGCGTTCGTCTTTCGGTATCGATTTTCTCACATGGACAACTTTACGTTGCCCTGTCAAAGGGAATTTTACGTTGACTGAGTTTACACATGAAACATGGTGTATCGAGAGGTTTTACATGATGACTAAGACACGTTAACAATCATTTTATTTTTTTTAATCTCACTTTTATAATAACTTAGGTTTATTTTCTAATAATGAGTGACATTAAAAAAATCAATGATTTATTGTATTACATAATTCATATATGCCTAATTGACTTTTACATCAAACAAATACACATATTCCTGCTAATTGTGATAACCTGGTTCAAACATTCCATTAATATAGGAAAACATAATCATAAAGCAGCTACATTAGTGATTAAATAACTGCTAAAAACTTACGAAAACTAGGTATATGTACAAAGTGTCATCAACCCAACCTGAACAATTATGATTATAATTTGGTATGAAGCGCCTATTGATCACTTGCACCCAAAATAGTGAATAAAATACTTTGTTCATACTTCTAATTAACCAATAAGCAATCAATGATTATTATATAGATAACAACAGACATAAGCCCTACCAAATTGAAAACTTCAAAAAAAAAAAAAACTTTGAAAGTGTATTAAGCATGTAGATACCTCCTCACCTGCTCGATTCTGTAGATAGGTGCTAAGTGGCTGTAAAAATACTGTTTCTCTTCTGCAGCTCTACTCCCATGGCTTACCCAAGGCTGTAAAAATACAATTTTAAATATATAAACACATAGAAAATTGATTATGAGTCAAATTTATATAATTGAGTATGAATATGTGTAGTAAATAACATACCTTCTCGGCTGTGTCACTACAAAACGAATTAAACCTAAACCAAGAAAAAGAGCTACACCGATCGACGAGAGACGGGAAAATCAAGAAGAATTTTGAAGTCGTTATTCCTCTTGAATACTCGAGATTTATCATTTTTTTTCCTTGCTCAGATATTGGTTTTGTGGCTTTTGTGTTTTTGTGCTGGAGAGAAGTTGACTTGAATACTTAGGCTATGTTTGGCGACATGTAAGAGTAGCAGTAAGTAGTAAGCAGTAAGCAGTAGCAGTAAGCAGTAAGCAGTAAGCTGTAGTTGTTTGTTTAAAAAATGTGTTTGGTAACGTAGCTGTAGCAGTAATTATAAATTGTAAAATTACGAAAAAGGTCATATACATATTAAAATAAAATAAATGATTAAACAAATGAGGGTATATATGTAATTTCATAAACTAAACGCTTGGAGCAACTATGGAATGCTTAATCAAGAAGCATTTAGATTGGAGCGGTAAGACAATATTCTAACGCTTGTTGAGGTGTTGCCAAACAAGCTTTTCATCTATAATGCTTACCGCTTGTCGCTTGTCGCTCCTAAACGCTTCCAAATGTTTGTTGCCAAACATGACCTTAGACTGTTAGACATTATATTTTGGGCCTTAATAACCACTAATCTATAAAGCTTCGCACGTTTTAAGTTTTTCATTTTCATAATTAAAACACTAACATATTAAAAACTAGCTTAAAGACCCTTGGATTCAAGGGGTTTTTAAATAAATATGAAAATAAGATAATATAAAAACAACGAACGTAAACATGTTCCGTTAATATATGAAAGAAAAAATGAGATAATACGTAAATTATTTGATAATCAACTGTGTTTGTAACAATTAAAATAATAAGCGTCCATGCGTTGTCGTCTCGAAAGTTGACGGTCTCGAATAGCAAATGACGTATGTGAGCACTAATCAATTCAGTAGCAAATGTCCATTCCGTGCACACCTCCTTTTTTATTACTCTTATTCCAACGGGCCCCCTCCAACTATTATGGCATTTCCATATTGTTTGGGTTAAGTTTTATTTACTACGTCACATGATAATAAATAAATTTTATAATTAATTAAAGCGTATAATAATAGAAATATTATTCACTTTTACTAAGTGAAGGGATTACTTGATCATTGCTAATCTCTTTTTACTTGACACCAAATATGTAGTGTGTTTCAAGTGATCTCTTCATTGTGTCACCTTCAAAAGCATAAAATCTCTTATAAACCTTATCAAAAAGATTTTTTAAACCAAACACTTCTAAGAAATTGTCTGCAACAAAAAAACACTTCGAACAACCTAACAATTTAAGAGATTATACATATGCACAAAGTTATAACATACATTTAAAAAAGAGCCTTGGTTTATTTTTAAACTTTTGCAGGTCAAAAGAGTAATTTTAAAAAATTAGTTAACTAAAATTCTGTAAAATGGTCAAATGTGATCCAAAGTGTATTTTGGTTCATACCACTTCCCAATTTTTATGCATTCAAATAGATAAACCTCAATATAGAAGTAGTGTAGTACTACAATGGTTATAAAAATTCACTAAACACTTAATTTGAATATCAATACATTTGCTATAGAATAAACTATTAAACTTCAGTACATACGTCCTGACTGCAACCAATGCAATAAACCCACACAGGGACATATACTCAACACCCAACACTATTAGTATTTGCACCACTAAGAGTCTTCGTCGAGACTTATTAAACTTCTTGTTTCCCCTGCTGCATTGGAGAATAATAGGTAGTTAAATATCTTGAAGTTTTTCATGCTTCGTGTGTTTGGGCACTCGTAATCCACCATAGTGACTAACAAACGTACCAAACATTTTAAGGAAGATAAGGAGCCATCAGTGATCTTCTTTGCTGCAGGTGGCCATGGTGAATAACACCAAGACCAGCTATTGCGCTCAATTTTAGCCTGGATTGTGGCTCTGCTCAGCCAATCCTGAAATCACATGCAAGCAAACAACACTTAGAATGTCTTGTGATGATCTGTATAAAAGATAACAATGATAGCAAAGTACAAAAAAAGTATCTACCAGATTATCCCTTAGAAGTGTGTCGACAATAGTTTGATAGGAATGTAATCTAATCATTAGAAAACCAAGAATGTAATCTAATGGTTGCTTAAATAGTTTGATGACATACTGAGTGCAACAATAATTTCTAATTGGCACAGTTTAACCCATATCAACCCGTTCTAGTGATTACTATCTAAAATTATCAACTTCTTAGGGGTGCAACAATAATTTCTAATTGGCACAATAATTTCTAACTGTCACAATAATTTCTAATTGGCACAGTTTAACCCATTATCAACGTTGATAATGGGTAAACAATATATCCTTGTTTACAATAACAAATTCTCAGCTTATACTCTATCAAAACACAATGCAAAAAGATAGTGTTTGGATTTACTTATCAGCAATTTTAATGTACCCTTTCATTGACTTGTACGAATAATTCATTTCAAATTAAGCTTTTTCATAAAGCTTAGTTTATGGTTACCACCATTAACGGGAAACCTATATTTTATAAACCAATCAATAAATTGCACCCCTTTTTCTGCCAATTGCAACAATTCATGATAACAATAACAATAACAACTACTTACGGGGAGTTGTGGCGAATAAGGCGAATCAACAGGAAATCCAAATTCATGAAGAAACTGACTCCAAGAAGCAATAGTTGTCTCGCCTTCTTTCAACTCAATCTCAATTCTTCTTCTGTCATTATTCAACTCTACACATGATGATAAACTTAATTCTTCCACCATCAAACGCCCATCACTTTCTTAAACTTTCTACTGAACGCACCTAATCAAGCGGGTGTTTGTGTAAGCATATTAGGGGATCTTAATAGCTTATTGCATATTCACAGCTATTAACTTCTTTTAATTTGTTTCGATTAATTTTTTTTAAAACTAAACACATTAACAGCTTTAACGAAAATCGTCAAGCTTTTTCAACATGCTTAAGTTGCTAAGGGCCAGCTAACCCAAACACCCCCTTATATCAAGTATGCTAACCCTGCATCTTTGCAAAATTCAACATCTTACCTTCATTTCAACCCATTAGCTCACCGGACCTTGAGTTTTGCCACACAGTCTTATTTTTCGCCTTCTGGTGTCCTTTCACCTTCTGGTAAGTCCACCAAGCTGACCCGTTTTGGCTGGGTAGAGTCAATTTTTTGACACATACGCATCATACATTCGTGCTCCCTACCACATGTACATATATATTTTAGCATTAAGTTTAAAAACTGTCGATAACATCATATACATTTTATATAATTAAACATGTATTATCAGTAAATCCCTAAAATTAATGTTTAAATTTGACTTGAAACACAATTAAATTGACTTGAAAAAAGAATATATATATATATAAAAATTAAATCAATTTATATTTAAAATTGACTAAAATCCATATCAATACAACTATAATTTACAATTAAGCAAATTGACTAAAATCCATATCAATATCAATACAACTATAAATCAATTTATATTTAAACCAATATAAATTAAATCAATTAACAAAAAGTTACTTGTTGTGTAAAAACTCCCAAACTTGTCATCTATGTATCACAACAACCTGAAAAGAAAACATAAAACAAAAAGAACACCCAAATGAATTGAATAGAAATAGAATCATATTGATGATTAGAAAAAACAATAATATTCTAACACATTAATAGAACTCTAATCCTGTTATCAATCTCTACTATGGAATTTAAGCTGAAACCCTAAAAAACTTCAATAGAAGCGATTAGGATTGAACAGGATGAATCGATTAGAAGCGATTAGAATTGGTGAAGCCATGTGATTGAATCAAGAAGAATAATTGATTTGAGAACCTATTTTTGATTTTTGAATTGTGAATTGGTGAAGCCGTGTATTCAATACCTTAAATACACCAAAGAGGAGCGTACAATATGATTTGAAAGGGTCTAACATTTGAATCCGGATTCTTGAATGACAATGAATTATAATTACTACTATCCAAAATTAAGGATTCAAAGGAGCGGATTTAAGGTTTGACTTTCTGTGTGTTAGTTGTAGGTGTGTTTGAATGACATTTAATTTCTTAAAAACCTATTAGGTGCTTTAGAGTGTTGTAAATTGGTGCTACATAAGGTAGTGTTTTTAATAATAAAATTTAATGCACTGCTTTAAAGTGCTTCTACAAAACCTTGTTTTATTAGTTAAAATAGATAAATTTATAATTTCCATATATACAATATATGATTGATATTTACATTTATAACTCATCTTCAAAATCTTCATCTTAAAATTCATAACTTTAATGGAGTCTAACACTATGACTTACATCATTCAACAAATTAAATCTTCGTCAATCGTTAAGGTAAAAACATTTTTTCATACAAGTTAGACTTTTGATTATTTTATTCGATTATAATACTGTTAACAAGTTATTTTTTCATTTTATTATTTAAGATGAATCCGGATAGCGTTGACAAATATGATTCAAAAAAATTTTAAATTCAAGCTGAAGACATCATTTACAATATTTCTTTAACTGTTGAGGTAAATTTGTTATATGTTTTGATCTTTACTTCGTCACAACTAAATAATAAAGTCATGAAAAATAAATGACATGTGATTATTTTACGCGTTTTTTATTTGACCATAGTATTTTCAAATTTTATTTAACAAAATGAGTACTTTCAAATTTATTTAAAATAAAATGTATTTTTGTATGTTTTATTGTCTATCTCACCACAAACACAATGACACAAGTTTATGAAATATAATACAGTAACAAATAACATGACTGTAAACATCCGCTTATTAGAGTCGATATCTTGCGTGCAGTGCATCAAATTATATGTAGTGATTAAAACTGGTTTTAGTGAACGTTGACACGTTGTTGCTTTAACTTTGGATTCCAAATTACTTTTAAGGGTGAAGCACTTTAAATGCATTTGGTTGATTTTTCCCGTAATTTAGTTTATGAGTTTTCTAAAATCTGATTATGTGCTTCAAAGCTTGTTGAAATGTACCAAAATAAACCCTCCTTGACACAACGAGCTGGAGCCTTTTAGGTGGTGGTTGTTTGTTCAAGTTTAAGATTATCAATTTTGGTAACAAATTTGATTCATGTGTATCTCTTTCACCTAATTGAGTTTACTATGACAAGGAATTATATTTTAATGAAGCTGGTCATGGAACAAGTTTTTGAAGAAGATACGATGTCAAATAAGAAGAAATGTAAGATCGCATTGCAATGTTTAGTAGTTATTGTATTAAGTTTTATAAACTTGTGCCATTGTGTTTGTGGTAGGGTTGACAATGAAACATAAAAATACCATATTAATTTAAATAAATTTGAAAGTACACATTTTGTTAAATAAATTTTAAAAATGCTATGGTTAGCCAAAAAACTCATTATTTTACAAACTTGACGTTCATGTGTTATATATGATTAGAAATCCAAATATTACATTAATTGAGGATCATGTCAAATTATGCAAATTCGTTAGTGTCGTTCTATGTACATAAAGTATGAGTCATTAAGAATAATATTGTATCCATGTCGTCTAACGAGGGTTATGTGATTTAAAATCGATACAGAAATATTTTTATAAGATGTCAAGTTTTCTTTTAGTATACTTACCTAATCACAAAAAAAAATATATACGGAATGAATAGTAGAAGTGAATAGTAAAAAAAAGAGGATGAATAGTAACCTGAAAATAAGAATTTTTACAGTTTTCTTACGTTTTTATCCGTTTTCATACATATTATATGTATAAAAATGGATGAATACAGATAAAAACAGAAGAAAAACGGACGAAAATGGATAAAAACATGTGAAAACATATGAAAATGTGAAAAAACTGACAAACGGAAGAAAACAGATAAAACGTGAGAAAAACAGACGAAAACGTTTAAAAATGGACAAAACCGGATAAAAGCGTATGAAAGCGGATCAAAATGTATGAAAACGTGAAAAAAATGGACGAAAACGGGTAAAAGCGGACGAAAACGTGTAAAAACAGACTAAAACGGATAAAAATAGACGAAAACGTAAGAAAAACGGATAAAAACGTAAGAATAGTCAATGAGGACTAACAATGCAAATATTTTAACTCGATGAGGACTAACGGTGCAAATAATGTTAGTGTTGCCTCCCCTCCAAAGACTCGAGATGCTCTCTGGCAGCGCGAATGCGCGCTTGCGCAAATAATGTTATTGTAAAGGACTAACTGTGAAAATAGTAAACGATCGTTAGTCATCAGGTACATAGAATAGTCAAAATTAGAAAGTTTTTTGATATATTATAAAATAAAAATAAAAATTGACTACACATAATTACAAAATGTGGTAAGTTTACTACATTTTGGTGGTATTATCCCTTAAACAAAAAGTTTTGAAACCCGGTTCGACCCATGTGGTTCAACCGGTTGAACCATTCCGGTCGAAAAAAATGTCAATTTAAACCGGGTCAACTCGACGGGTTTGGTCGAAAAATCCGGTCAAATTAAGCCGGATCAACCCGCTGGGTTTGAAGCATTTCCAGTCAATCTGGTTTTTTATGTGTATTAATAGTTTCCTTTTGAAACATATGTGTTTTAATAGTTGAAATTGCTCATAATTAATTGTTTCAACATTTCATTTTTTTTCTTAACTTTTCACTTTATATCATTTTTGTTTTATAGATAGTATAAATAATAATTACATCACTTAACGTGCATGTTATTTTTTGAGTCATGAAAACATGTGAATAACTCATATCCTATAAAAAAAAAGACGTTACTTTTTGAGAATGCTCAAACTTTACATTACTTGTGCATCTTTTTATTTGAAGACGATAGTCTCAACTTGGAATTTTGTGGAGAAGATGAATTATGACCTAACGCTTAAACAAGTTATCGCTCATAATTGTAACAAGGTAATTCACTGTTAAATAAGAATATAATATAATATTACAATAACATATACTCATTTTATTTAGAGTTAATTACATAATTGGTCCTTGTAGTTTGTCGGATCTTGCAGAAAATGTCCCTGTGTTTTTTTTACGGGTCATGTCCTCGTGGTATGCAAAAGTTACGGGTTTGGTCTTTTGACCAATAATTCTGTTAGTTGACCGTTAACTTGAATGGCATTTTTGACTTTTCACATATTTTGGCAAACAAAAGGGACATTTTCTGCAAGATCCGACAAACCACAAGGACCAATTATGTAAATAACTCAAAAAAAACTTTTTCTTATTAACACTTAAAAAAACTTCTAAAAAAAAAGTTTATTATACTTAAATTTTTTGCTTAAAAATTAACTATTATAAACTTTTTAAAAAATGAAAAATAAAAAAATTAGGCCCTCACAACGTGAGGGCTTAAATTTTTTTTTGGCTAATGTACAACGTGAGTGTTAAAAAAATTTATTAATACTTCAAAAAAAACTTTTTTTAATGCTTATTTTGTACGATTTTTGTATATTTTCATCAATTTTTATACGTTTTCGTCTGTTTTATAAGTTTTTATCAATTTTTATACGCTTCTTATACGTTTTTATACCCTTTTGTTTTTTCACTAAATAGGTTTTTAAGTATTAATTAAAAAATTTAAGCGTATAAAAAAAACTTTTTTTAATGCGTACAAATTTTTTTTAAGCGTATAAAATTTGTTTAATAAAGTATTTTAAGTTTTAATAAATTTTTTTAAGCCCTCATATTATAAATAAGCCCAAATTTAAGTATAATAAATATTTTTTTTCAATTTTTTTTTTTAATCAGATTTTTTTTTTTTAAGTTTATTTATTTATTTATTATTATTTTTTTGTGTTAGTTACATAAATTGTCCCTGTGGTTTGCCAAAACATGTGAAAAGTCAAAAATACCCTTCAAGTTAACGGTCAACTAACAGAATTATTGGTCAAAGGACCAAACCGGTAACTTTTGCATACCACGAGGACATGACCCGTCAAAAAAAACACAGGGATATTTTCTGCAAGATCCGACAAACCACAAGGACCAATTATGTAATTAACTCTTTTATTTATTTATTTTACGCACGATCTCTTGATTATAATTTAGAGTCTGAAGAGTTGGAGGAAGAGGTAATAGACATACAAATATACTACATATATGAAACCATGGTATAAAGTACGATTGATTATCCTTATTATATATATACATGTTCGCGTCTTATGTTTTAATTACAAATTCAAAAGGTTTACGAATTTAAGATGTTTCTCGATAGCCTCAACAATGATGATGTGGTAGTTGTACCACACGAAGATGGTCAAGCTACTTTTGGTGATACCGATGATCTCTCCACTTCTATTTCATTGGCTAAAGATTTTGAAAATAAAGATGTTGCAGCTAACGATGCATATTAATAGTTGGCATACTTGCGTTTATGGCATATTACATTTCATTTTGTAATGACGTTTGTCTTTAACTTTTGTTTCAAAGAAGCTACTTATGTTCTTCTCTTTATTAGGACCTTATGTTTATTTGGATATGAAGTAGTTTGTATTATTGTAGCTTATAGTTACTTATAGTATAAGATTTTCATTCATTCGTAAAGGTATTGTTTGAAAAAATATATAAATAAACAACATTTGCTCGTCGCAAAATTTAGTTAAAGGGTACCCGTCGCCGCATTGCGCGGGTACCCTGCTAGTCTTGCATAAATGGAGCTTCAATTCAACAAAAATTAAAGCTCAAATGTCTTACCATCTAATTAAAGGTTTAAAATACAAATTAAAATATAAGCAAAAAATTACCTTAAATTTCGCCTTATCTCATATTTGATGAAATCATAACTTCATTCTTCAATATTTTATTGGGTCAATACTTTGAATAAAAAAGTCAAATGTTTTTGTTTTTATGATTTTAACCCAACTATTGTGAATGATCATACATCACTCATAAAATCTTCATAGATTCATTTGTACATGATCAACTCCAACTTCATATCAAACTCCCAGCATTTTCATCGAAAACACAGTTGACTTTCTTAAAGGGTCAATTATTTTGACTGTACTCCATCATATAACTAGTCAAATCTTTTATATAATAAAGGAATTACATTATTTCGGAGTGATTTTGTCAATTCATTCTTATTGAAAAAACAATTGGGCCAATAGGAGAGCTCGATTTCGCCACGTAAGCAAAATGGTGTGATGTGATTGGTTAATAAAAGTCAAAATTAAATTGATTTTGGTCAACCTTTAATTAATTTGGTGGAGAAATTTAGTTGAGAAGAAAAACACATAAAAACATAGGTGTCAAATTTGTGAAAACAAAAACCTAAAAAAAGATGGGGTAATTAATAAAACTTTAGTGGTTAAAATTTTAAAAATTGTATAGAGTTAAGTGTAATATTATAATTTTCCATATTTTTTAATACTTTTAAAGACACAATATTCAACATTGATACAAAATAATTTTTTTTTGTCAAAATCCCGTGCGTGCACAGGTATTATAACTAGTTCTATTTATACATATTGTATATTCAATAAAATAAAACATGTATTAGTAAACTAAAACAATCCTACTTTAAACTCAAACTAACATTTAAGCTCAAACTTAATTCTACCAATATGATATCCAATCATAAATGTAAGTACTTAAAAAGCTTCAAATTCTTATTTAGAAACACTAAATTCAGGTCTAAAATATGTTTATTAGTAAAAAGGTGTGGACCACAAGTTAAATTTTAAAAATCTTCTGCTTAATTTCCTGTGTTTTTCGGTACCGAGCCATCTCAGAAACTTCTCTAATCCCACATGTAAGACACAGTCAACACTCATTTCTTCTTGATGGAAGTTTTCTTAGCCTTTTTATTTTTAAAACATCCACCACTCTCCTGTCAAAACAATAGATATTCTTCAATGATTATTAAATTAGATTCGCTAAATGACAAAAGCATTATTACTTAGCTCATATCATATTTACACACAAAAAATCAAAGTTTAAAACAATGTTTGACAATTATAAAGCAAAACAATGTGAGAAAGTAGGGAGATATAATTGAGCTGAAGTACCTTTTTAGTAAATGTAAGCAGCTTTGCCAATCATTTCTTGCCCATTTTACTTACATAAACCTGCAAGTAAAAGAAAAATTCTATTCACATCAAGGGTGGCAATTCCTTTTCCCACTAACGAAAGTTGTAATATTGAGCTAAAAGACATGTCAATATAGTAAATGTAAGCAGCTTTGCCACTCATTTCTAAGAGGACTCACATTTATGTATGATTAGTAGTGTATTTTAAACCTTTAATTTATGTCGAAAACCCAGTTGACTTTCTTAAAGGGTCAATTATTTTGACTGTACTTCATCATTTAACTAGTCTAAAACTCTAAATTCTATTTATACATATATTCAAAAAAGTAAAACATTCTAATCCTACTTTAGGCTCAAACTAACATATAGGCTCAAACTTAATTCTACCAATATAATTTCCGATTATAAATGTAAGTACTTAAAAAGCTTCAAATTCTTATTTAGAAACACTAAATTCAGATCTAAAATATGTTTATTAGTAAACAAGGTCTGGACTACAAGTTAAATTAAATAAATCTTCTGCTTAAAATTTTTTTGTGCTACTAGTGTCTATTTGAACAATCCCATTCAGACTTAGCGTCTCAAGATGATCCATTCCATGTAATCATTCTACCCTACAATGAAACATATACCGATTATGATTCCGAAACTTATACCAAACATATACTCGATTGTGATTCTGAAACTTATACCGATTGATAATCAGCATTACCAAAGTAAAACTAGCACAACTAAAGGGTGCCTATGAAAAACTGTTAATTTGCTTATTATATTTGCTAATTCGCTCACGAAATCATATAAGCAGTTTGGATAAGCAATCCCTCAAAACTAGATAAAAACGCAATAATAAGATAAACAAACAAGATTAATAAAAGAATCGCAAACATCCCCTGATCCGTATCATATCATAACTAACAAAGCAACTCTAATAAACAATCACATTAAACAAAAATAGTATCATTTACCCTTAGCCGAACAACCGAACCCAATCAATCCACTGTACTCTTACCAGAACCAAAACGCAAATCCAAATCTACCATAGCCGAACCCGACAACCCCCTATCCACCCACAACATATAGAAACTAATTCCAGCTTTCGTTACTATTAGAGTTCAAAATAATGTAATTGGCTGCCAAACTCATCCGGATAAGAATACACATTCACAAACGTTGTTTATGAAATTAATTTGAACCTACTAAAAAAGGCATTATTGACTACTCTTAATACCTGATAACTGATTGATATCATTTTTAGACAAACTATTTCAAAGTCGCTGATTCATACTATCTGATTCGGATTACTTCACCATTAAACTTCACTGATAATCAACATTACCAAAGTAACACTAGCACAACTAAAGGGTACCTATGAAAAACTGTTACTAATTTGCTAAGCAAAACTTTTATATTCGCTAATTCACTCACGAAATCAACTAATAAGCAATCCCAAACACCCTCAAAAGTAGATAAAAACGCAATAATAAGATAAACAAAGAAGCTCAATAAAACATCCTAAAAACCTTTAGCGTTATTATCCTCGGGTGACGAAAAATCCTCGATATCATCAGCATCATCAACAACCGAAACCAAATCCAAATCCACCCATCACCATTTGTGAACAAAGTATCCACATTTGTACCGGGTCATAATTCTGACCCGCTTTCTACCCAAAAACAAACCACATTTTGGGGGTTTTTCGAATTCCTTGTGGCAGTGTCGCAACTAATTAATCAATCCATTAGGATTCAGTAATTAAACTATCAGTTATAGCCTATGACCAATTATTTGACCTTCAATTATTATGCCCAACAAATATTCAAACTTGTTTGAGGGCTTAAGGGTTTAAATCCATCTAATTTGGAGGTATGACATAAGAGGTCCTTCAACTCTTTCCTTTTCTTCATTTCTTACCCCTTTTAGTACTTGTGAGTTGTGACCAAAGTGTGAAAAACCAAAACGTGAATAAAATACTAACTTTCATTTATTCTTTTCGGTTAGGGGTGTTGATCGGTTCGGTTATCGGGGTTAGTTCGGTTCGGTTAAAAAAAAATTGGTCAACGCAAAAACAGAACCGAACCGAACCGATTTCGAATTCGATTTTCGGTTCGGTTCGGTTATCGGGTTGACCCGAATAACCCGAATTTCACAATTTATTTTTAAAAAATTAATAATTATATAGATATTTGGCAAAAAAAATATATTTCAAGCATAAAAAGTATTTTTTTTTATATTAAGATAACATTTTAATAGTATTTATATTATATTAAGACAAAAATACACCATTGGTCCCTATAGTTGGCACGACGCATCGCAATAGGACAAAACTCGCCCTTTTCATCGTCGGGGGTCCCTATTTCAAGGTTTATACTCGCTACAAGTCCTTTGACCATTTTGCCGTTAGTCAAGGACATCTTATGGCGTTAGATCTGTCTTTAGTCCAACGGCACTTTTGTCATTTCCATATTTCAATTTAAAATTTCCTAGTTATTGCCACACGTAATGTAACCCCTTCCCGCCCCAATAAACACATAGTCTGTATTATCATTCGTCCCAAAACTTTCGTTACAAGAATTATCAGAATTCACAAACCCTAATTGAAAGTCACAAAACCCCTGTTTATCAATCATAAAACCGAAACATGGACTTTACTCTATGGAAAGTAAGAAGATAGTCAGGTTATCCAGTTGATGATACCATCCTATACGACTCTGCTAAGAAGAAATACGGTACTGTTTTTTTTATTTATTTATTACAGTCATTGGAATTTGTAATTGTGGTATTTATTGTTTCCCAATTAAGTTTTTAGAATGCTTTAAACATATATTGACATGTTTTCAGGTGGTAGATCTAATACGTTTAGTATGAGAGTTCATCACAATGGTGTCTTTAAATACTGGCCTGGTAGAATATACGTTGGAGGTATGGAAAGTTTAGTTGATTTGGTTGATGTTGATAGTGTGTCAGTTGAAGAGTTGGATGTTCTTATATATGAATTGGGTTATGAGCTCGGTTCAAAAAATTACTATTACTTTGTTAAGCCTGGTAGTAATTTAGATGATGGTTTGTATAGCTTAAGTGAGAGTGCTAATTTAGAAATATTGAAAGATCTTGTTGATGACCATAAGATGATAGAGGTTTATGTGAAAATGGTAAGACAACATTGGACGTTGATCAAATGTCACCAAAGTCAATTAGGACAGTTATTGCTGATATGGATGCAACAAAGAAAAAGGCAGCTCTTGCTATTGTTCCATATTGCTCAAAGAAATTGTTCTTAGAAAACATTGTTAATAAGTCTGTGGCAGAGGATATATGTGAGGTTACACAGCAACGTTTGGAAGTCAATACTTTGGTACAATCTAGTCAGATGCCAGAATCACAACCCTTGTTTCCATCTATAGAGGTCTGTCATACTGAAGATGTTGCAGGTGATGTCAACCAGCATATAGATAAACATGTTGAGCATATCCAAATAGATAGTCCTGAAGAGGTATCTCAAAATGATCAAGAGTTAGGTCATCATGAGGAGGAAACATGTAATCCTGTGGATCATATCCAAAAAGGTAAATCTGTGCAGGTTAGTGAAATTGATGAAGTTGTAAGTGATGACAATGTGAGTGAGACAGACACTTATATGAGTGACGATGATGATATTGAGAATAATGGTGATGGAAACACAGTTGTCGATGAGGCTAATACTTTTGAGGAGCCTGATTTTGATGTTAATCTGTTCAAAGTGACCGAGACTACATATTTACCATCTATAGGTACCACCAGCCAGCTACCACATGATTCTTTTTAAGAAAAATGAGTCGGATCTGTTAGATGATAATGATTTTGCAAGTGGTTCTGAGAATGAGGATTACTATCTTATTAGGAGGAACAAATTGAGGGCATACAAGAAACAAAAGTTAAGTGAGGCAGCACAAACAGAGGATGAAATCTTTTTTTTGTGGTCAAAGTTTTGTAACTGCAAAAAAAGTGAAAGATAGGATCTACCTGTTTTCAATAAAGACTAGGAGGAAATTGCAACTAATTAAGAATGACAAACAGAGAATTAGGGTTAGGTGTCTTGGACAAATACCTGTTTGTGGAATAACTGAAGGTTCAGGGTTGGGAAAAGCCCCAAAGAGGAAAAATGGTCTGATAACTAGAGGCCTTGGTAGGGATGTATATTTGCGAACACGCAAGGAGCATGCAACAGATTGTCCATGGTTGTTGTATGTAGCAAAAAATACATATAAAGATGTATGGATTGTTCGAACTTTTAGGGATGAACACAAATGTTTGCAATCAAGAGACATTAAAGCTTGTGACTACAAGTTTCTTTCGAAGCAAATAGTTTACCAAGTTCAAGTAAATCCGGATATTCCAATCAGGGCTATTCAAGATCAGCTCAGTAAATAGTTTGAAGTTCAGGTGTCTATGCAAAAAGCATTAAGGGCAAAAAAACAAGGCAGAAAATGAGATTAGGGGTGACCATAAGTAGCAATACTCCCTTTTAAGAGACTATGTTGAAGAGTTGCAGAAAACTAACCCAGATACAATAGTTAGGATAAGTGTACAAACTGCTACAAATGCTACAAGTCCAACCAGAGTTTTCAAGATAATGTATGTATGCTTAGGCGCTTTGAAGGAAGGATATAAAGCTTGTCAAAGAGAGTTGTTGGGGTTAGATGGTGCTTTTATGAGGGGTCCTTATCCTGGCCAACTTCTTACAGCAGTCGGTATAGACAGCAAAAATGAAATATACCCTGTAGCCTACGCAGTTGCAGAAGCTGAAAGCAAAGACTCATGGATTTGGTTTCTTGAATGTCTAAGATCTTGACTTGCAACCAAACTCAAACTACACTTTTATCAGCGACAGGCAAAAGGTGATTTTACCATTTAGTTTATTAGATTCACTTGTATTTTCATTAAATGCAAGTTTTATTAGTAAGGAATTGATGTTTATTTTTGCAGGGTATCATTCCAGCGTTAACAAAAGTATTCCCTAGTGCTGAACATAGATATTGTTTGAAGCACATCCATGATAATATGAAATTGCAATGGAATGCTAAAGCATACAAGGAACATTTGTGGAGATGTGCATCAGCAACAACCGTCCAACAATTTAAGGCAGCCATGCTGGCATTCAAGAGTTTTAGCGAACCTGCCCATGGTTGGTTAAGTAAGATACCACCAACCCATTGGTAAATGTCACATTTTTCAGGTACCTAACCAAATCTATGTCTACTTGTACATCTTTTGTTGTACGACATTTTTTAGGTACCTAACCAAACATGTTGTAGGGAGGGCTCATTCTGATGTGCTACTTAATAACATGTGTGAGGTGTTCAATGGGAAACTAGTGGGAGGTAGGCACCAACCCATCATTACTACTTTGGAATACATTAGAGAGTATTGTATGAAAAGAATAGTGAATGTTGTGAATGTGATTCAAAAGTGTGTCGGACCTTTAACACCAAAGGCAACACTCATGTTAGATGCAATCAAGAAAGAGGCTTATAAGTACACTGCTTTACGGGTTGAAGGAGAAAAGTATGAGGTCATTGGATGGGGAGACAAGTGTACTGTGAATGTTGAAGCTAGGGCTTGTACATGTAGAAGATGGGAGCTTACAGGTATGCCATGTAAACATGCTGTTGCTACCCACCGGTGTATGAGGTTGAATGGAATGCAAATAGGATCTGTTGAATCATGGGTGCATCCATGTTACTTGCTTAAGACTTGGGAAGAAACTTACAAAAACCATATCCAGCCAATAAATGGTTATGAGCATTGGTATAAGTCTCATGTGCCTACAACCATTCTTCCACCTAAACATCATAAACCATTAGGTAGGCCACGAAAGAAAAGAGCCAGGGCTTTTACTGAAAATGATAATAGTGACAAAACTAGTAACTTGTCACAGTCTAGTAAGAGTGTGGTTTGTGGTATTTGTGGCAATGCTGGACACAACAAGAAAACATGTCTTGGGCAAGGAGGTGTAACAAGAAGTCAAGGCACTACACAACAGTCTCAAAAAACAGGTTCATCCCAGCCAAAAGTTACAGCAAAGAAGAAGGCAAAGGTTACAGGTGACAACTATAAAGGTAATGATCAACCAAGTGTGGTCCAGTCTCAATCTGGAAGTCAAGTTGATGCTGCTTCTGGTGGGTCTCCAAAACAATTTTGGACTAAGACCAGGATTATAGCAGCAAAGCTTTCTTCACCACAAAAAAATGTTGTTTAAGCATATGAGAGTGTTGGAATCACTCCTAAACCTTAATCAAGTGTTAGTAATTCACATGTAATAGTTAGCTTAATTATGGCCTTTATGTTTGTTATTAGCCTTAAGCTTGTGTAGAAGGCCCATGAGCTTAGGCCCATGTCCATTAAGGAAAGGAAGGGAGTGGGAGTGTTGCCCTAGCTCTCCTTCCTATAAATACTCTTGTATAACCCTCACTTGAGGGTTGATTGTTCAATTTATTTCTTTCACATATACTCTACGCATAACCATTTACTTGTATCATGTGTGTGTGTTTGATTTATTGTTCAATCGCCTTTATCTCTTTCTATTAAGCTTGTGTTGTAAAACTAGTGACCTAACAGTGGTATCAATCGCCTACTAGTTGGGTGAATCGTATTGTTTTTGAAGTGGGTTTCGGTCCTACGCGTAAAATGTACGAGATACTTTGGTTCGCTTAAAAACACATTTTTTACACTTTTTAATCCAAGATTCTTGTCCTTTCAACATTTTAAGGTGTTAAACTAACTGTTTTTGGCAAAAAGTTTCGATCTTTATGCGTGGATCAATGTTTTTAAACTAGTTTTTGTACGAGGGTTTCATCCTACACGTAACCGTTTTAGAAGTTTTGGTTCATCAAGTTTCACACTTTTGTGTTATTTTGGTGATATTGAAGCTATCTCATCACAAAAATCTGGTTTAGAAACATCTTTGGGCAAAATCATTTTTATGAGTAAAGCTACGCGTATCAAAACCTTGATCTTCAGTTTCGTGGTTTACTCTATGTTTTCTTTCTTGGATAAGCCTGAAAATACGTCGACTTTGGATATCTTTTGCACTGTGATAGTGTAAAAGATCAATTGGGCAAAACCCTAAACTTACGCATAAGCATAAGCTTACGCGTAGAAAATCCTACGCATAAGATTCATCTTACGCCTAAGCCTAGTCTTACGCATAAGGTAATCCTACGCCTAAGTTTCTACGCCTAACTTTGTGTCTACGCATAACTTTAGTGTCTTTTCCCTACTTACGCGTAAGCTAAACCTACGCGTAACTCTTGATTGTTACGCGTAACTTTGGTGTTTTTACGCATAAGTGCTACTTGGATTATTGTGATTTCTACGCCTAACGACACTTCATCAACTAAGGTTCATTCGACTACAAAGATCCATTTTTTTATAACACAAGTTTATCAACATGTCACAACCACCATACTCTAACTATTTCCCTTGCACTTATACTCAACGTCAACAACAATTAAGTCCACAACATCAACAATGGAATCAACAACAAGCAATTTATCAACAACAATTTAATCAACAACATACTCCACAACTTGGTGCAATTCCACAACCTCAAATGGTTCAACCACCACCAAGTCTTCAAGTTCAACCCTACACAAATGAATTCAATCAACATCCATCAAGGAACACTATGAAGGAACCCACTTGGTTTGCAAAGATGTGTGAAGCTTTAAGCAGCCAACAATCAATTCATGAGGCTGGATCACTTGATAGACCTCCAATGCTCACTCCAGGAAACTACGATCAATGGGTGATAAGGTTCTTTAGGTTTTGTGATCTGAAGAAGCCACATGGAAAGTTCTTAAAGAAGGTTATCTTGGAAGGTCCATTTCAGATGCCTAATGTCATTGTACCCGGAGATCCAAATGCTAATCCACCAAGAGATGAACAAACGAACATTGCTACTGTTGCAGACTTGAATCCAGAAGAACTTCTACACTATGAAGCTGATGAGCTTGCAATGCAATATATCCTTTTAGGATTACCAAACCCAATTCTTCGAAGTGTTGATGCTCATAAGACTGCAAAGAAAATGTGGGAACACATTCATATACTTATGGAACGATCTGCACTCAATCAGGAGGATATGGAATCTAAAATTTACTTGGCTTATGAACACTTCATGATTGAACCTGGAGAGACACTAGAGTCTTATCATCATCGATTCTCAGACATCATAAATGATTTGGATAAACACAACATCATCATGCCAAGAATTGCAGTTAATACTAAGTTCTTGAGTAGTCTTGGCCCAGAATGGGAAAAGTATGTCATTTTTCTCCGTCAAGCGAAGAACATGCATCATTCTACATACGGCTTGTTGTATGATTACTTGAAGCCTCATGAAAAGGAAGTTGATAGGGAAAGGATTCTCCGTGCTCAAATTGCTTCAACGTCAAATCCGGAAAATCAACAACTTGCCTTGTATGCTCAAAACAGTTATCCTTCTCAACCAGCAACTCAACCAACTGCTACAATCACACCATATGATCCTTCACAGCAACAATCTCAACAAAATCAATTGGTTCCATACAATAACAACAATGCTCAAGCACTTGTCAGTAAAGCTAGTGAGGATTCTGATCCGTTCGAAGCATTGCAACAAGGATTTGTTATGATTCCTAATGCTTTTAGTCGTTATACCAACAAATCCAACAATCATATTCGTTCCTCATCTAACACACGGAATCAAGCTGTTGTGAACAATGGACCAGTTGAAGTTCAGAATCGTGGTTATGGTCGTCAGATGGGCGGTGGTCAAGGGTTTAATGTTGTCGGTAGGAATTACAACAGAGCTCAAGTGGTGGAATAGGGAAATGCTCAGAATGGGTTGAATGGTCTTTGATGCTACAATTGCAATGAGAAGGGACACCTGGCTAATGCATGCCCAAAGCCGAGGACTAGGGGCAGTGCTTATCACAAAGAGGCTCTTTTTTTGGCTCTTAAGGATGAAGCTGGTGGAACTCTCACAGACAAAGAACAGAGCTTTATGGCAGATGCAGACTCAGATGATGATATGGAGGACTTGCAGGCCAATGCAGCTGTTATGTTGATGGCTAATATGCAAGAGTTACACATGAGTGACACAGGCCCAGTGTATGACACTGATAGCTTGTCTCAGGTACCCGAACAAACCATATTTATCTCTGATCTAATATCTCAGCCAACATCTGAATCCAGCAAGGCTCAGAATGTTCAAAATGAGTCATCCACATCTCATTCCGACGATTTTCAATTAGACCCCGTAGTTACATTTGACGATCAAGATGACCTTATGGTTTCCATTGATAATCAAATTGACTCCGTGGTTATACTTGAGGATCTAAATAATGATCATGTTGTGACTCACGTTGAACACGCCGAACTTTTGCCTCATCCAGATCTTGCTTTTTTACTTAAAGACCAGCAATCTAAAATTGAAGAATGTTGTGCATTAAATCAGAACTTAAAAAGTAAAAATGCACTGTTAACCAAGGATTTTGAATGTTTAAAAAGGCAAATCAACTTTTTCAAAACTCAAGAAAACCGTGAAAAAGGTTTTGAAGCAGCCTTTACTAAATCTCATCAAAATGAAAAATATTTAGAGAGACAGATGCGTGATCTAGCCGCTTCGAAGAATGTTTTGTTGTCTGAAATAGAACAACTGAAACATGAACATAAAAAGCAAATTAACGCTCTCACCTTGGAAAATCAAAAAGCTAAGGTTGAGTTGTTAACTTGTCAAAAACAGTTCTCTGCATACAAAAAGCATTCAACGAATCGAATAGGTGATCTTCTTGAAGAAATTATCGGCTTGCAACACAAACTTAAAGTGTTTACAAACATGGTGAGTCAGTAACAGCTATTGAAAAGTTTACTTTAAAACCCAATCCAAATGGATATGGACCGAATCTTGCTGATTACAAACCTAAGCTTTCACCAAAAGCATTCAAACCAAATCCTGAAGTTTCCAGTGCAGAATATAAAATTGATGATACTGTTATGAGTGTTGTTGAATATCATTATCAAGAGGAATTAGATGCAGAAGACGAGAGTCGATCAAAATTAGAAACTGTTGTTTACAACAAACCTTTTAATTATAAAAAAGCGGTCACTTTCGTCACACCAACGGATTCTTCTAACACACCAAGGATTATCATAAAAATGTCTGAGTCTTCTAATGTTAATCCCCAACCAGATTATGCAAAAACTTATGGTCCTTTACCTTCCATCAGTGAAGTAAATTCAAAACCTGAAAATCGCAAAATTCTTAGATATTTTGAACTTTTCATGGCTGACCTCAAAACTTTACAACATGAGATAGAATATCATTCTGAAATCAAAGTTCAACATTTTCAATCGCCTCTGGCGCGAGAACAAAGAGACATTTTTCAGAAAAATCTTTTACCAAATGTTAAAAATTTGAAAAGTTGTGCATTATCTTGGGAACGGGACTTTCATAAGGAACTTGGATTGATGAAGGTCGTTTTCGAGAAAACAGAAACATCTATTTCTAATACTAAAGGTAAAAAGAAAATGCTAAGAAAAGATGTTGATCGACTATTGGAAGATGTTATCTGTGCTGATGTCCATAATGTTGTGTTGTTTAATTCTTTGCCACATGCATCTGATTATATCTCTGCTGATACTGTTGATAATGTTGTAATTGTTGAGAATTCTGATAATGTGCATCAGATCGAGCCTTTAAAAGCTGAAAATGAACGTTTGATTAACGAGGTTTCAAAATCGTGTACTTGCTTTGCAAAACAAAATCAACCAGTTGCAATCTAAATCGTTTAATCCAAAATTTGAGCAACTGGATGATCAAAACGTGTCTTTGAAATGTCAAATCTCTAAATATGAACAAGAACTTGTAAAAGTTAAACAGGAATATGGTGTCATATTTGATTTATTTAAAAAGACTCGTGATGAAGCATCAAACGAGCTTGATCATTTTCTTACACACACTAAGGAAGTCATGAATTTTTCGGGAAATCTTCGTTCTGAAAATCAAGATTTGATTCACACTATCTTTAAGTTAAGAAAAATGTTAGGAAAGTATGAACAACTTCCGCCTACCGTGATTAAGAGAATAGCACCAGTAACACTTAGTAATCATGAACCTAGAATCCCTACTGCCAAATCACAAGTTGCTAATGTGCTTCCTTCTACTGAAACAGGAATAGTTGCGTCTTTTCCAAACGTCCGCACTTCACAGCCTAGGAGCACTACATCGAAGAATAGGAAGTTGCGACCTAAGAAAAGATCAATAAGGAATGCTAAAGTAGAAGAACACCCTAGGACTATGAATAAGACTCACGTTGCTTCCACTATAGACATTGCGTCTGGCAAATGTAATAGAAATAGTGATGTAACGAATGCTAAACCTTTAAGTACTTTTGATATTCAGTCTAATGCACCTTGTGTTATTTGTCATAAAAGTATGAATTCTGATTGTCATGACAAATGTGTTGCTAAAGCTATAATCTCTCGTTTATGGAATCCTAAGAATCGGAATACCTCTAGGCCCACTAATCATTCTAAGTCTGTGCTTGGTAGACCGCCTTCTTTAGATTCTAAAGCAAGCATTGCTGTCCCTGTAGCTCCAATTTCACCTCCAAAGAATGTAGTACCACCTAGTGCATTCACTAAGACTAAAGCAAATAGTAGTTATAGATGGCAGAAATAGATATATAACACACTAGGATTTAAATGGATGCCTAAAGTTATTGATGTGTGTATGTCTACTATAACTGCTTCGGAACCCTCTAACATTTCGGGTTCCACATCTACTTCTATTCCATCTGTGTCGTCTGTGTGTAATGCAGGTGATACAGATCATTCTCTGGATTGTTGATAGCGGATGTTCCCGACACATGACAGGCAACCTTAAACTGTTATCAAACTTTATTGCAAAGTTCATTGGCACTGTCAGATTCGGGAATGATCACTTCGCAGCTATCATGGGCTATGGAGACTATATCATTGGGAACATCGAAATTAGAAGGGTTTACTATGTGGAAGGCCTCGGTCACAATCTGTTTTCAGTAGGTCAGTTTTGTGATGGAGATTTGGAGGTTGCTTTCAGGGAGAAAACTTGTTTCATTCGTGATCTACAAGGAAACGACCTTATGTCTGGCTCGCGTAATTCTAGTCTCTACACTATCACTATGCAAGACATGGTTGCTTCATCTCCCATCTGCTTACTTTCAAAGGCAACATCAACAAAATCCTGGCTATGGCACCGTCGTCTCTCTCATCTAAACTTCCAAACCATCACCAACCTTGCTCGACACAAACTAGTTGAAGGACTCCCACGATTCCGGTATTCAAAAGATCACCTTTGCAATGGCAAACGCTACATCTTAGTAATTGTTGATGACTATTCACGCTAAGCTCCACAGATGATCATCACCTTTCTCACAAAAATACAGGTTCAGCTCCGAAACACCGTTAGACAAATCAAAACAGACAAAGGAACTGAATTTGTTAACAAAACTCTTCGTGACTTTTATGAGAAAGTGGGAATTTAGCATCAGACATCTATTGCACGTACACCTGAACAAAACGGAGTTGTTGAAAGACGAAACCGAACGTTAGTGGAAGCTGCAAGAACAATGTTAATTAATGCTAAACTCCAGATTACTTGTGGGCAGAAGCTGTATCTACTGCATGGTATACTCAAAACCGCTCCATGATTACAAAACGCCACAACAAAACACCTTTCGAGCTTGTCCACAACAGAAAACCGAATCTCAAACACTTTCATGTCTTTGGATCTCTTTGCTATCCGAATAATGATCGTGATGACTTTGGAAAGCTCAAAGCCAAAGCTGACATTGGAGTCTTTATTGGATATTGTGATAATTCTAAAGGTTTCCGAATCTGGAATCGTCGAACAAAGGAGGTTATCGAAACGATTCATGCTCATTTTGATGAACTCACGGAAATGGCTTCTGAGTATAACAGCTTAGAACCCGGTCACAACCGCTTAAACTTACCTCAACCCCCATCATCAGCTGAACAAAGCCCCAAGCTCACTCGTCAACAAATGGAAAGGTTATTTGCTCCTCTGTTCAGTGACGATATTGATGAACGTGCTCCAGGTGTATCCGCTGTTTCCGCTGCTCAACCTGATATTACTCTTATACCTGATACACCTGCTACAACAACTACTGTTGAAGAAGCACCACCAGTTGACTCCACCACAACAGTTGAACAAACCGCTTCCAACAATGATGAACCAGCTGATGATATTCTTAATGAAGTACCCCCACCTGCAGATTTTGATCCAAATGCGTTCTTTAACCCGTTTGCTAATGAGACTGCTGCACCAGATGTCGCGGAATCTTCAACAAACCATTTGAATCCTCAAAATATGCACAATGTATACCAACATCAACCCTCTACACATCGATGGACAAAAGACCATCCTCTGGAAAATATTTTTGGCAACCCGAATCAACCAGTCGTTACGAGACAACGTCTTCACTCAGACGGTGAACATTGCATTTATGCACTCACTGTCTGCCAATCTGAGCCTAAAAACATTAAAGACGCAATGACAAAAGATACCTGGATTGAATCTATGCAAGAAGAACTCAACCAATTCAAACGTCTTGAAGTATGGGAACTGGTTGAAAGACCAACAGGGGTCTACGTCATTGGTCTCAAATGGATTTGGAAGAACGAATTGGATGCTGAAGGGAACGTAATCCGAAACAAGTCACGTCTAGTTGCTAAGGGTTATCGTCAAGAAGAGGGTATAGATTTTGAAGAATCTTTTGCTCCGGTTGCTCGTCTTGAGGCTGTTCGGATATTTCTCGCATTCGCGGCTCATATGAATATGACGGTTTATCAGATGGATGTCAAAACTAGGGGTGTTATCGGGTCGGGTTGTCGGGTTATCGGGTTGGTCGGGTCGGGTTGATTCAGGTTTTGGTGTCCTAAAAATTGACCATAACCCGACCCTATAAAATATCGGGTTATCAGGTTTCGGGTCAAAACGGGTCGGGTTGAATCGGGTTGGGTTGTCGGGTTGTTATCGGGTTGTGACCTGTTGACTGTCCAGAACACAAAATAAAGCACAGTCTACCAAAATTTGCTTATAGAGACATATTTGATGTATACTTTTGGCAACTAGATCTGATATATGCTTCAAATTTGCTCATTATGTCCAAACTAATAACAAGTTAACACCAATATCTGATATACTAAATCATGTGGTTTACTTATTTGATAAAGTGAGCATGAAGCTAATATGTGATGGCAATAGGCAAATTGTCAGCATGTAAAAAAGAAAGTGCAGTAGACTTACAAAAACATTAACATAAGTAAATAACACATTACTTGACTTGAGAAACAAATTAAGTAAGCAAAATAAGTGCAGTGAGGTTAAAAAAAAGTGAAGTAAGCATATAAAAAGATAGCAATAGGCTTTATAAGAAAAGAAATAGTTTTAGCGGTTCTAATTCATACGATTAAAACTAATAACTTGATGCAATAGGCATTTGGCATTTAAACAAGAAAGTTTTGGCAATAGCTAGCCAAATCAAATCTAAAAATAAAAGCAAACCAATTCAGTTTCATATCCAAACAAACAGATATAAATTCTTAATCCAAAAGCCAATTTAATCTTCAAACTTAATATTAGCGTATGGGTATTGGGCCTAAAATTGTATTCAGTGCTAATACATCATGTATGGAACTTTTGTGTTATTAGTCCTAAAATGAAAAAAAACACAACGAAGGCTTATACATTTATCGGGTTATCGGGTTGAACCCGAACCCGATAACATTTGAAAAAATAACCCTAACCCGACCCTATAAGGTTTTCGGGTTGGTCGGGTTGACCCGATAGACCCGATAAGCCGAGTTGGACCCGAATAAACCCGACCCTATAAGGCTTTATCGGGTTCGGGTCGGGTTCGGGTCGACCCATTTGACACCCCTAGTCAAAACTGCGTTTCTCAATGGACAACTTAAAGAAACGGTTTATGTCAGCCAACCAGATGGATTCGTTGATCCTGAGTTCCCAGACCATGTCTACAAACTGAACAAAGCTCTGTATGGTCTCAAACAAGCTCCTCGGGCATGGTACGACAAGATATCATCTTTCCTCATTGCCAATAATTTCACCAAAGGTTCGGTTGACCCTACTCTTTTTATACAATATCACGGGCCATATATCTTAATTGTTCAAATCTACGTGGATGACATCATTTTTGGGTCTACACATAAAAAGTACTCAATCGCTTTTGCAAAACTAATGATGAAAAATTTTGAAATGTCTATGATGGGTGAACTTACGTTCTTTCTAGGACTGCAAGGTCATCAATCACCCCGTGGTATTTTCTTGAGTCAGTCCAAATATGCCCTTGAATTGTTAAACAAATTTGGAATGAAAGCATGTGACACTTATGCCACACCAATGACTCATACCAAGAAGCTAGAGCTGATTTAAATGGGAAATTAGTGGACCCTACAAAATACCGCAGTATTATTGGGTCTCTAATGTACCTAACAGCTAGCAGGCCTGATATTGTCTTTGCCGTTTATCTATGCTCCCGTTATCAGTCGAGACCAACTGAAACCCACCTCTCTGAGGCTAAAAGAATCCTTCGATACATCAAGGGAACCATTAACTTGGGGATCTGGTATCCGAAGGATTCTGGTTTTGAACTAATCGCTTTTTCAGATGCTGATCATGCAAGATGTTTAGATTCACGAAAAAGTACTTCAGGAGCACTACAATTTCTTGGTGATAAACTGGTGTCTTGGCAATCGAAGAAGCAGGATTGTACATCGCTGTCATCAACCGAAGCAGAATATGTAGCCATGTCCGCGTGTTGTGCTCAAGTCATCTGGATGAGAACACAACTCAAAGACTATGGTTACGTATTTGACAGAATCCCGATGTGCTGCGACAATCGGAGTGCCATTGCGATCTCGTGCAACTCATTTCAGCACTCGAAATCAAAGCACATCGATCTTCGCTATCATTTCATCAAGGACCACGTAGATCAGGGTACAGTTGAATTATACTTCGTGGGTACAGAATACCAATTGGCAGATCTACTCACCAAAGCCTTGCCTCCCGCTAGGTTTCATGAGTTGGTCCACCGGATTGGTATGCGGTGTTTGACTCAAGAGGAATTGGATGACCTCCTAAAACAGTCTTAAAAACCTGTCAAACACCAAAATCTCTTTTGTAAATATTTTTCAAAACCAAAATACAAAAATATAAAACCTGATAAAACAACAGAAATATTATTCTATCTACTTTTCTTTCAACATGGCAAGTACATTTCTTCCGTCAACACTTTAATCTTTCAAAATTCAGTATTTCTCCGATCAAGTGTTGAGGGGGAGAAAATAAATACTTGACTATTTCAAAATAATTGTGTACTTGCATGTTATCCTATCCCGGTTGTTTCTTTTATCAATGGTGGTAAATTTTCTGGTTCATTGACACTTCTCGGACTAAAATTTATAACCTTTCATTATTTTCTTAAGTCAAGGGGGAGTGTCGTCAAGTTTCTTTCTTAAAATCTATCATTTGGTAACCAAAGTGGATGAAAATGGAAAAGGTGGAGGGACCAAAACTGCCAAAAGCTTAAAGTTACTTTTAATAAAACTCCTCCACCTAACTATTTCACCTCACATTTATTACACAAACCTAACTAATCCTACGCATACAAATCGTTCAAGAAATCTGTGTTTTTGATCATCAAAGTGTAAGTGTTTTCATAATCTTAACATAATTACAAGCAAAGGTTTTGATTTTTATGCAAATCCAACGGCTAAATTATGAGATATGAGTGATTATGTGTTCTACGCATAAGCGTATGAACACACAATCATTGGTATGTGTTTGTGGTTAAAATAAGAGTGTCAAAACGTTTTAATAACATCAATGATACTATGTTTATCCTCAAAATCCACCCAGAAACACGAATTGATTGATTTTCAAAATTAGGGTTTATGCGTTAATTTGGGTGTTTTCAAATGAGAAAGTTTTTGGTAATAAAGATTGTTGTATGAGGTTGTTTTCAAGTTGAATTGAGCATATTTAAACCCAGAAATCACCCAGAAACACTAATGATTCATAAATTGAAAATTAGGGTTCTAGTTCATACGAATTAGGTATTTTTGATTCATGGCTTACTTGATGTTAAAACTTGGATAAACATACTCTATATGCTTCTTAGACCTCCCAGAAACACTTTGGTGCAAATCCTATGGCTAGATTTCATACGCGTAACTCTTGAACTTTAGGGTTTTAGGCTACGCATAAGTAATCTTACGCATAAACTGTTTGATGAATATACATGCTATGATCAGCTATAAGATGAATGTATGTGTCAAAATTGATGTTATGATGATTTTATTTCAGGCTTGCTACGCGTAAAACTCAGAATCAAGGTCATTGAAACTCTACCCATGAGGATCACCTTACGCGTAGAAAGTTATGCGTTAGAGTAATCTTACGCGTAACTGTTACGCGTAAGGTTCTACAAAGGGACTACGCGTATCCTGTGAAGGATATGCGTAAACAGTGACCTCTACGCATAAGGTCTACTCTTACGAGTAAGCCCTACGCGTAAGGTTTTTATACGCCTACGCATAAGCTCTACGCATAAGGTCCCCTTTTCCTACGCGTAATATTTCTTACGCGTAAGTAAGGATCCTACGCATAAGCTTGCGTCTACGCGTATACTTCTCCTGTTTACGCATAAGCTACAATTTCTACGCCTAAGCCTTGATCAAACCTTCATTATGAATTGTTACGCGTGCAAACTTGTAAATAAAGAAACCAATAATGTCACTAATAAACTTAAACGTTTAATATGTTGTGTTAAATAAGTGATAACATAAACTTTAAAACTTAAAGTTAACTAACTCACGAAACTTATCACGACGTCATTGGACTATTGAACAAACAAGTGACTTTGGACTCGTAACAATCATTGACATTGTACATTCAATAATTAGACAATAAAACCTTCTGTTGACTAACATTATGTCTTTCGATATGTTGGTTCTTTTGGCTAATGTTATTTCAGATCACGACATGGCTGCTCAAATGAATGTGGATGCACCAGATGTTCTCACAGTTGCCGATATCTTTCCTAATGGCTATCCAAGGAAGATTGGAAAGAACAACCTTCGGGTTGACTTTGAAACCCTCACCTGCTCAGAATCTTCCTGTTTGATTGCTATGGATATTCTTAAGAATCATCCCTACCAGAACATGCTCTCACATTCTGCTACAATACCGGAGATCTACATTCAACAGTTTTGGAATTCAATGCAAAGGATCAAAGGTCAAAGTGCAGTGACAGTGACGCTCAATCACAAACAGGTCACCATCACACATGCAGACTTACGGGCTGTTCTTCTCATCCCTGACATCGAGCCAACCGACTTCTATGCCACACCTGCTGAAGAGACAGTTTTGCAATTCTTGATTGATATTGGCTATGATGAAGCTTCAAGAACTATCTATAAGCATTCTCATGTGGAGCTTAAGAACATTCCTCAACCGTGGAGAACTCTCTACATCATCATCACCAAATCTGTCTCTGGTCGTGATAGTGGCTATGAGCATCCCAAGCTCATGGAACTGCAAATCTTCTGGTCATTAATCAACATGAAGCACATCGAATGGAAGCTCTGATATGGGATGACATGATGTCATTTATCAAAAAGCTTGGCTCAAAGATTCCCTATGTCAGATACTGATAAGGTTTTAAAAGGTACCATTTTGAGGGGTTGTTTAAGCCCTTATTTGATCACTTTTGTATCCGTTATTGCTTAATATCGTTCCTTTTCACTTTTTAGGTCTCTTGAAGGCAAAATGATGGAATGGCACTTATTTGGACGAAAAGGCGCGAATATACGAAGAAAATGGCCAAAGTCAGAATCGAGACACTCAAAGCTGCTGAAACCAGAAGGCGACGGCGTCAGGTGTTAATTGCGACGCCGTCGGAGGATTTTTGTGACGATACAGTAGCCAAAAACCCTATTTGTAAGTGACGACGTCGGGCTTTAAAAGAGTAGGCCGTTGCTACTCAGACGACCTAGATGCAACCCATACGACGTCAGAAGCTGAAGAAGACGGCGTCACAGACATAAGGTGACGCCGTCGCAAGGTTAACGTGGCCAAGAAGAAACCCTAATGACGGCGACACGACGGCGTCACAAAACATAAGGTGACGCCGTCGCATATGTAATATTATATATAGAATCTGAATTTTTTAGTTTTAGGAGAGTCTTTTTGGGGAGTAAAAACCTAAAACCGAACCAAGGGTGTCTTGTACAGTATTTTAGGGTTCCAAACCCTATCTTACATCAAGATAAGTATTTACTTCATCAATTCAATTATGTCTTTGATTATTTGTGTGTATGCTTGCATGTTCTCCATGTCCGGCTAATTTATTTGTGTGTTTGCTTAGGGAGTATGAAACTTAATTATTGAATATTGATTGGTTGTTTCTTATCTTAGTTGATTAATGATCTAGTAATGCGATAGGTCATTCGTTGTGTACTTAATGCTTGATTCATCTTTGTGAACCTTAGAATATAATTACCTGAGTAGTTGTAAGCTAAACCATCCAAAGAGTGCCTTAGAGTAAGAGTTTATTATCCCTAGTGGGTTTTGTAGATGAGACCCTTTGGTAAGTTCAAAGAGTTAGGGAGAAACGCATACCCTACAACTTTAGACACACAACACAACTAAGAATAAGACGTGACAACTCAACCATCAATAGGAGATAATTAATGAGTAGTAAAACCTAAGTAAACACATCTTTAAACTATCATACGAGCACACATTAATTAGACATAGACTACCACCACCTTAGTTTAGATAATTAGATAATAGTAGAGTAATCGGTAGAAATACCAACCCCCCAAATCCAATACCCGAGATTCGTACCTTTCAATTTCCTAAAAAACATAAAAAAGATAAAAAATAATCTTCCTCAACCTCAACCTTAGCGTAGTAACTTCTCACTAGCATTCCTATTCCCCTAGAGAACGATATCAATACCCGTGGCTTACCCTAATACTACACTACAACGATTAGGTTCACTGCCTAGGGTGTTGAAAAACTTGCTCGACGAAAAGGAAGTTCCTTTGACCCCGAACGCGCTGCGTAAGCGTATCAGATACACTAAACTGTTGATCCAGAGAGCACTTGGTCTTCATCCTGATAATCCCAAGAGGCTCAGTGACCCCGACAATCACGACATGTTGACTGAGCCTATTTTAACTGTCAGAATCAAGGAATCGTCAACAAAGAAACAGGGTGATGTGTTACCTGATCACCTTCTGTCTAACGAAATCAAAAAGCTCGAGACATACAAAACATTTTGTGGAAAACAAGGGTGTTTTCCCCCAACTAAACGCACCCGTAATATCCCTTTCTTTAACAACAACAAATTTTACTTATCATGTTCATCCCGTGTACCCAGCTTCTGTCCAAACATGGATTTTCCCAAATCATTCCTTGATGATAACAACAACCAAACCCAAACCCAGACCCAGACCCGAACCCGATCTCAAATCCACCTTACCCGAACCAGGACCTGAATAACCCCTATCCTCCGCACTACAGCCACTCCTTAACCGCTTCAACCTCGGGATCTTCCTTCTCCTCATTGTCATCATCATATGAATCAGCAACAGTTAGCGTCTCAATCTCAAACTCCTCATCATCATCATTACCATCAACAACTGTCTTCACATCAGAAGCTAACGGAACATCTACCGAATCACGGTTCGATGTATTATTCGGTGAGATTTGATTCGTGTTTTGTAAGTTATTTTTTTAAAGTTTTTGGCGGGTTTTTATTGAAATGAATTTCATTTTAATAAAAGAGTATCCATGAGGGTCAAAGATCCACCAAAGGTTCACGAAAGGGTCAAGATCCTATCCACAGGGTTGATAACTCGCAAGAAGGTTGCATCTAGAGGTCATATATAAGGTCCAAGGTTACTTGTGTTTGATGTAAATAAACTTTTTTAAACTTTCTATTGTCCCAGTGGCTGCATTGCCTATGTGACCTGTAACAATAATTTATCAACTCATTGACTAACTTTGACACTACTTTTATAAACCTTGTGGCCCAAGTGCAAATAAATTTGATGAAAGCCAGTAGTTTGACTCAAACGTAAAATATTTTTATGTTTGAGGATTTTATCCAAATGTAGAGCTTATTTATGTGAATCAACACTTGTATATGATCGTATAACACTTTCATAAGTTTATTTTTAACATGATCATCTCCAACCTTTTATCATTGTGCCACCTGTATATGTTCGTCCCGTTACTAAGTCAACCTTTCATCAAGAACACAGTATGACTTTCTTCACAGAACCAAATAAACATGTTTGGATAAGCAATCCCAAACACCCTCAAAACTACATCAAATCATCATCATCATTAACAACCTTCCCATCAGCTACTCGAACCCGATTCGATCCTATCCAGGGAGTTTGCAACACACGAGATGATCCAAGATTGCATCTGGAGGGTCATATATATCTAACTTGACATTACTTTAGTAAGGCTTGTGGCCAAAGTGCAAATAAATAAACCTTTTATTAAAAACCATGTATCCACTTTTTTACCTAAACTAAATTTAAGTTCCAATTTTAGCTTTTAAAAATCATTTTATCATACAATTTTCCCACTCTTTTAAGATTCAAAAACGCTGTTGACTTTCTGAAGAAGTCAACTCTGCTGCATGAAACCAGTTCCATGTACTGTAACAAAAAAAGCTAAGTTATTAGGAACAAAGCTTAGTGCCATGTCCTGTACGGTATCATCTTCCTCAATTTTATGATAAAAGTACAAACCTTATAGACTCTAGTATCACAACAATATCACTTACGTAGTCAATGGTAGTATGGTTTTAGTTGTAAGCGACAGTTTGTGTTTGCTCAGTTTTACCATGTTAAACTGTTTTACAAATTTAACATTCTACGGTTTGTAGCTCAACCATGACAAAGACATAATATGACTACACAATGGCAAAATACAATTCAATGGAAATCTCAGCGAAATTTGATAAAAGCCAGTAGTTTGACTCAAAAGTCAAATGCAGATCTTATGTATGTGAATCAAAACTTGTATATGATCTTACGTCACTCATAACACTTTCTTAAGTTTATTATTAACATGATCATCTCCAGCCTCATAGAACATTTTCATCAAGAACAGAGTTTGACTTTCTAAGAAGTCAACTGTGTTTATTCAGCTCCATGAACTAAAATAATGTTCAAATTCTTTATTGGTTTAAAGTAATAACTACTAGTACAGCATCCAAGTTGGGATTATAGCTTTGATCTAACAGTGTATACATTTAAAAGTACTAATACTGAAAGGTAACATGACAATCATACTTTGAAACACTTCTTTACAAACAATCTTACTTAGGTGCGGAGAGATATGAGCTTTAGATCACCTTCTGAGCTGAGTGACAATTGCTTCCTGCTCACCGGACCTAGAAAGATCAAGTTGAAACAAAATATTAAAAAAACGTAAAATCTGTATGATAAACCATACCCTACTGAATCCACTCGATTTGGGAAATTGCTGAACGACTTACCCGATCGGAGTTCACTTGGCTAACTGTTATGCGCTGATTGACGATAGCTTCCTGCTGATCGGATCTCCTAATAGCATAAAATGGATTGTTAGAACCACAGTAAAACACATAAATTGCAGAAACAATGAATATTTCCATAATCTGTTTAAAATTTCAAAATAAAGTACCTGTTAAAATAGCTCTTCATTTATTGGCTCCTTTGGCATGTGTTAGTATGGGTTATATTATATGTAGCAGACTATTTCATTATCATTAGTGCAGAAAAAATAAAACATTCCATCATCATCAGAGTCAATACGATAGTAATGTAGTTCATCAGCATCAGAGGTTCTTCGTCTCTTGATTAATAAACCATATGTATCAAAAAGCCGCATCGACCCAACAATACGCAGACCTCTCAACAGGAAAATGCTCTGTGGAAGACGGGTTATGCCTGTACCTACCATGTTTAACTCTTTCAAACCATCTAAGCGTCCAATATCCTCAGGCAATTCAACAACTTGAATACAACCACAGAGACGTAACTTGTTTATACATTTCATCTTACAAATGCTTTTTGGAATATCTTGTAAAAGGTTACAGTCTGATAAGATTAGCTTCTCTAAAGATTCTAATCTGCCAATATCTTCAGGTAACTTCTCAAGAAGCCAACATGATTTAACTTTGAGAGATTTGAGATGTTTCAACTTACAAATGCTATCTGGAAGATTTTTAATCTCTGTAGATGAAAAAGTCAGCTCCTCTAGACATTCTAACTGGTCAAGGTCCCGGGGTGCTTCTGTAATACTGCCTTCAAGTGTAAGCTTTCTTAAACATTGTAAACTACAGATGCTTCTTGAAAAACTCTCAAGGTTTGTACAAGCACAAAGACCTAGAGAAATAAGCCTTTCAAGATTTCCAAACGATGAATCTGGATCTTCTTTATAATAACATTCAAACCGAAACTTTGGGGAATTGTTGTTAGAGTGCAATGGGCAAACATCTGTGGGTTCTGCAATCAGATGTAACTCAGATAAAGAACCAACCTCAGCTGGTTGAGACTGTTTGTCAAACACAAAAGACTTAAACCTCCCACAACCATTTAAGTCTAAGAAGTCAAGCTTTTTCAGACATCCAATGGGAGCATTAATTTCCACCAAATCATAACAATTTTTAAGATTTAACCTTTTGAGATTTGGAGTCAGCCCAAGGTCAAGGGTCCTCAACTTTGAATGACTGAGGTTGATATCTTCGAGCTTTGGACTTCCAATGGGCATTTGAAGTTCTACCAAATCGTTACAGCCTTTGAGTATTAGCGTCTCAAGATTCGGAGTATTCCCGAGGTGAAGGTTTGTCAGCTTTGAATAACTGATGTAAAGATATTCGAGCTTTGAATGATGATCAGCAGGTATATGAAGCTCTTCGAAATAACCACAAAAGTTAATAGTCAACTGCTCAAGATTTGGAGCCAACCTAAGGTCAAAGGTCTGTAATTTTGAACTACGGAAGGTGAGGAACCTTAGCTTATGAAGAACCTAACATAAGTACAAAAGAAATAATTAATATTGGTGCAGTGACAAACCAATAGATATATAGCATGATCTAAATGAATCATGAAAAACAACAAATTAGCCATTATTTTACCTTTTCTTCTCCATCTTCCCAAAGTTGAACAATCTTGCTGAAACTTATTTCAAGATCAACAAGATATTTTCCTTGAAATGTATTCGGTAAACTCGAAAAAGGAAAACCTTTCCATTTCATAAATCGTAAGGAACTTGGAAGGTATTCGCTAACTTTATCAAATTGAACAATATTGCTCTTAGAATAATCCTCATATAGATTCATATAAACAAATCTAAGATCCTTCATTCTTGCTAGACCTTTTACTGCAATTTCAGCACTCAAATCATCTGAGTCTAAGCATAGACATTTTGTTGCTTGGGTACCCTGAAATCGAAAAAATAAAAGCCCTTAATTTTTGTCGGAACCCTAAATTTCAAAACGCCCAAAATCACTGAAAACATTATCAAATTGAGAGTGAATGAAGATGATATAAAATGAATTGAATGGTAATTTGATTCGAATTAATGAATTTTTGAATTTGGGGAAAACTTGTTATGTGTTTTTTGTAAGAAAAGTGACTGGTAAGTTATTATTAAATGGTCAAATATAGTTATGCTAACAGAGTTAGAAATTTGGACCAAACATGTAACAGATGTTTCATTTTAGACCAAACTCAAAACTTTTTAAACTATTGGACCAAAATAAAATATTCAGCAAACCACGTGGACCAAAAATGTAGTTAACTCTCAGTTTATTAAATCATAACTTAATTCTTACCACATCATTAGTCAATATATCCTCAATTTCCTTATTAATCCACAATCGGCTATGTCTTTGAGGTTCATCGGGGTGTGACCGACGAACAATATTCCTACCCATTTCTTCTAAATGATCATGCATCCCCAATTCCTTATATTCATCATTAAAAAGATCTGTCTTTTTAGATATAGTTATAAGAGATTTCTGCTCAAGAACTCTTAAACCAATTTTAGCATGGAATCCACAGCTTTCAAGCACTCTAATTGCATCTTCTTCCTTCCAACCTCTGAGTATGCATGCAACATCCAGAAATATTTCTTTGTAATCCTGCTCAAGACTATTGTAGCTTAATTCCAATTTTTTCAAAGTTTCCTCCAACGGAATTGTTTTTAGTCTTTCTATGGCATCTTTCCATTCAATTTCATCTTTACCACATAGAAATGAACCCAAAACTTTTATAGTCAATGGAAGACCAGCCGCATAACGTACAACTTGCCTCGATAGCTCTTTGTAACCTTCAATTTCAATCTCTCTCCCAAATGCATACCAGCAGAACATGAAAATTGCTTCATCATTCGATAACAAATTGACACCATGAATCGAGTTCACTCCGTGTGCACGCAGCACGTGCTCATCTCTGGTTGTTATGATAATTGTACTTCCTGGCTTGAACCAATTACGAACGGCTAACACCTCAAGTTGTTCTATGTGATCCACATCATCTAGAACAACTAGAACCTTTCTACTGTGCAAGAACTTTTTCATCATATTTTTCCCGTCAGAAACACTACTAACTCTAATGTTATTATCATTTAGAACATCTGATAGTACTTGCTTTTGCAACTTCTTCAAACCCGACAAAGAGGTTTTTGAAATTTCCCTAACATTTTCAACAAAGCTTTGACCCTCAAACTGAATGGATATATGATCAAAAACAGCTCTGGCCAAGGTTGTTTTCCCCGCACCTCCCATCCCCCATATCCCTAGCATGCGAACATCATCAACACTTGTTTCTAAAGATGAAACAACATCCTTTACTCGGGTGTCCATGCCTATTAATTTTCCATCAACATCCGAGTTAATGCAACGCAACTCTAGTGATATCTTTTCAACAATCTTTTGGATAAATTTAGCTTCATGTCTGTATGTAAAATAAGATTCAATATGCTTGTTAATAATCCTACTTGAACAATCAATTCTAGATAATAACGTATACAATTGTATATAAAGTAATGGCATAGAATCAGCTATCTATTAGATACTAGATGAATAACAGGCTGGGTATAAGGTAAAACTTTTCCGGGTCAAAACAGGTTGGGTCTACCCAAAAACACTTCCCTTCAACGTCTAACTTATAACATACTCGTTGCAATGCATTAAAAACTGCTTTTAAGGTTATATGTCACTACGGAAAAACTCTTAAGGTTGTGGTATGCATTAAAAATACACCATGTTAAAAAATAAATAGTTATTTACCCATTTGACCCATTTGAGATGAAACATGTTTTTTTGAAAGCCATTGATTATTCATATAAATAGTTATTTACCCATTAAAAATACACCATGTTGGAACCCACCGTAGATAAAAAAGAAGTAAAATCAAAGAATATTGCCTAGATGATGAAGAAAATTACTTACCCATTAGCAATGCTTTTCAACTCAAACCCAGCCAAATCAGATGCTTCTTTCAAAGCCTCCCTCCATTTCCCAGCAGCTTCATCCTCTTTATGTTTTGCAAATGCAACTCCAACTGCCCCAGTTTGTTTGCGTACTTCAGTGGGCTCCACATCATAGAACACGGGGTAAGCAGTGTGCTCGTCCATCGTCTGGCAATCCATAATCTTAACAAGCTCTTCCAAGCACCAAGATGAAGAAGCATAGTTCTTTGAAAAAACAATAATGTAAAATTTTGAGTCTTCAATGGCCTTAATAAGCTCATCACTGATCATCTTCCCTTGCTTAATATTCTCATCATCCTTATATGTTTCAATACCTTTTTGTGTAAGAGCAAAATAAAGATGATCAACAAAGTTCTTTCGAGTGTCTTCGCCTCTAAAGCTTAAGAAGACATCATACTTGAAGCTGTTTTGAATGGATGAAACTGAAGTAGAAGCCATTAGAAGTATGGTTGAAAGAGTTTATGTGAAAAAGTGTCTGTGTTTGTGTGGGTATAAAAGTGTCTGTGTTTGTGTGGGTATAGTTGTGGAATATTGAGGTTGAGAAACAAAAGCCACTCATATGGTTTTTGGTCAATGAAAAAAAGAAAGATAAGATTCACTGTTTGAACCTTCAACCAAGTGACCAATACACACACACCATTTATAAAAGGCTTCCTATATTTATGTTTTCACATTTTGTTAGCTGCATACTTGCACATGTTTTATGTTTCTTAATTTTCATATAAATGATGGTTCAAACTTCAAAAGATCATTACTTGTTTCATTAATGATATCATAATCATTACATAAATTTTATGTTAGTCACTTTTCAAATCATATTGAATTTGCTACAAACAATAATTAAAGAATAGTGGGTAAAGTATTAGTTGATTGGTTTTACTGGCATCTTTAGATCAGAGGGGAGAGATATGTTGTCATTCCCACTAAACTAAGGAACCACGAGCCACCTATTGATGAATCTTGAAACCACTCAAGACCTGAACTGAAAATAACGAAAGCATGAGTCTCACACAAACACATTATCAAATAAATTGGATTCAGTTCCCAAAACTGCAGGTGTAAGGCACTAAAATGTTCAGGAATGCACCTACAACAGTTCTTTTGCTTTTCCAAAAGCTGCAAAGAAAAGCACAAGGCTTTTCGTCGAATATTTGCTTACAAGAACATTGACAAAATGACTGCGTTTTAATGGAAAATCACAAGTTGTATGCTAAAATGACATCCAATCATTACTATAATCGCCGTTGAAAAACTATAAAATATCTTGTAGAAAAAAAAAATGGGCTGGACTACAACTTGAATTTTGAAAAGCTTCCGCTTTCTTTCCTGTATTTCCAGTTCAGAGCAGCCAACACTTCTGAAAGTTTTCATTTATAGATTGATAGATACTAGTGTCAACTGCCTTTGAACAATCCAAATCAGACTCTTAGTGTCTCAACATGATTAGATACGGATATACCGATAGCACATTTTAAAGCACGATCAACACTCATTTCTTCTTGGTGGAAGCTTTCTTTGCCTTTTTATTTTTAAATCCTCCACCACTCTCCTGTCAAAACAACAGATATTCTTCAATGATAATTGGAATCAGACTTGCTAAATGGCAAAAGCTTCATTATTTAGCTCATATCATCTTTACACACAAAAAATAAAAGTTTAAAACAATGTTTAACAATTATAAAGCAAAACAAGGTGAGAAAGTTGGGAGATATAATTGAGTAGAAGTACCTTTTTAAAGTGAATGTAAGCAGCTTTGCCAGTTATCTCTTGCCCATCACTTACCCTCTTCCCATCGCCATTAGTGAACCAATGCCCCGTCCCTTGACCATCTGCTTGAACCCTTCTTTTGCCAGCATCTTTTGTGATCCCTTTTGCAGTATTAACCTCAGGATTCGTGAAACCTTGTGACGTTTCTTGAGTTTTTGATTTTCCTGAATTTTTCCTTGATGAGCTTGTCTCAGCTTTATTGCTTCTAGCAGCTTGTTGAGTTTTGTCACCATTGCTGAATTGGCCCCTAGAAACACAAGAAAGACGGCATAAGAAATTATATCGGACTTTATACAGTCATTCGCATACAACCATCTTTTATGAAATTAATCATGCGAAAAACTATCAGTAATATAGCAGAACTAACTTACATGTAATCGATATTTGATGTACTGGGCTGCTCAGAACCTCTATTTTCTGCGTTTAACGGGAAAAAATGCACAAACTAGTTCGAACTAGCTCTTGGACCCTCAAATCATCATGGAAAAAATACTGGTGAGCTGGCGGGCTAGGTCACCTAAACCTATTACTCTGTCCATAACATGACTTTTATGGCTACTTTTTCCAATATAACTCTGAACTTTACCCTTTCTTTCATGGAACTAAAATATTCGTCAGAGACCTCATCCAATGCAGGTGTCAGGATATGGAAACTCTTCTCGTGTCTAAAATCTTCCCATAAATCTTTTCTGGCTGAAGTATCGAGTGATTCACTTAATTTTCTCGGCTGATTTAAAACTACAGATTGCGCCTTATTCAAATAAGGTTCTGACTTATTGCAGGTCTTGTTAGTATCAATTTTACTGATAGAAGGAGTATCAGAATCAATCAGCTGAAACTTTCTAAGAGGACCGACAGTTAACTTTGGAAACGGTTGTTTGCTGTAGCTTGTAATTATGGATTCTGGCGGGTTTGAGACATTTGAGAGATTTTGCTTTCTTTGTCCAGATTATCTGGTCAAAACACCTAGTCCGGTACGGAATTTGGGACTGTTACTAACTGAATAGTGTTGTGTTGGAATAGTCCCATCTGCATTTAGCAATAATAACAACTAGTGAATATGGGAATGATAAACAAGCATGCATGATAGTAATTAGCACACTGGTTTAAGATACGTCTGACTGCAAATTAGTTTATGGAAATATGGAATCTTATAAATCATAAAATTGCTGCATATTTAAGCATTTATGTCTGTGCTAAATACAGTAATGAGTTACAAAGTGGGATGATGGATTACATGAAATATCCCCTGTTAATAAACACGATCTCATTTCCTTATTCGGATATGAAAAATCATTGGTAACCGTCCAAAGGGTTGTAAGTTGTAGCCCAAGTGCCCACCGGCACCAATTCCCTATATACACCGGACTTGCTACATTATCATAAGATTAACTAAATATATTACACAATAGACACAATGAAGTTATCAACGGTTACTCGTAAGTCCTATCAGTCTACCACCCACAACATACAGATTAACGTCCAGTTTATTGTATTATTAGAGTTCAAAATAATATTATTGGCTGCCCCTGATAAGAAAAACAGAATCACAAACGTTGTTATTCTCTTTATGAAATCAAATTGAACCTACTGAAAAAAGCATTAGTGGTGTTTAGGATTGCTCTTAATATCATTTTAAAACGACAAATAATCAGTTAATCTTAGTGTCTGGAACTGATTGTGATCATGATATCCTTTTTAGACAAAGTATTTCAAAGTTTTTGCTTATTCACACTGATTCCGATTACTTTACCATTGGGTGCGTTTGGTTGGGAGGTATGGGAATGAGGGAATGATGATGACTATGATTGTACATGTTTGGTTGACATATATGGGTTTCAAGTTATGGACTCATTCCTTAATAATTTCCATACTCCATACCACTCACAAGAGGTGGTTAAGATCCATTCCATGTAATCATTCTACCCTACAATGAAACATATACTCGATTGTGATTCTGAAACTTATACCGATTGATAATCAGCATTACCAAAGTAAAACTAGCACAACTAAAGGGTGCCTATGAAAAACTGTTAATTGGCTTATTATATTTGCTAATAATTCGCTCACGAGATCATATAAGCAGTTTGGATAAGCAATCCTTCAAAACTAGATAAAAAAAAAAGCAATAATGAGATAAACAAACAAGATCAATAAAAGAATCCCAAACATCCCCTGATCTGTATCATATCATAAGTTCATAACTAACAAAGCAACTCTAATAAACAATCTCATTAAACAAAAATAGTATCATTTACCCTTAGCCGAACAACCGAACCCAATCAATCCACTGTACTCTTACCAGAACCAAAACCCAAATCCAAATCTACCGTAGCCGAACCCGACAACCCCCTATCCACCCACAACATACAGAAACTAATTCCAGCTTTCGTTACTATTAGAGTTCAAAATAATGTAATTGGCTGCCAAACTCATCCGGATAAGAATACATAATCACAAACGTTGTTTTACTCTTTATGAAATCAATTTGAACCTACTAAAAAAGGCATTAGTGACTACTCTTAATACCTGATAACTGATTGATATCATTTTTAGACAAACTATTTCAAAGTTGCTTATTAATACTGATTCGGATTACTTCACCATTAAACTTCACTGATAATCAACATTACCAAAGTAACAGTAGCACAACTAAAGGGTACCTACGAAAAACTGTTACTAATTTGCTAAGCAAAACTTCTATATTTGCTAATTCACTCACGAAATCAAATAATAAGCAATCCCAAACACCCTGAAAAGTAGATAAAAACGCGATAATAAGATAAACAAAGAAGCTCAATAAAACATCCCAAAAAAATAGTATATCATTTACCTTTAGCATTATTATCCTCGGGTGACCAAAAATCCTCGATATCATCAGCATCAACAACCACCGAACCCAATTCCAAATCCACCCATATCATCATCAACAAAGTATCCACATTTGTACCGGGTCATAATTCTGACCCGCTTTCTACCCAAAACAAACAAGCCACATTTTGGGGTTTTTCGAATTCCTTGTGGTAGTGTAGCAATTAATTAGGATTCAGTAATTAAGCCATCAGTTATAGCCTATGAGCAATTACTATTAATATATAACCTTCAATTATTATGCCTAACAAAGATTGAGAGACTTGTTTAAGGGCTTCAAACTTCAAATCCATCATCTGTTAATGAATTTGGAGGTATATGACATAAGAGGTCCTTTAGCTCTTTTCTTTTCTTCATTTCTTACCCCTTTTTGTACTCGTGGCCAAAGTGTGAAAAACCAAAACTTAAATAAATTACTAACTTCACTTTTCTCTCGGGTCATCTTCTTGACCCACTTACAAGCAGTGATTTTACCTTCAAACCAATTATTGGAGGTATGAAATAATAGGTCCTTTTACTCTTTCCTTTTATTCATTTCTCACCCATTTTTATTACACAGTTTTAAAACGTGTTTATGATTAAATAATACTATCACTTATGAAACCTTTACTCACTATATAACTTTAACATGATAATATCCAAACTAATATCAAATCTCCACCTTCTTTTCCAAAAGAACACAGTTTGACTTTTTACAAAGTCAATTATGTTAGATGAACTTTTTTTTTAACTCAACTTACTTGACTTTAAACTGTATTTCGAATTCCAGTTGTGGTAACAACAACGGTAAACACACAACGGCGAAAAAAGTTATACATAGGTTAATAGATTTGTTTTTACGTCTGCAAGTATAAATAGTTTCGTTCTGTAAGTTGTCTAATACAGTATTACTTAAGAAGATGCTTAAATATAAAGCTGGGTTTTCATTGAGTTTCAAGATGATTATGAGCATGAAAATTTGATCATGAGCATTTCTTTTTCATTCCATGTGACAAATAACTAAAATTAGTTTTCTCGATGAATAAGAAGTAAACCCGATAGTTTGCCAAACAGTTTATAGAAGATTGAGCATTGCGTATGCTCGATAAAATGCCCATAATTTACAATATATAGCACAACTGTGGGAACTACACGATACACTTAACCGGGTTGCTCATATACATTTCGAAAAACTCAAGGTTACTTAGTTCACTCTTTTGAGTCTGCTGTCATGTGAAAAAGCATCACTATGGGTTTATTTTATCTGCCTAATCTTGGATTTTTAGAAAAAGCCATTGGTGAACACTCTCATATAAGTTTTTTAATGAAAGTTTATGAAAAACTTTGTCGAGTGAGTTGAAAGTCAATAGTTGGACTCAAAAGCCATGTTTTAGTATGTTCAATGATTTCATCAGAATGGGGAACATATGAATGCGAAGTTAAATTGTTTATGATCTCGCATAACTAATAAGACTTTCCTAAGTTTAATTTTAACAGAATCATTTTCCATCCTTTTATCCAATTTTAATCATTTTCATCAAGAAGACAGTTTGACTTTATCGAGAAGTCAACTATTTTTGGTAAACTGATGTAAAATACTGTAACTTATACTACTTCAAATTTTAAATTGATTTAGAGCAGTTACATAGTAACTGAATCATCCAATTAAGGGAGTAGATCATACCTCGACAGTGTATAAATAGTACTTTTTGTTAATAGAAAAATAAAAACAATCGCACTTTTGGAATGTATCCAAGAATCGTATATTAATGTTTCTCTATCGCGAGACCACTTGTGCGGAAAGATGATACAACAGTGAAGTTGACATTGAACTTCAAACAGCATCACCAATTACACTCCAAACTTCTGACTCTTACATTAATATAGAACGGCACCATTGAGCCCGGTGATTGAACATCCAGCTCATAACGGCATTTGAAGAGAGCATCATCCTTTGGTTTAATCAGATGATGAGAAGCAGAGGCTAAGCACATGTAAACAATCATTAATACATGGAAAAGGTATGTCATGACGAAAGGAGAAGGATTGAAGTTGCACAATGTCACGAAATACACAGTAAAAATTTATTAATTCTTGATTTTTGGTTAAAATATTAACTACTATCTCAGCAATTTCAAAAAATAAAATAATAATAAAAAAAAAATACAAGAAAAAATAAACTGAAATAATGATGATGATTAACAGAAAAACAGAGGAAGTACCAGTTAAGTCGTTTTCTCCTTTGAGCACGCGATACGAGACTACTGCTTTGTGTGCCTGTAATAGTCACAGTTGCTTCATTCTCGGATATTTGTATCTCTGATGTAGAACCAGATGACCGAAGCTGCATCTGATCTTCCCCAACAATACGCAGACCTTTTAATTGAAAAATGCCCGTTGGAAGATAACTTATACCTGAACCTGTTATAACCAACTCTTTTAAACAGCCTAAACAAGCCATTTCCTCAGGTAACTTCATAATCCGACGACGTTCAGCAAGATGTAAAGATACTAGACTTTTCATCTTACAGATACTGTTCGGTAAATCCTGTAAAACCTTACAATCCGTAAGGATTAGCTTCTCTAAACATTGTAATCGCCCAAGATCCTCCGGTAACTTCTCAAGAAGCCAACAAGATACAATTTTAAGCGATTTCAGTTGATTCAACATACAAATGCTATCTGGAAGGATTTTAATATCTGTTGCAAAAAAATTTAGCTCCTCTAGAAATACTAACCGGTCTAGGTCCTTGGGTACTTCTGTAATACTGCCTTCAAGTGTAAGCTTTCTTAAACATTGCAATCCACAAATGCTTCTTGAAAAGTTCTCGAGATTTGTACAAGCACACAGACCAATAGAAATAAGCGTTTCAAGATTTCCAAACGATGAAGCTGGATCTTCTGTATAGTAACAAAAAAACTGTAACTTTGGATAATCATTGTCAAAATGCAATGGGCAAACATATGTGGGTTCTGCAATCAGATGTAACTCAGATAAAGAACCAACCTCAGCTGGTTGATACTCTTTGTCAAACACAAAAGACTTAAACCTCCCACAACCACTTAAGTCTAAGAAATCAAGCTTTTTCAAACATCCAATGGGAGCATTAATTTCTACCAAATCATAACAATTTTCAAGATTTAACCTTTTGAGATTTGAAGTCAGCCCAAGGTCAAGGGTCCTCAACTTTGAATGACTGAGGTTGAGCTCTTCGAGCTTTAGACTTTCAACGGGCATTTGAAGTTCTACCAACTTAGTACATCGTTCGAGTATTAGCTTCTCAAGATTCGGAGTGTTCCCGAGGTGAAGGGTCTTCAACTTTGAATAATAGAGGTTGATATCTTTGAGCTTTGGACTTTCAATGGGCATTTTAAGCTCTACCAAATCATTACAGCCTTCGAGTATTAGCTTCTTAAGATTTGGAGTATTCCCTAGGTGAAGGTTTGTCAGCTTTGAATAACTAATGTTAAGATATTCGAGCTTTGAATGATTATCACCAGGTATATGAAGCTCTACGAAATCACGACATTCGTAAACAGTCAACTGTTCAAGATTTGGAGCCAACCTAAGGTCAAAGGTCATCAACTTTGAAGACGCGATTGTGAGGAACCTGAGGTTATTTAGAACCTAACATAAGTAGAAAAAACAATTAATATTGGTGCAATGACAAACCAATAGACATATAAGATCATAATGAATAATGAAAAACAACAAATTAACCATTATTTTACCTTTTCTTCTTCATCTTCCCAAAGTTGAACAATATTGCTCCGCCATATGTTAAGTTTAACAAGATATTTTCCTTGAAATGTATTCGGTAAACTCGAAAAAGGAAAACCAATCCAATTCATAGATCGTAAGGAACTTGGAAGGTATTCGCTAACTTTATCAAATTCAACAATATTGCTCTCATGATAATACTTTAGGAGATCTATAAAAACAAATCTAAGATCCTTCATTTTTGCCAGACCTTTTACTGCAATTTCAGCTGTGAGATCCCACGACCTGAAGTATAGACATTTAGTTGCTTGGGTACCCTGAAATCGAAAAAATAAAACCCTTGATTTTTGTCAGAACCCTAAATTTCAAAGCGCCCATAATCACTGAAAACATTATCAAATTGACAGTGAATGAAGATGATATAAAGCGAATCGGATGATAATTCCATTCGAATTAATGAATTTTCGAATGATTATTAGAGAAAGAAAGTGACTTTGGGGAAACTTTTTAGAGAGACCCACAAAGAGGAATTGTTATGTGTTTTTTATAAGAAAAGTGACGTAAATTAAGATATACACGGACCAAAAATGGTCAAAACCCGAATGAGTCTTTCATTTTAGACCAAACTCAGAAACTTTTAAAATTATTGGACCAAAAATTAAGATATACACGGACCAAAAATGTAGTTTAATTAAATCATACTAACTTGATTCTTACCAGGTCATTTATAACAACCCGCAATTTTACAGGTCCTTACTCAACCTTAAAACTCAAAGTAATTTATTTTTTTAAGTTACATATTCACTTTTATGCGTAACCTTTAACGAAACTGCACAAATAAAAGAGAAAGAGCCCGCGCGCGTACCGACACTACATTAGTAACGGCTTGAATTCAATAATTGTTTCTCGGAGTCTATAATTTTACTTTTATATTAGTTTTATAAAAACGTTTCTGAAAATATATTTTCCACATTTTGGCCAAACCAGGGTATCACGTTCGCACCTAAGCTTAACTGGACACGAATACACTAATTATTAATAAAACAAAACACTACCCCTATACCCCCACCTAACTGCTCCTAGTTTTCTCTTCTCCTCATCCTTTCTCTTAGCCTTTCATATCCCCAACACAAAAGAAGCAAAAGCAGTTTCTCTTTTCCTACTTTTCAAAGTCAATGAAGGAACCATCCTTTTCATCCCTCTCTTTTCTTGACTTTTGCCGCCCAATGTATGTGTCAACTCACATGTTTATTTCTTTCTTGGTCAAATTCACATGGCTACTTTGATGCATGTGCTAGATAATGATGTGTACCAAGAATAGCATGCACGAGTTTCCAACATAATAAAGCTAAAAACAAAACACCCTCACTTTGTTCCTTGTAGTCAGCTGAGTATCACAAGAGAAGACACAATCACAAAATTTCTTCCAACTTTTACAAAACTTAGCTCCATTTAGACAAACACACCTTTATGCTTTAAGACCTTGACCAAAATAACTCCTTCTTTGTGTCTTGATAAGCAACCGAATACAATGACACACACCCATTTGTTTTCAACTCAACTCTTGCCTTTTTGTTTTCCTCTTGTTACTGTACGACACACACCAACACAACCACCCTCACTTTCGATCTAAACCTACCAAGAACAAGGCCAAACAAGGGTTCAAATCAACTGTGGAAGTGTTTTGAGTTTTTACTTGGAAATACATTTGTATTTAGGTGTTCTTCTAATCGACCTCACACCCAAACCATTGTAAGGATTCATTTAAACTTAATCTCTTGTGTTCTTAATTTATTTAGGTAGCAAAAACTTATTAATGGTTGTTAAATAAGTTAAGGCTTAAAGATTTAAAGGTTTCAAACATTTTTCTTAAGTCTCTATTAATTGACCTACATATTAAAGGGGTGTAAAAGATTGTTGTTTGTGTGGTACCAAAGGATCATGTCAGGTTAATCTTGTATATGCTAATACGACACTATTATAAGATCACCACTAAATTAAGATGAGGAATATGTCAACATTTGTATGGGATAATTAGTTATGAACCTGCTCATGAAATGGTATAAATGCGATTAAAAACGTCACCTACTATCGTGTTTTGATAATAAAGAATTAAAGACTGGGATCTAAAAACAAATAATGAAGAATGCGAAATCGGTTTCGGTAATACTATATATAATATATCATACGAGGAAGAATGGTTGTGTAAAGACCTTAAATTAGGCAGTGATAAAAGTGTGATTAGTATAATACATAATATAATAGTACTAAAAAAAAGTTAGTCCAATTGTTTAACTTGTAAGCTGTTTACATAATAAACAAGTGTATTACTTCATATTTCAAATTATTTCCTATTGACTAAATCTATATTTCCTGCTTTGGTAAACATCATGTATATAACTTTGAAATGTAAGCTTTATAACAAAAGGTTGTTGTCGTATGTGAGGGATAACAATAATCTACAAGATGAAAGGGCAACGTAAAGTATTACGGACATATTCAACTGTAACTTAAATATTTTTATTGGTAGTATTATTTTACTTGCTAAACACACAACTTTAGTCAGTAGACCAAATTGTTAGACACATACATGAACATTCATTGATAAATGGAGCAAGCATTTATCACCTTTGTAAATAAGAGTCACCTTTGTAAATAAGAAAAAAGGGTACGTTATGGTTAAAGCATTGGATTAACGTATATTTTGAAGATAATTAAACGTTATTTACAACATTTGATGATTTTGGGAAAACAAATATATACGAACGGGTCATGCCCGATTCTCTTCAAAAATTTACACTTAGATTATTTTTGTATGTAAACCGACTAAAAGACGAACATTAAATATTATAATGCTAACTAATATATTATAATTTACCTACTAACTCACTCTCTACTAATTTATATAATTATATATTTAAACATACACTTTAACCATCCCACTAACTAATACTTATATATATTTTACAAATTTCAAACTCTTATATAACTAACTATTACATGTAACTAAATGCTTAATAGGTGTATTTTAATAAGTGACATCATCTACTTTTCACAAGGTTTATTATTGAAATAATTTTCATACATGTCACTCATAACTTTCGAGCCAAAGCTTTATTCGTCATGTATACTTTTATTATTATATACTTATGCACTTTTCCAAGAGCTAATACTTACAAACACTTAGAAAAGTATTTAAACTTAAACGCTGTCACACAAGCAACAATAACACAACCACTTTAAAACTTTTAAAGTTATTTAAACTTCCTCGAGTCTTAAACCTGATTTGTAGACTAAACTTGTCATACTAATCTAGGTCGCGTGTCGGTGCTACCCACTATCACAAATTGACTGTTCACTTCAGATTTCTGCTATTGAGGTGAGTTCTCGTAGCCCCTTTTTCATAATGTTTTCCTTGGGGGAAAATGGTACTCAAATGATGTTTTGACTGTTTTTATGCTGTGCTAAACTGTTTATACGTTTTTGGACAATATGTGCGTTTGATTGAATTATGTGACTACTTTGTGATGATAAATTGTGTTTCATGTATGCGCAACTGTTTAACTCCGTTTGGAGCCGAAACAAGTTGATAGTACTATCTGGGGTAGCTCCCCACTATTGGTAACATGTGTGTAACATTATTGGTAGGTTCAGTTGTCGCTAGCATTGTGTTTCATATTCACATATCTTGCTCACTATTGTCCTACACTACTACGCACAGCTTCGTGGTTTAACAATTAAACCTACGAGCTCACCAACTTTATGTTGACTTTTTCGAGTATCCATTTTCAGGTGTTAAGAATGAAGTTGCATAGAAGGTTGAGTATTGGCCTGGCCTAGCAGACATAAGACAAGACTCTACCGGGCTGTGTTCCCGAGGAGTTATGCATTTGGAAATGCCCCCTTAAGACTTAATTATTGTGAACCTATGTAGTAAGACTTGTATCCACCGTATTATGGATCATTGTAACTTTGACTTGGGTTGTGATGAATGCATTTAGTATTTCTCTATTTTGACACCTTGTGTTCTTGGTTATGAAGTCATACCCCGTAAATGTCATTCCGCTGCGCCATTTTTGGGGTGTGACAGATTGGCATCAGAGCCTTGGTTATAGAGAATTAGGTGGTTTAACCTAGACTATAACCTAGGAACCTTCATATAGTTTGCATTATAGGACCTACATGTGCGGTTATGTGTTAATGCCCAGTATTTGCCTTAGGAACCCCTCTTGAATTGAGTCAATTTATTTTCAAACCCCTTAAGTTTCTTAAACAACTTGCACCTTAATTTCAAGACTGTTCTTGTTTGATTGGGTTGCGAAATTTATATGGGTGCAAGTTGTTAGTTTACTTAATGGATTTGAGGAATTGACTCAAGGATGGAATATAGGCTAGATGGCGTGAAGTGATGATGATAAGAAAATGTGGCATGATGTTATTCTAAAAACGCCTGGCCAACGTTTTTACAATAACATGATGCGACATAGACTTATCAAATTGATGGAACGTTAGCTTAGGACTGCGACATAGAAATAGGACGCGACTACGACGTAGAATTAGGACACCACTACCGATCGTCTCTACATAAACCCTTCCTACCTAACGTTCACCAAACATCCTCTTTTGAGGAAACCATGCCCCTAAGAAGATCTACTCGAGTTAACCGAGGTGGTACAACCCGTAGAGGTGGAAGGACTGGGAGACATGGGGGAAAAAGTGGTAACCGCGACAATAGGAACGACAATGACAACAACGCAATCCCTGACTTTTCCACGACCATCGCCCAAACAGCTGCAGAACTTGCTTCCCACTATCGACACTCGGATAGGAGACCGCATCAGCAACCCCGGAAACAACAATAGTAGGAACGACAATGTGGAGAACGACAACACCAACGACAATGGCGGAAATGGAAGTAACAACAACGGTGGGAAAGGGTGTTCGTACAAGGAATTTACTGTGTGCCAACCTAGTGGATTTTGACGAAATGGAGGAGCGTTGGTGTATACCAGGTGGATCGGGAAGATGGAAGCAGTGATTGACATAAGCGAGTGTGCAACTCACCATAGGGTGAGGTGTGTCGCAAGCTCATTAGTAGGATAAGGCCCCGAACTGGTGGAAATAATGCAAACCGTGGTAACAATAGTAACCCAGCTCGTGGTCGGGCATTTGTGATGAACGCTGAAGAAGGACGTCAGGACCCGAACATCGTGACGAGTACGTTCTCCTTAAATGACACTATGCTACTGTGCTATTTGATTCTGGTGCCGATTATAGTTTTGTCTCCACTAAATTCATGCCTTTGTTAAATATGGAACCCGATAGACTAGACTTTAGTTACGAAATTTAAATAGCAAGTGGTCAAAGGGTAGAAACAAATGAGATTGTTCGCGGGTGCACACTAGAATTAGAAGACCGTACCTTTAGGATCGACTTGATACCATTCGGATATGGAAGCTTCGATGTGGTTGTGGGAATGGACTGGTTGTCTAAGCATAAGGCTGAAATAGTGTGTCATGAGAAGATGGTCCGAATACCACTACCAAACGGTGAGTTTCTTGAGGTCTATGGAGAGACACTTGAAGAAAAAGTGAAGCACCTCACGAGCATGAAAGTAGACGTGCAGAAACTAGAAGATATCCCAGTCGTTCGAAGTTTTCCCAAAAGTATTTCCTGACGACCTACCTGGATTACCCCCTTCACGAGAAGTTCAATTTCGGATAGACCTAATTCCTGGAGCAATGCCAGTTGCAAAGTCTCCTTATCGCTTGGCACCCACTGAAATGGAGGAGTTGTCTAATCAACTCAAGGAACTCCAAGACAAAGGTTTCATTCGACCTAGTTTTTCGCCATGGGGAGCACCAGTATTATTTGTCAAGAAGAAGGATGGTTCGTTTAGAATGTGCATTGACTACCGGGAATTGAACAAACTAACTATTAAGAACCGTTACCCTCTCCCGAGAATCGATGACTTGTTTGATCAACTACAAGGATCACGATACTTCTCCAAGATAGATCTTCATTCCGGCTACCATCAGTTACGAGTACACGAAGAAGACATCCCAAAAACCGCGTTTAGAACTCGATATGGTCATTTCGAGTTAACAGTTATGCCTTTTGGACTGACAAATGCGCTTGCGGTCTTCATGGACTTGATGAACCGAGTGTGCAGGCCATACATGGACAAATTTGTTATCGTATTCATCGATGACATTTTGATCCATTCCAAGACAAAAGAGGAACATGAAATGCATCTGAAGTTAATCCTAGAGTTACTCAAGAAGGAGAAACTGTACGCCAAATTCTCAAAGTGTGAATTCTGGCTACAAGAAGTCCAATTCCTTGGACATGTGGTTAACAAAGATGGAATTCATGTGGATCCCAGCAAGATCGAAGCAGTGAAGAATTGGGAAGCCCCTAAGTCCCCAACGGAAGTCCGCTCATTCTTAGGACTGGCAGGTTACTATCGACGATTCATCGCGAACTTCTCCAAGATTGCCAAACCTCTTACTTTGTTGACTCAAAAGAATAAGAAGTGCGAATGGGGCGAAGAACAAGAAGAAGCCTTTCAAACCTTGAAGAACAATCTGTGTAATGCTCCAATCCTAGCCCTCCCCGATGGACCAGAAGATTTTGTAGTATACTGTGACGCATCATGTCAAGGTCTTGGGTGCGTGTTAATGCAAAAAGGCAAAGTGATTGCCTATGCATCCGGACAGCTGAAGATTCACGAGAAAAACTATACCACCCATGATCTGGAGCTAGGTGTTGTAGTATTCGCTCTCAAGATATGGAGGCATTACTTGTATGGGACGAAAAGTATTATCTATACTGATCACAAGAGTCTCCAACATATCTTCGATCAGAAAGAGTTGAATATGTGCCAAAGGAGATGGATAGAACTCTTCAGCGATTATGACTGTGAGATTCGCTACCACCCAGGTAAGGCGAACGTAGTAGCTGATGCTTTGAGTAGGAAGGAAAGACTCAAGCCGAGAAAAGTAAAAGCCATGGGTATAACCATACAGTCAGATATCAAGGATAGGATACTGGCGGCTCAGAGGGAAGCATCTAAGGATATGGATGCACCCACAGAAAAACTACGAGGTCTAGGCAGTCAATTGGAGAAAAAGGGTGACGGTGGACTGTACTTTGTAGACCGAATTTGGTTACCGTTAAGTGGTGACGTGAGAACCCTAGTCATGGACGAAGCACATAAATCGAGATACTCCGTCCACCCAGGAGCAGATAAGATGTATTACGACCTTAGAGATTTGTACTGGTGGCCTGGGATGAAGAAAGACATAGCCGTCTACGTTAGCAAATGCCTGACTTGCTCAAAGGTGAAGGCTGAACTTCAGAAACCATCTGGTATGTTGCAGCAACTGGAGATTCCCGAGTGGAAGTGGGAAAGGATAACCATGGACTTCATCACGAAGTTGCCAAGAACCAGTAGCGGGCATGATTCGATCTGGGTTATTGTAGACAGATTGACTAAGTCTGCTCATTTCCTACCCATCCGAGAGGATTATAAGATGGATAAATTGGCAAGACTGTACATCAATGAAATAGTGGCAAGACATGGCGTGCCGATATCGATAATATCGGATCGTGATAGTCGTTTTACGTCAAAATTTTGCAAGCATTGCAGAAGTCAATGGGAACGCGATTGGACATGAGTATAGCCTACCATCCACAGACTGATGGTCAGAGTGAGCGTACTATACAAACCTTAGAAGACATGCTTAGGGCATGTGCCATCGATTTCGGCGGGAATTGGGATACTCATCTTCCATTGGTTGAGTTCTCTTATAACAACAGTTACCATTCTAGCATAGATATGGCACCATTCAAATCACTTTACGGACGAAAGTGTCGTTCACCCATTGCATGGGCAGAAGCCGGTGAAAGTCAAATGATTGGACCTGAGATAGTACTAGAAACCACTGAGAAGATAATTCAAATCAAGGATAGACTAAAGGCTGCACGTGACCGTCAGAAGAGCTATGCCGACAACCGACGAAGACCCCTAGAGTTTTGCGTTGGTGACCATGTGTTACTTAAAGTGTCACCTTGGAAAGGTGTAATGCGTTTTGGTAAGAAAGGTAAATTAGCCCCCAGATATGTGGGACCATTTGAGATCACTGAGAGAATCGGTCCGGTAGCTTACCGACTAAGACTACCTCAAGAGCTAAGTAGCGTTCATGACACGTTTCACGTGTCGAATCTCAAGAAGTGTCTTGCTGATCAGACCTTACACATACCTTTGGAAGAAATTCAGATAGATCCTAAGTTGCACTTTGTAGAAGAACCAGTAGAAATCATGGAACGTGAGATCAAAAAGTTGAAACGTAGAAAGATTCCTATTGTCAAGGTTCAATGGAATTCTAAGTGAGGACCTGAGTTTACCTGGGAACAAACGGATCAGATGAGACTTAAGTACCCACACCTTTTTGAGGAAATAAATCCCAGGAGTAGTACTAGTTGAATTTCGTGGAAGAAATTCTCTCAACGGGGGTAGACTATAACAACCCGCAATTTTACAGGTCCTTACTCAACCTTAAAACTCAAAGTAATTTATTTTTTTAAGTTACATATTCACTTTTATGCGTAACCTTTAACGAAACTGCACAAATAAAAGAGAAAGAGCCCGCGCGCGTACCGACACTACATTAGTAACGGCTTGAATTCAATAATTGTTTCTCGGAGTCTATAATTTTACTTTTATATTAGTTTTATAAAAACGTTTCTGAAAATATATTTTCCACATTTTGGCCAAACCAGGGTATCACGTTCGCACCTAAGCTTAACTGGACACGGGGTACACAGAATACACTAATTATTAATAAAACAAAACACTACCCCTATACCCCCACCTAACTGCTCCTAGTTTTCTCTTCTCCTCATCCTTTCTCTTAGCCTTTCATATCCCCAACACAAAAGAAGCAAAAGCAGTTTCTCTTTTCCTACTTTTCAAAGTCAATGAAGGAACCATCCTTTTCATCCCTCTCTTTTCTTGACTTTTGCCGCCCAATGTATGTGTCAACTCACATGTTTATTTCTTTCTTGGTCAAATTCACATGGCTACTTTGATGCATGTGCTAGATAATGATGTGTACCAAGAATAGCATGCACGAGTTTCCAACATAATAAAGCTAAAAACAAAACACCCTCACTTTGTTCCTTGTAGTCAGCTGAGTATCACAAGAGAAGACACAATCACAAAATTTCTTCCAACTTTTACAAAACTTAGCTCCATTTAGACAAACACACCTTTATGCTTTAAGACCTTGACCAAAATAACTCCTTCTTTGTGTCTTGATAAGCAACCGAATACAATGACACACACCCATTTGTTTTCAACTCAACTCTTGCCTTTTTGTTTTCCTCTTGTTACTGTACGACACACACCAACACAACCACCCTCACTTTCGATCTAAACCTACCAAGAACAAGGCCAAACAAGGGTTCAAATCAACTGTGGAAGTGTTTTGAGTTTTTACTTGGAAATACATTTGTATTTAGGTGTTCTTCTAATCGACCTCACACCCAAACCATTGTAAGGATTCATTTAAACTTAATCTCTTGTGTTCTTAATTTATTTAGGTAGCAAAAACTTATTAATGGTTGTTAAATAAGTTAAGGCTTAAAGATTTAAAGGTTTCAAACATTTTTCTTAAGTCTCTATTAATTGACCTACATATTAAAGGGGTGTAAAAGATTGTTGTTTGTGTGGTACCAAAGGATCATGTCAGGTTAATCTTGTATATGCTAATACGACACTATTATAAGATCACCACTAAATTAAGATGAGGAATATGTCAACATTTGTATGGGATAATTAGTTATGAACCTGCTCATGAAATGGTATAAATGCGATTAAAAACGTCACCTACTATCGTGTTTTGATAATAAAGAATTAAAGACTGGGATCTAAAAACAAATAATGAAGAATGCGAAATCGGTTTCGGTAATACTATATATAATATATCATACGAGGAAGAATGGTTGTGTAAAGACCTTAAATTAGGCAGTGATAAAAGTGTGATTAGTATAATACATAATATAATAGTACTAAAAAAAAGTTAGTCCAATTGTTTAACTTGTAAGCTGTTTACATAATAAACAAGTGTATTACTTCATATTTCAAATTATTTCCTATTGACTAAATCTATATTTCCTGCTTTGGTAAACATCATGTATATAACTTTGAAATGTAAGCTTTATAACAAAAGGTTGTTGTCGTATGTGAGGGATAACAATAATCTACAAGATGAAAGGGCAACGTAAAGTATTACGGACATATTCAACTGTAACTTAAATATTTTTATTGGTAGTATTATTTTACTTGCTAAACACACAACTTTAGTCAGTAGACCAAATTGTTAGACACATACATGAACATTCATTGATAAATGGAGCAAGCATTTATCACCTTTGTAAATAAGAGTCACCTTTGTAAATAAGAAAAAAGGGTACGTTATGGTTAAAGCATTGGATTAACGTATATTTTGAAGATAATTAAACGTTATTTACAACATTTGATGATTTTGGGAAAACAAATATATACGAACGGGTCATGCCCGATTCTCTTCAAAAATTTACACTTAGATTATTTTTGTATGTAAACCGACTAAAAGACGAACATTAAATATTATAATGCTAACTAATATATTATAATTTACCTACTAACTCACTCTCTACTAATTTATATAATTATATATTTAAACATACACTTTAACCATCCCACTAACTAATACTTATATATATTTTACAAATTTCAAACTCTTATATAACTAACTATTACATGTAACTAAATGCTTAATAGGTGTATTTTAATAAGTGACATCATCTACTTTTCACAAGGTTTATTATTGAAATAATTTTCATACATGTCACTCATAACTTTCGAGCCAAAGCTTTATTCGTCATGTATACTTTTATTATTATATACTTATGCACTTTTCCAAGAGCTAATACTTACAAACACTTAGAAAAGTATTTAAACTTAAACGCTGTCACACAAGCAACAATAACACAACCACTTTAAAACTTTTAAAGTTATTTAAACTTCCTCGAGTCTTAAACCTGATTTGTAGACTAAACTTGTCATACTAATCTAGGTCGCGTGTCGGTGCTACCCACTATCACAAATTGACTGTTCACTTCAGATTTCTGCTATTGAGGTGAGTTCTCGTAGCCCCTTTTTCATAATGTTTTCCTTGGGGGAAAATGGTACTCAAATGATGTTTTGACTGTTTTTATGCTGTGCTAAACTGTTTATACGTTTTTGGACAATATGTGCGTTTGATTGAATTATGTGACTACTTTGTGATGATAAATTGTGTTTCATGTATGCGCAACTGTTTAACTCCGTTTGGAGCCGAAACAAGTTGATAGTACTATCTGGGGTAGCTCCCCACTATTGGTAACATGTGTGTAACATTATTGGTAGGTTCAGTTGTCGCTAGCATTGTGTTTCATATTCACATATCTTGCTCACTATTGTCCTACACTACTACGCACAGCTTCGTGGTTTAACAATTAAACCTACGAGCTCACCAACTTTATGTTGACTTTTTCGAGTATCCATTTTCAGGTGTTAAGAATGAAGTTGCATAGAAGGTTGAGTATTGGCCTGGCCTAGCAGACATAAGACAAGACTCTACCGGGCTGTGTTCCCGAGGAGTTATGCATTTGGAAATGCCCCCTTAAGACTTAATTATTGTGAACCTATGTAGTAAGACTTGTATCCACCGTATTATGGATCATTGTAACTTTGACTTGGGTTGTGATGAATGCATTTAGTATTTCTCTATTTTGACACCTTGTGTTCTTGGTTATGAAGTCATACCCCGTAAATGTCATTCCGCTGCGCCATTTTTGGGGTGTGACATCATTAGTCAATATATCTTCAATTTCCTCATTAATCCACAATCGGCTATGTCTTTGAGGTTTATCGGGGTGTGACCGACGCACAATATTCCTACCCATTTCTTCTAAATGATCATGCATCCCCAAGGTCGACAAATAGTTAGAAGAAGTAGTTATAAGCGATCTCTGCTCAAGAACTCTTAAACCAACTTCAGCGTGAAATCCACGGCTTTCAAGCGCTCTAATTGCATCTTCTTTGGGCCAACCTTTCAGTATGCATGCAACATCTAAGAATATTTCCTTGTATTCCTTTTCTAGAGCATCAAAACTTATTTCCAATATATCCATAGTATCCTTAAATGGAATTGTTTTTAGTCTTTCAATGGTCGCTGTCCAAAAATTCTCACTTTGACCACAAAGAAATGAACCCAAAACTTTGATTGTTAAGGGAAGACCATGAGCATATTCTACAACTTGTCTTGATAGCTTTTCGTACCCACGAGTTGGAATCTCTGTTTGAAATGCATTCCTACTGAAGAGGCAAATCGCGTCCGTAGACGATAACAGATTGATGTCATGAACGAAGTTCACCCGGTGGGCCAGCACTTGCTCATCTCTTGTGGTAATGATTATTCGGCTTCCCGATTTAAACTAGTCAGGCTTGCCTGCTAATGCCTCAAGCTGTTCTTTACGATCAACATCATCTAAAACAAGTGTCTTTCTACGACTCATCATGTCTTTCAACATGTTTTTCCCGTCATGAACACTACTAAAAGTGATGTCTTGTTTATTTAACACATCTTTTAGTATCCGTTTTTGAAGCTTCTTTAAACCGGACAAAGTAGGTTCTGAAACTTCCCTGACATTTTCAACAAAGCTTTTTCCTTCGAAATGATTAGAAATAAGATCATAGACAGCTCTCGCTAGAGTTGTCTTGCCCCCACCTCCCATCCCCTTGATTCCTATCATGCGAACATCTTCGGTACCAATATCTAAAGATGAAAGAACATTTCTGATCCTGGTATCCATACCCACCAAGTTTTCATCAATGTTCGAAAGAGTGGAATATTTCTTTTTGAAAATAACATCAACAATTATTTGGATCAGTTTAGATTCATCCCTGTATCATTAAATAAAGATTAAATTATTAGCTTGCTCAAAGTGCACATAAACAATTAGGATTAACATATATAAATGCAGGTTAGGAAAAATATTACAGCGATATATGATGAAGAAAATTGAATGAAACTGAATTACCCGTTAGTTGTGGCCTTCAACTCCCACCCAGCCAGATTTGATGCTTCTTTCATAGCCTCTCTCCATTTTCCAGAAGCCTCCTTTTCATGTTCGGCAAAGGCTTCTTTAACAGCCCCACTTTGATAGCGGACTTCAATGGGCTCCACATCAAAAAAGACAGGATAAACGTTCTGCTCGGTCGTCTTCTTACATTCCATAATCTTGACAAGCTCATCTAGGCACCAAGATGAAGATGCATAAGTCTTGGAGAAAACAATGATGCAAAACCTTGAGTCCTCAATGGATTTGAAGAGCTGGTCCTTGATCGGTTTTCCTTGCTCGATTTTCTCATCATCCTTATATGTTTCAATGCAATTGCGCTGAAGAGCTTCATAAAGATGGCCAACAAAATTGTTACGGGTGTCACCGCCTCTAAAGCTCAAAAAAACATCATACTTGAAGCTCTTTTGAATGGATGAAGATGAAGTAGATGCCATTCTAGTTGTTATTTAAGGATCTTTGTTTAAGAGAATTATCTTAACTAATTGCAAAGAAACTTGGATAAGATTATCAAAGTGTATATTGGGAAGACAAAGACTCAATAACATAAGGCTGTTATTTGGTCAAGAAAGATAAGATTCATTTAAGAGATACAGCTAAGCTCACATGAATCACTCGTTTTTTACTCTGACTTCAACATACCATTTTATTACTTTCCCAAACCAATATGAACTTTACTTCCTTAAAATTACCTGTTCTAATAATAAAATAAAAAATAAAAAAAATAGACATGTTAACTAATCTTAGTGAAATTGATGGATCTTTGAACGAGTAAAATCAAATATTACACTGGCAACATAAAGTCTTTTTCTAATCTTACATTTTTTACTTTTCGTACCGCTAGAGATGCTTACACCATGTTATATATTTACTAAAATGACGAGCCCTCAAAAATGGTTAAAAATATTTTCTACAAGTTGAGAGCATGCAAGTATAACTTCTAACAATTTGGAGAAAACTAACATTGCAGTGAACTATTTTTTGATGACCCAGTTTGATCTGAACTTTTAAACAGATGAAATTAAGCTCCATCTTGTTACAAAACCACCATGAAATGTTACCTTTTATATTTAATCATCAAATACACTCCTGATTTTGCATAACTCGAGCTTCAAATTAGCAAACTTTAGACTCACACTTCATTCTGTCAGAGTGATATCAATTTGTAACAGTAAGAGTTCTTAGAAAGCTTCAAACTATCTTTTAGAGACACTAAACCCAGATCTAAAATATGTTTTATTAGTAAGAGAAAAGGTCTGGACTACAACTTAAATTTTAAAAAGCTTCCACTTTACATTCTCTGTTTTCCGGTACCAAGCAGCATCAGAAACTTCACCAACACTTCTGAAAGTTTCCATTTGTAGATTGATAGCCTTTGAACAATCCAAATCATACTCTTAATGTCTCAACATGATTATATACCAATCTCACATTTCAAGACAAGTGGTCAACACTCATTTCTTCTTGGTGGAAGTTTTCTTAGCCTTTTTATTTTTAAATCCTCCTCCACTCTCCTGTCAAAACAGCAAATGTTTTAATGATAATAGAAATCAGACTTGCTAAAGGACAAAAGCGTCTTTATTTAGCTCATATCATATTTACACACAAAAGATAAGTAAACATAAAGTTTATTATAATGAAGCAAAACAAGGTGAGAAAGTTAGCACCTTTTTATAGTGAATGTAAGCAGCTTTGCCAATCATCTCTTGCCCGTTTATAGCAACATAAACCTGAAAGTACAAGAAAAAAATTCTATTTATATAATACAACACATAAAAAGATGCCATCAAACGGTGGAAATTCCTTACACGAAACACGACCCCAACATGGAAATAAACAGGTTAGGATCTGGTCTAAACACTTTTTGGGCTGTGTGTGTTAAACAGGTTGACCCGCCAACCTGTTTGAGCTTTTTAAAGTTTTAGATAAATTATGTTTGTAACGGGTTAAATAAGTTAAACGGGTTAAACAAGTTGACTCACCCACCAGTTAAGAAAAATGGGTTGAATAGGTGATGTTCAGATTATGTGTAAACGGGTTAGGATTGACATAGTTGACGTAACTGCTTAAACATTCTTTCTCTAGTTAAGGTGTTCTGATATGCCAATCCAAACCCACACCCGACCCATATTTGGTTCTAACAGTTTCTCGATTTGAAATGACTACAATAACAAAACACGGACTTTCCAACTTACCCTCTTCCCATCGCCATTTGTGACCAATGCCCCGTCCCTTGACCATCCGCTTGAGCCTTTCTTTTGCCAGCATCTTTTGCGATTCCTTTCGCAGTATTGACTTTAGGATTCATAGAACCTTGTGACGTTTCATGAGCCTTGGATTTCTTGAATTATTCCTTAATGAACTTGTCTCGGCTTTATTAGTTCTAGTAGCTTGTTTAGTTTTGTCGCCACTGCTAAATTGACCCCTAGAAACACAAGAAATGCAACACAAAAAACATGAATCATGATATAGGATTTTATGAAAAAATAGCTAATCTTTTATGCAAATAACACCTTAAAAAACTATCAATAATATAGCAGTAACTTACATGTAATCGATATTCGATGTACTGGGAAGCTCAGAACCTCTACTTTCTGCATTTAACGCGAAAAAGTTGCACAAACGGGTTCGCACAAACTCTTGGACCCTCAAATCATTCACCCAAATCTACTACACTGTCCATAACATGACTATTGCGGTTACTTTTTCCAATATTACTCTCAACTTTACTTTTTTCTTTCATGGAACTAAAATAATCTTCACAAACCTCATCCAGTGCAGGTGTCGGGATAATGGAACCTCTTCTCGTGTCTAAAATCTTCCCATAAATCTTTTCTGGCTGGCTGAAGTAACGAGTGATTCACTTAATTTTCTCGGCTGATGTAAACCTACACTTTTTCCCCTATCTAAATTAGATTCTGACTTACTGCAGGTCTTGTTAGTAGCAACTTTACTGGATCAAAATCAGACTCGGAATCAATCAGCTGAAATTTTCTAAGAGGACTGACAGTTAACTTTGGAAGCGGTTGTTTGGTGCAGCTTGTGATTACGGATTCTGGCGCGTTTGAGACACATGAGATATTTTGCTTTCCTTTTCCTGATTCTCTGGTCAAACACCTAGTCCGGTAAGTGGAAATTTGGAGCTGTTACTGACTGAATAGTGTTGTGTTGGAAGAATATCATCTGCATTTAGCAATAATAACAACCAGTGAATATGGGAATGATAAACAAGCGCACGTGACAGTAATTAGCACACTGGTTTATAATACGTGTGACTGCCACTTGATGGAATCTTATAAATCATAAAACTAGCACAAATACCATCCCTTTTAAGCTAAGTTAATCAACAGGAGCAATCTGATTCAGTGGTGCTGCTTCGTGGATATCTATGTGATCTTTCTTGGATTACAAAGAATCACAAGTTGCTGCTTATTTAAGCATTTATGTCTGAGCTAAATACATAAATACATTTCGATATTCAGATATGAAAATCATTGGTAACGACTACAACTTTCTTGTTTATCTTAAGACATAAGTAAGGGTGTGTATAATAACCATCCAAAGGGGTTGTAAGTTGTAGCTCGAGTGCCCAACAACACCTATTCCCTAAATACACCAGACTTGCTACATTCTCATAAGATTAACTAAATATATTACGCAAGACAGAATGAAGTTATCAAGGGTTACTCGTAAGTCCATCCACCCACAACATACAGAAAACAAGTCCAGTTTTTGGTTGCTACTAGAGTTCAAAATTATCTAATTGGCTGCCAAACTCATCCCGATATCTTTAGGAAATCAAATTGAACCTACTGAAAAAAAGCATTAGTGGCGTTTAGGATCGTTTTGAAATGGCAAACAATTAGTTAAATTTTTAGTGTTTGGATGGATGTTAACTGAGTGTGATCATGATATCAATTATAGACAAACTAATTCAAAGTTGCTTATTCACACTAACTATCTGATATCATTATTCATGTTGACTATCTGATTCTGATTATTTTACGCACAAAAAGGTATACTACTTATTCATAAGACTATATGAAACGGCAATAAACAGATAACAAACAACTCAATCCCCTAATCATCAAATCAAATATAAAAAAACTCACAACCAAAAGTAACACTGGCACAACTAAAGGGTAGCTCCGAAAAACTGTTACTACTTACTAATTTGCTTATCAGAACTTGTAAGTTATAACCAAGCAGACCCAAACACCCTAAAACACATTAATCAGATGTAACCGAACCCAAATCCACCGTAGCCGAACCCGAACACCCGCGCCTTAACCGCTTCAATCTTGACATAATAGTAAGCGTGTCAATCACAAACTCCTCATCATTATCATTACCATCAAGAATACTCTTCACATCAGCAGCTACTGGAACATCTACCGAATCACGACTGGATGTGTTATTCGGAATGAAGGTGCTTCAAAATCACCCATTATGATTGATTAATTGATTGATTAGAATTGTGAATTGAAAGTGTTTAGGGTTTGATTAATTGATTTTTTGTGTTTTGTAACTTCTTTGAATTTTGGGGGTTTTGAAAATATTTGTTTTGCGGGTTTTTGTTTTTGTTGAAATGATTTGTGTAAGAACGTTTTCAAAATAATTTTGGATTTAAAAAATTGGGTTTTCTTTTATGTCGAGGAATGAAAAAATTTAGTTGGGCGTTGGGACTAAAAAATATTTTCTCACTAGTTTTTTTAAGAGTAAATTACACCATTAGTCCTTGGGGTTTGCATTGACCACAGCATTTCGTTCTTTGACAAAAAAAAATACGTCGCTCATCCTTTGACCAAACGACGTTAAGTTTGACTATTAAACTCCCCTCATGTGACTTGCACATGAGGGTAAAAATGTCATTGCATCTGCCCCTTATATAGTTTGTGGTCAATACTCTTCCACATAAACAAAAAACCTACAAAAATCCTTTACCCATCTGATCAAAAATCCTTTATCCATCTGATCTTTTTCTTTCACAGAAACACAAACACAGATCCAACTACAAACAATCCTTAAACCACCCCACCGCCACAAATCCGACTACAAACCATCGTAAACCACCCCCACCACCACAGATCCGACTACAAACCACCGCTAAACCACCCCCGCGCCACCACATATGCAATAATGACCCCGCCATCACTAACCACCATCATCTAACTGCCACCACTATCCACCCCAGCACCACAAATCCGACTACAAAACTCTCTTTTTTATTTATTTATGCCCTCCACCACCACCAACACTTTATCCAACTCCGTAAGTATAGGCGACGATGGATTAGTTTTGATTTCTGAGCATTGCCGGACTCTCACGCGCCTGAAACTCCGCGCGTGTCGTGAGATTACTGATTTAGGTATGGTTAGGGTTTCTGAGAATTTGAAATATTTGAAGAGGTTTTCGTGTGGGAGTTGTACTTTTGGTGTGGAAAGAATGAATGGTTTGATTGGTAATTGTAATTTGTTGAAGGAGTTGTCTGTTAAGCGCTTACGTGGCATTAGTAATGGTGACGTGGCGGAGAGTGTGGGACCGGGTGGGATGAGTTTGAAGTTTGTGTGTTTCAAGGATTTGTATAATGCGCAGTGTTTCGGGAATTTGTTGGCTGAGAGTAAGAATTTGAGGACGTTGAAGGTGTTTAGGTGTTCGGGTGATTGGGATAAGGTGTTGGAGATGGTTACGGAGAGTGTTACTGGTTTGGTTGAGGTGCATTTGGAGATGTTGCAATTGAGTGATGTCGGGTTAGTGGCGGTTGCGAAATGTAGGAGTTTGGAGGCTTTGCATATTTTGAAAACGCCGGATTGTTCTAATTTGGGGTTGTTGAGTGTGGCGGAGAATTGTAGGGGGTTAAGGGAGGTGCATATTGATGGGTGGAAAACGAATAGGATTAACGACGAAGGGTTGGTTTGTCCAAGTATTGCGTTAATATTCAGGAGTTGGTTTTGATTGGTGTTAATTGTACTCGTGTTGGTTTGGAGTTGTTGGGTGCGAATTGGGTGGGTGTCCGACTACAAAACTCACAACCATCATCGACAGTTTCGTGACGGAATAAAAAAATAAATCAAAACTCTTTTTTATTTTTTTATTAAAAATATTTTATTTGGTAGTGGTGAGTCATAATGCTACAATGACTACTTTAACCTCATTTGTGAACTTAAAAGGACATAAATACCCTCACAAGGACTTGACTTAACGACGGTTAGTGGGCCCTGTTAGAGGGAAGGACAAACGGCGCATAACGTTTGCCACTTAGGGACAAACGGTGCAACTTTTTTGGTCAAAGGACTAACTCCTACGGTCAACGCAAACCACAAGGACGAACGGTGTAATTTACACTTTTTTTAATTTGTGCTTTTGTTAAGATCAGACGATTACCGTACATGACGGCAACGGTGTATAGTAGCGTTAATTAGTTTGTGTAATTTTTGTTATGTATGAATGTGAAGTAACTAAAAGTGAAGAAAGTACAATTTTCGAAAAATGACTACGTCGTATAGGTAAGTCTATATACGTCATATAACGCCTTATAGTAATATCTAAGATTTTGTTTTTTAAAAAAAAAAAAGAAAAAAAAAACTTATATAGTTATAATACTCGTGCATACACATGATTTTACATAATTTTTTATTATATATTAATTGATTATTATTTGGTATACATTTTTATTGCACGAAAGATTTGACCTTTTTTTAACTTAAATGGTGTTTATGTTAATCTTGTTTAAATTTAACTATTGATAATATATTCTATACATTATGTGTGTTTAGTGGCGCATAATGACTCTTGAAAAATTAAGTGTCATTGCTATATGTACAATTTCGTCTATTTATTTTTATTTTATAGTAACTCGTGAGGTCGTGCCTTCATTTTGATATTTATATATTTTGGTTAATATTTTTAATTTTAATCGAATTTAATTTTTAAACTCTTGTACGCGCATATTAAAATTATAAAGAGAATAACATGTGTCATGATTAGATGTGAATAGTTAAAAAATAAAATTGTGTAGATATCAGTACTTAATCTCATAAAGAGAAATAAAATGAGTCATTCGTATATTTATAATCTCGTGTATTCAATTACATCTCATAGTAATTCGTGTTTTCTTTTTTATATTATTGCTCTGTGCAAATGCATCAGGTTAATATATAGTGACAACAATATTTATAAATAACAGCAATACTTTGTTGTATTTTTTATAAAATATGAATTATATTGAGAATAAAGTCTATTTGCATTTACTAACTTTATAAAGTTATTAAAAACCTGAAATTAATAATTATACCTAAGTCAACATAATTTATTTAAATTTTAACAATTAAAGTTCTATTAATTACTGCTCATCTTTAAGTTTTTTATACAATCGACAAATATATTTTTAGCACGTTTTGAAAAATCGACACAAATTAAAATGTTTGACCAATTGAGTTTTCAATTTGACTATTATTGACCAATAGAATATTCCAATTTTGCCATATATGCAGGGCGGAGCTACGGAAGGGGCACGGTGGGCACGTGCCCCCTCAAAAGTTTCTGGGGTAGTGTAATTTTTTTTTGAGATTCTCGTGTTTGTCTCATTCCCCCCCCCCCTTTTCCTTACAAGTAAATGAAATGAAGTCAAAGCTGAACATTCATGACAGAATCGGAACGACGGTTAAAAACCCACTTCCTCTCTCTCCCCTAGGGGCGATTTCAGCCGCCACCCTCCCCTAACTTTTCCGGCCAAATCCATCCATCTTCCCGCCTCTCTATCATCAGTGATATGCAATCGGGTTTGATGGGTTGATACGATTTGGGAGGGGGTGTGTTTATTTGAAATCGTCTCTCACATACACCATTGTTTTATCAGATCCGGCCTCCTTAACCTTAACAAGTCCGCCCATCATTCTTCCTATCTATTCTGTTTTTTCTTTAATCGCCTTTGGGATTACTGAATTAACAATAAGGAATCAGATTTGTTAGGATTTTGGCTTGGTTCGATCTGGTACTATGCGGGTATTGAAAGTGGGTTGTAGAGATTTAGATGTTGATTTTTCATTTGAGTTGTATGGTGATTGGGAAGTGGTATTCGAATGCCTGTACGATTGCTATGCAGCCAGGCTTGTATGTGCACGATGTCACGCGTTCGTTTGTGTCGACTGTGGTGTTCATGTGGGATCTGGTAGTGACTCTTTCTCATCTTAATGGTTGAGTGGAGTGTAATACATACATGATGATGTTGATCTTAGTACCTGCTGCTAATATGGGTAAAATGGAGGCGAGGTTGCTGGGATTTCCTTTCTCGAAGGTATAATCTGTATGTATTTATTTAATGGGTGCGGTGTGATTGCTACTTGTCTAAGGGTGATCATGTATGTGTTATGGACATTAAGGGTGTGTTGCTCTTGTGCTACTGCTTTTTAATGTTTCTTGGGTCGTCTTGTTTGGAAGTTAGCCGCTTAGGCTATTTGGAAGTCGCTGCTGAAAGAAATAGCATGTATCATGCTCATTTTACGCCTCTTAATATTTTCAGAATGAACACATTTCTGTGTGAACCATTGATGAGACGCTTTTTCAGGAGATTTTGTTGCCATCTCGGTGGTTTGATTTAGAAAGTTGTTTTCGCTTCTTTCTTTGTTAGTAATAAGAATGGTCGTGTCATTCTTATTTAGTGTTTTGGTTAGTAGCTTGTTGAAGCTTGTTCATGAGTTTGGCTTGTCATTCTCATGATGGTGTGGTTTGTTGCACTACGGTGCGTTCTTATTCACCCATGTAACGGGCCGGGTTGTAGGACTTCACCTACACCTTTTGTACTTAAATGCTTTTTGGTGTAATACATTTTACCGGGGAAACCCTTTACCAAAAAAAAAAAAAAAAAAAAAAAAAATCGGAACGACAAAACCACAATAACAATCGACTGAAGAGGAAAAATTTGTTCTTGCCGTGGTAGAAAAAAAAGGTTAAAAAGAAGATAAGATTCTCTCTCTTCTTGTGATTGTGATTGGTCACATAATAGCATAGGAAAATGGGAAAAGATACTGATTTTTCTTTTTCGATTTTTTGTTTTCCTTTCGGTTGTGGCTTTGTTATTGTTTTACTTAGCTTACATAAATATACTTAGTTTAGTTAAAAAAAGAAAAACATAGAAGTTGTTCACTAGTTATGTAAAGCTACGTAAAAGTATGTTCACTTAATCGCTTGGTCACTTGTTTCTATATTTTCTTTTGGCTTTTGGACATACGAATTTAAGTTTTACAAACTTATTATTACTTCGTTGAAAAAAAACTTATTATTACTAGTGAACTATTAACATTTTATACGAAAAGTTTCTAAATACTTTTAATGTTGGTCACATAAACATGTGATACCGTGTAACTTATACAGTACTATATATTGGTTATTAATGGTAAACTACTGTATATGATAATATGTCACTTGTCCCAAAATATAAGATTTTTAGTTTTATTTGGATTAATTTGACGTATTTATTTTAGTTATCAGTTTGGTGGGAAAAAAAAGTTGGTGGCCCTCTTGCACACACTCATTTTTCTTTCTCGACCTGTCGTAACAAAAAATAAATAAATAAATAAAAAAAAAAAATTTGCCCCCTCTAAGAGGCCTAGGTACAGTGGCTGATGGCTCAAGTCATGGCCGACAACACCAACCGACGGCGCCACAAACCATACCCCATCTCGGTTGTTAACCTCTCGCGCCACTACCAGCAGCCCACGCGGTGGGATTTTTGGATTTCTTTCTTTTTTTTTTGTTTTTTTTTTGTCGTATTTGTGTTTTAAACGTTGTGTAAATGGTGCGGAAAGAAAAAATACTCACTTTTGTCAAATAGTGTTTGTAGCTGTTGATGATCAGGTGTTGAGGGCGGAAGAGATGACCTAGTGTATGTTTGTTGGAGTTTATTATATGGTGGTCATATTGGGCTCTATCATTAATAGTGGGCTTTATATTGTTTCAACTGATGACATACTCACTATTTTCGGTACTTTTTAATGTATTTTTGTATTAATGAAAATTTAATTTTAAGTATATATGTTGTTTTATTTAAAGTATTGTTTTAATTTGATGTCTTTTTTTTTTCAATGTGTTGTACTTTTAATTTATATAATGTTTTTTTATTAATGAAATTAAATTTTAGTTATATATATTTTTTATATTAAATGGAAAAAAATTGATGGCACCAAGAAGTGGCGTTATAGCTAGGGAGGGGTGTTTGGTGTTATAGAGAAATCTGGTGTCATGAGAAAAAAGTGCATATGTAGCACCACTTTTTTCATGGCACAACTAATGACACCACCTACGGCACCAACTGTACCTAACGCTTTAAGAAAATATCCTTGCTCCGCCACTGCATATATGCATAATGTTTCACTACCATTAGTCCGATTATAATTCCCAACCTTATTTTTTCAATGAAGTTTCTTTGTTATATACAATATTTTTTATGTTTGTTTATATGCAATCTAAAACTGTCAAGAACTAATAAGTATTACCAAAAAATAAATCATCGTCATTGTTTTACGCAAATAACGTGTCGTGGTTATGTCGAAATAGTGATAAAAATTATTCAACGTGGAGAGATCACGGGAGCAATAAAAATATACTATTATTATAAAGATTTTTAGAAGTATGATATTATATTAAAATGTTCAGAAAATTTAGGGTGCGTTTGGTTGAGGGGCGCGGGTGTTGGATTTGGGCATGAGACTAAACTTCAATGTTTGGTTGGCGGTTTGGGTTGAAAAGGACCCCACAAAACCCACATATACGTCCATACTCAAATCCTGGCTTTGAGGTTGGGGTTTTATAATATTGTCCATATATAACCAACATGGCCCATTTAGAACCTTATATTTAGTTGAAAACGAGTGGGGAAACCCGCGCGATGCAGCGGGATTACTTTTGTAGACGTGAATTTTACAAAGGACTTAGTTTGCATGATAACTAAACTTGAGGGACTATTTTTGCCATTTTGGTAAACATAACAATTAATGGTGAGGGACCATTTTTGCCATTTTGGTAAACTTAGCAATTAATGAGGAGGAAGTTACTGTAGCAGCAACTTTCCTCCCCATGTTTAGTATATATATATAATTAAAATATAGTACAATTTTGGTATTTAAATATTTATATATTTAATAATAATATATCAAATATATATTTTATCTCTCCTACTTTTTTCTAAAACTTATACCAAATCCAAATTTAAATCCAAATCTTAATCCAAATCCTATTCCAAATCCTAAACCCATCTACAAACCAAACGGGCCCTTAATGTGTATGTTATGTTCAAGTGGGACCATTTCATTTGCTTAGCTCCTTGTGGGCTTCGTGTGGTTTCCCTGAAGCAACTCAAATAACTCGTCATGTATATTTCAAGAAAGACGACTATATATAATACTGTACTAGTAGTAGAAAGCTACATTAATTGCAAAATTTTGACCAAATTGACGGAACTCTTATATTGGGCCTACCTGATGGTTTTTTTTGTTAAGATTTCATATATAGTAAATAAATAAATAAATAACTTGAATTTTTTTACAAGCTAATGTTTCACAAATTACATCTCAGACTTCGAACCTACAAACTTTAAATTGTTTGGTTACTCACATAAAGTTAGGCCAAAAGATTTTGATATTGAAAACGACATTAACGCTGGAGCAAGATGTTGTCGAGAATTCGTAAGTAAAGGTCGTAGCGTTTTTATATAGTACTAGTGGCCAGTCGGGTTCAAATCTAAAACTAAACTAGGTCAAGTTTATTAAGGGTAATAACGTTTTTACTCTATAGTATGGTATATAATGGAAAGCCGTATATGTGCTCGATGGATAAGTTAGAGCATGAGAGCCACCATTTTAAAGAAGAACAAACAATGCTAAATCAGAAGTTCCATATATACCAGCTGAACACTAATTGTTACATACTTATCTCTGCAACCTTGCAAAAGTAAATATTAAAAACATATGTACGTAACTGTATATTCTAACAGAAATTAAGTAAACTAAGAAATAAAACTCACGTACTTTGGGTAAAAAAAATTAACCAAGACGGATCAGTGGATCATCTATAGCTATATGCTTACTCCGAAATGCTTTGTAGAGCAAGCCTCCACGCTCGTTGATGAGATTCAAATCGATCACTAACATTCATCAACTGAGCAAGCACTTGTTCTACTGATAACCCTTGGACATCTGTCCTGCCTAATAATTATTCGTTCAGTTGCTTTTTCGATATGTTAATTTTTATCTTTGTCTTCGCATTTTTCTCACCATCCCCCGAAATTTTTTCTATCTTCTCAGTGTTGGAAATATTATTTATTCATAAATATTATTACACTGTTACAAGAATTACAGGTAGTGGCCCAAACTTGCCCAAACTCTTTTCAGTAAAAACAGAAAAGATTGGTATATCGAAGTTCCAATACAAAAATAGTCAACACTGACACCACAATTTCAATACAAACCCTGCGTGTCAAGCTAGTATATCATCGTGTCTTGCCTAATTCAGAATCTTTGGCGCCCCAGAAAGTTGTTTCCTCATCTGCTGCGATAGTAACATATAATCAATCAATGAACAATTTGACACAGTAATAAATAACAAGTTGCGTGTTAGTCAAATATACAAACCAATAAAATATGCTTTTAACCGACTCTTTATCCTCATGATTCAGCTTAGAGGCATCGAAGCCATGCTTTTCATTATACCCTTCCTGCAATGAAAACAAATATGAACAGGTCATTGTAATAAACATATCTTCCTGCAATGAAAACAAATATAAACAGGTCATTCGGGGGGTTTGGGGCTAAAATTATTCCTAATGGTCGAATGGGCTAAAACTGCGTTGACGGGTTACTGACCATCCCATATTCCCAGCTCTAAAAGTCATTCACTTTACAAATATTTAATCATTGTAACAAGATAGGTTTGGTAATCATTTGTGACACAACCCGATTAAATTTGCACTACCCATTCCGACCTGAACCTGCTTTTTTGACCTGATAAGTTATGGTAATAAGATATTTTTGCTTTCATATTTAGCCTGACCCATTTTAGTCTGCACAAAACTACCCATTCTGAGCCGAGCCTGCTCTGACCTATTACTTACCCCCCAAAATTGACACCTTTAAAAGTCATCCCATTCACATAAATTAAGTTATTGCAATACACAATAGTTTAGATCTGCACAAACCTACCCATTTTGAACTGGACCGGCTTTAACCTGTTACTTACCCAACCTTATTGCCACCAAAATATATATGCCTACAAATATTCTGTATAGGAATAGCAGAAGATGAAGTTGTGCAATTGTCTGGTAATCTAGTTATGTATTAATTGTTGGAATTCTAAGTCAAATAAGAGGATTTACAGCTTCTAGATGGGAGTTATTTACAGCCTTAGATAAGATACAATGTACATGGATGAAGAATCTTGCAAGTAGGACTACAACTTGCTTCTTTGCTTGTCATACATGATGTCATTGCTTCAAATTGATGCCTATAAAAGGCAATGAACTACACCTTCATTGGCATCCCATTCACATCACAAACACATACAAAGTATTGTATAACATGTAATAGGTTTTGAGCTATTTTCCTATTATCAATCAAAGAGTTATTTTGATTATCTGTGTGTTTATACAATCAAATGTTGAATTGGTATCAGAGCCTGAGAGAAGGGGCTTTGAATTCATACCTGGTGTTTTCTTGAACCATGTCAGATGTTGAAGACGCAGCAGGTCCTACACCGGTGAGGGTGAAGGAGGTCGGGACAACCACCGTAGCTTGTCCTATGCTATCATCCACTAATTACACAGTCTGGGCCCTACGAATGAAGGTAGTACTCAGAATTCACAAAGCTTGGATAACTATGGATCCAGGAACAGAAGAAAATGAAGAGAAGAATAACCTGGCGATGGGTTTGCTGTACCAAGCAATCATAATGCAGATTGGTGATGTCGATAGTCCGAAGGTGCTGTGGGAATCGATCAAAGCTCGATATGTCGGAGCAGATAGAGTGAAGGAAGCAAGGTTGCAGACTTTAAACTCTGAGTTTGATCGGTTGAAGATGCACGAGACCGAGACCATCGATGTTTTCGCCGGAAAACTCGCCGGAATTGCTTCGAAGTCCACGTCACTGGGAGAAACAATTGAAGAATCGAAGCTTGTGAAGAAGTTGTTAAAGGTGGTGCCCAGAAAGTTTATCCATCTCGTTGCGTCACTCGAGCAGGTTCTTGATTTAAAAACTGTTGGTTTTGAAGATGTTGTGGGACGATTAAAAGCCTATGAAAAGAGGATACGAGGTGAAGATGGTGGTGACGAGCAGAGGGTATTGTTTACTCATGGTGGTAGATCGACCGGTGGTGGCCAGACCTCTGGTGGAGGCGGCGGTGATGGTTGTGTTTCTGGTTCTGTGTCGAGAGGAAAGAGAGAGGAGAAAGGGAAGTGGGGAAATAAAAACCGGAGTGGGGTTTTTATTAAAGATGGATCCGGGTCGGGTTCATCTAGTGAATCCGGGTCAATGGCCCAATATACTAATAAACCCAACAAGTCCAAACCCAATTTTAATTCCGACTCAAACCGAAACCAGAAGAAAGATATGTCAAAAATTATTTGTTACAGATGTGATAAATCAGGTCATTACGCGTCTAAATGTCCGGACCGATTCCAAAAATTCCAAGAAAGCAATTTTACGGAGCAAGAAGATACTGATGAAACTGTATTTTTACACGAAACAATATTTTTGAACGAAAAGAATGTGATACCGTCTCGATACAACGCACAAGAAAATGATGTGTGGTATTTGGACAACGGGGCAAGTAATCACATGACGGGAAATCGATCGTTTTTCTCCGAACTCGACGAAGGAATAACCGGAAAGGTGAAATTCGGTGATAATTCGTGTGTCGAAATTAAAGGGAAAGGCTCTATTCTTTTCCAAGGAAAATCGGGACAACAACGATTGATGACGGAGATTTATTTCATACCGGATTTGAAAAATAATATTTTCAGTCTCGGACAAGCAACTGAAGCCGGGTGTGATATTCGGATGAAAGATGACTATTTGACGATGCATGATGCCGACAACTGCTTATTAATGAAGGTACAAAGAACTCCAAACCGCCTTTATAAAATAATTTTAACAATTGGAGTACCTATTTGCCTTCATTCGAGACTAGGTGAAGACACGTGGCGCTGGCATGCAAGACTTGGGCACATCAATTTCGAGTCAATGAAAAAGATGTCCAAGAAAGGTCTAGTCAAAGGTTTACCTCATTTTAAAAATGAGAATCAATTGTGTGAATCTTGTTTGGTGGGCAAACAAACAAGAAAATCATTTCCATTAATGACGATGTACAAAGCAACACGACCATTGGAGCTCATTCAATGTGATTTATGCGGTCCGATCACACCGTCAACGAAAGGTCAAAATCGGTACATTTTCACACTAATTGATGATTTTTCACGATATATGTGGACTTTTCTTTTGAAGGAGAAAAGTGAGGCGTTTTTACACTTCAAGAAATTCAAAGCTTTGGCGGAGAATGAGCTCGGAAAGTCTTTGAAGGTGTTTCGAAGTGATCGAGGAAGAGAGTTTACTTCGCTCGAGTTTAATTCCTTTTGTGATATAAATGGAATCAAACGACATCTTACCGCCCTATATTCACCACAACAAAATGGAATTGTGGAACGAAGAAACCGAACACTCATGGACATGACACGAAGTATCATGAAGGTGATGCATGTTCCAAATTATCTATGGGGAGAAGCTGTAAGACATTCTACAAATTTGATCAACAGTGTTTACACAAGAGTCCTTGGCGATACAACTCCGTACGAGAAGTTGTATAAAAGAAAACCGAATTTGGAGAACGTTCGTATTTTTGGGTGTCTAGCATATGTGAAAGTTGAACCGGTGAATCTCAAGAAGTTGGATGCAAGATCAAGACCACTAGTGCATCTTGGTTCCGAACCGGGTACGAAAGCTTATCGGCTTTTTAACCCGGCTACACAAAAAATAATCGTGAGTCGAGACGTTATTTTTAACGAGACCAAATGGTGGGATTGGGAAAAAGAAGCAGGTACCGACAATGAAGAACCGGGATCATTCATAGTTCCATGGGACTATCCAAAAGATAAGGCTATAAACCAAGGAGATGATGTAAGCAATGATCAAACTGAACCAATTGAATTGGATCACGAGATTGAAGACGGAGTGCAGGTTCAAGACAACGAGCAACCAAGTCCGGTCAACAATAACGTGAACAATGTCCAAAACCAAAGGCCCATGAGAACAAGGAGACTTCCAACTCAACTGCAAGATTTTGTGCTTAACCTTAATAATCTTGATGAACTTCTCCTCATAACCAATGACGAACCAGTATCGGTTGAAGAGGCGAAGAAAGAACCAGAGTGGGTCAAAGCCATGAATGCAGAGATCAATTCGATCAACAAGAATAACACTTGGATTCTCGTGAACAAGCCTATGGGGTGAAGGTGATTGGACTCAAATGGGTGTTCAAACTGAATAAAAATGCAGACGGCACCATCATTAAATACAAGGCAAGGTTGGTTGCTAAAGGGTACGTGCAACAACCTGGTATTGATTTTCAAGAGGTATTTGCAAAGGTAGCTCGAATCGAAACCATCCGGTTTCTCATTGCCTTAGCCGCTACAAATGGGTGGGAGCTTCACCACTTAGATGTCAAAACGGCTTTCTTACACGGAGAGTTGAAGGAAACCGTTTATGTGTCACAACCGAAAGGCTATATAAGGAAGGGCAACGAGCATAAAGTGTATCGCCTTAACAAAGCACTTTATGGTCTAAGACAAGCACCTCGAGCATGGAACACGAAGCTTGATGGAATTTTGAAGGGGTTGAAATTTCACAAGTGCTTGAAAGAACCATCGGTGTACCGGAAGCGGGAAGGAACTAACTTGCTAATTTTAGCAATTTATGTTGATGATTTATTTGTTACAGGTACAAATTTGAACATGATCAAAAGGTTCAAATTCGAGATGTCCAAGAACTTCGAGATGTCGGATCTTGGAAGATTGACTTACTACCTGGGCATTGAAGTCAAGCAAGAAGAATCGGGGATTACGATAAACCAAGAAGCCTATGCTCGACGCATTCTGAAGGAAGCTGGTTTACATGACTGCAATCCAACTCACATTCCCATGGACCCGGGAACCAAATTGTCAAAGGCCGAAGATGAACCCGAAATCGACCCTACACAATATCGAAAGGTGGTTGGATGCCTTAGATATCTCTTGCAAACAAGACCCGATATGGCATACTCGGTTGGAGTTATTAGCCGATACATGCAAAGTCCAAGAGAATCACATGGTCGTGCAATTAAACGCATTCTACGGTACTTACGGGGAACAACGGGATATGGAATTAAGTACGAGAGGATGGGTCAAAACAGAATCATTGGTTTTAGTGATAGTAGTCACAATGTTGATCCGGATGATGGAAGAAGCACAATTGGTCACATTTTCTACTATGGGTTATCTCCGATAACCTGGTGTTCGCAAAAGCAAGATACCGTTGCTTTATCATCTTGCGAGGCAGAGTTCATGGCAGCTACCGCGGCTGCTTGTCAAGCAATATGGCTTCAGGATTTGCTTGGAGAAATTATGAACAAGACGCAAGAGAAGGTGGTTCTTAGGGTTGATAACAAGTCTGCTATCGAACTAACAAAGAATCCCGTTTTTCACGGAAGGAGTAAACACATTCACACGAGGTTTCATTTCATTCGCAATTGTGTTGAAAACGAACAGGTGGAGGTGGAGTATATTCCCGGTGAGAAACAGAAGGCGGACATTCTCACAAAACCATTGGCACGAACCAAGTTCAAGGAAATGCGAAGCTTGATTGGAATCAAAGATATCTCTAGAAGGACTTAGAGATTCGGGGGTGATTGTTGGAATTCTAAGTCAAAGAAGAGGATTTACAGCTTCTAGATGGGAGTTATTTACGGCCTTAGATAAGATACAATGTACATGGATGAAGAATCTTGCAAGTAGGACTACAACTTGCTTCTTTGCTTGTCATACATGATGTTATTGCTTCAAATTGATGCCTATAAAAGGCAATGAACTACACCTTCATTGACATCCCATTCACATCACAAACACATACAAAGTATTGTATAACATGTAATAGGTTTTGAGCTATTTTCCTATTATCAATCAAAGAGTTATTTTGATTATCTGTGTGTTTATACAATCAAATCTTGATTAATTTGGGTTGAAACGAGCCGTTTTGACCCATAACAGTTTAAGAAGGGTTTAATCTAGTTATGTATAAGTCAATTTTCAAACCTACTGTTAGGGCCGCGTTAATTTAAATATTATGCGGATCCTATCACGTACCTTTACTCTCAGAAGCAAGCAGATGCTCCTTGGCCATAGCTGGAGCAATTCCGAGTGTCCTTGCAGCATCAGTAGCACTGACCCCACTTTGAAGGGCATCGGGCTTTTGTACTAGTGATCTGATCCTAGAAAATACCTACAAATGCAATAAAAAATCAAGTAAATCCTATGTTTTTGCAGAAGCTAAAAACGAATACAATCTAGTTTTCAAAGATACAACATCAACCGAACCACTGAAGAAGTGCATAACGTTTAATTGTTTATCACCAGTGTCACATACTGAAAAAACTTTATCTTTTCATCACTGTGAGACTTGTTTTGGATGACCATAACCCTGCTCTCAAACTTCTTAAGCATTACTGGTCTGCAATATAACAGGTAAAATAAAGGGAATCAGCTAAAAACATGTAAAGACAAACTAAATACTGAAATAAAGATTAATAAGTATCAGCAATTTTCACAATTCTGGCCACAAATAATTCACCAGAAACACATAAAGAGATGCAGGACGCACATTAAGCCTCTCCCATAGTGAACAACTCTGCAACAAATCATCAGGTGAAATCAATTTTGCGCCGAAAGAAAATAAAGGATCAGAAGTTCCTTCTATAACGAGTATTATTAACTGAGACTTCGAAATACAAGATGCCAGATGGAGAATCTGTTCCACGCGCACGATTGAAGAGACAGTAAATAACTCAACAAAGGCAACTACATTATTTATTAAGTAGTAATGCTAGAATCTAACACGATATAATAACAGAGAACCTTTTTACCACTAGAACTGAGACTCCCGATGCCTCACGAATTCCTAATAAGTTGCAAATATGCTAATGATGTGATATGAAAACCAAACATCGTGGCTTTTAGGTGACTATAATTTTGACTAATAGGTACTGAGAATGCGCCATTTAAACAGCATATGCAAAATGTCACTTATCAAAATGATGGAACGATATCGCTATTACTAGACGTCTCAACACAATGTTGCACTCCAAAGCAAAAATATTGCTCCTACCAATATCGCTATCATTAGACGTCTCAACCCAATGAAACAATATTGTTAAATCAATTTTTGCGCCTAAACTGTTCTCAACGCCAAATGTACAATCTAATCTATCACTACTGATATCGCAATTCATATGCATAAATCGATTAATATCATTAAAATTATATAATACACACAATAAAAGTTAAAGCAAAAATTAATCGATTACCTTATGCAAGCAAAAATTAACACGTCACACCAAACACCTACAAAGCAAATCATAGCAGATATATTAATTAAAAGCATCATATTAAAGCAAATTTGACCTAATAATATATTAGACGTGAATACCGGCAGAATCGCGGTGGTGTATCGGTTGCGGATTAGTTTGTGCATCATGTTTCGGTGGAGTCGTGGTGGAGTCGCGGTGGTGTTGCGGTGGTGTGGCAGTGGAGTCACGGTGGTGTTGCGGTGGTGTGGCAGTGGAGTCGCGGTGGAGTCACAGTAATGGCGTTGTGGAATTAGGTAACCGTCATTTGAAACGAAGGTACAAAAATTATGTGTTGTGCTAAGGCGCGAATAAGGGCACCTAATCCTCTCCTCATTTTTTTTGCCACAGTCATTTCTTTAGCACCTTTAGGCGATTAGGTGTCTCAGTAAGGGCGACCAAACCAACTGGCTTAGCTCAGTTGGCCACCTTGGAGTCCTTAAGGGCTCTTGGGGGAGGGAGGTCTCGAGTTCAAATCCTGCAAGGGGTTTGAATGAGGGATTTTCCTTCAAGGTAGTCCTTTAATGAAGGGGTTTGGGCCTGGTAACCCCAGGTTCGAATCTTGGAAAAGGTAGGGTTTACCTCTATTAATTGTCGTGCCTTCGGGCGGATTAGTAGGGGGTTTTCCCCATCGGGTATTTGAAATAGGCATTTCCGCTTCGAGGGAGCTCTCTAGCGCGGACCCGGTTTAGACAACGTAGTCTAGACCTCCCGCTGTCGAACCGCGACACGAAGCACTTAATAAGAAATTCACCTTTCAAAAAAAAAAGTAAGGGCGACCATGATCAATTTCCATTTTTTTTCTTTTCTTTTTAAATTTTTTTTAACATAAATTAAAGTTTCATTAATAATTAAAATGTTACAATACTAAATAAAAACAATAATATATTAAATATAAAAACGATACGAAATACATAAATCATAAATCTAATCTGAATTCTCCCCGCATGCAGAGTCATACGATGGAGTCCGATAACCGGCAAATTCCTCGATGCGAGCCAAATCTTCCTCGTCTAGCAGAGGTTCCCCAAAACAATTGGTAGTCGAATTTGATGCACCTACACCATCTTTTTCGTTCTCCCGGTAGCTCCAATTGATTTTGGTGCTGACGTTGTTCGATACCTTTTGAACACATCGCCACAACTTGTCAGCAATCTCGTCGTCTTTGCGGGCTTGATCTTTCAAAAATTTGTCGATCACAGCTTTTCGTTCAGGCGTAATGTCGTTGCAACTCTTGTAGTTTTCTCTCATATGTTGCTTCTCTGCCCTTGCCTTCTCAATCAGATGGATAACGTCTATAATAGCGTTTTTTCGAGCAACATCATCTTCATCGCATTGTTTGTTAACATACATTTTCATATCTTCAACTGAATGGAGGAGACGACAAGCCATAATAAATCTTGTGTTGAGAGGTATTTTGAGTTTGAATTGTGTGAAATAGATTTGTGGATTGAAGTGTGTTTGTATTGTGTATTTATAGGGTTGATTTTTTATTTTTTTTTTAATTTATTTTTTTTATTTTTTAACCGTTGCATGCTAATAACGGTAATATATTGTTTCAAAAGTTGAAATGTATTTCGATCGTGAACAAGACCAAGATGGGTGAAAAAGTTTGGGCGATCGATTCCCCACATGAATGCGATCGAGACATGTTCGATCAACTATGTCGATCCCCAATTGTTACTGTGTCCAGCCTAATTGTGTTGTTCCCAAATGAGGGGATAAATAAATATCCTAGTTAAAAATAAAGTTACATAAACTACCCTTGGATTATTACCAGAACCAACAAAAACCGAACCAGATCGACAGCCCGTCGGTTCGGTTTCGGTTTCAGGTTTTACATGCTTACGGTTTCGGGTCGGGTCGGTTCGGTTCGGTCCGGTTCGGCCCAAAACCGACAAAAACATGTCAAAATACACCTAGACCGACAAAACCAAACCGACGAAAAACCAGACCGAACCGACAACTTTCGGTTCGGTTTCGGTTCGCGTTTTTCACGGTTTTCGGTCCTCGGTTTTCTCGGTTCGGTTCGGTTCGGGTCGGTTTATGACCGATGCTCAACCCTAATACACCCTATCCTCGACACTACACCCGCACCATAACCGCTTCAATCTTGGCCTTATGATAACGCTACACGCGTCGTTTTGGGTCAAAGGAACTTCCTTTTCGTCGAGCAAGTTTTTCAACACCCTAGGCAGTGAACCTAATCTTTGTAGTGTAGTATTAGGGTAAGCCACGGGTATTGATATCGTTCTCTAGGGGAATAGGAATGCTAGCGAGAAGTTACTACGCTAAGGTTGGGGTTGAGGAAGATTATTTTTTATCTTTTTATATTTTTTAAGGAAAGGAAAGGTACGAATCTCGGGGTTTAGATTTGGGAGGTTGGTATTGCTACCGATTACTCTACTTATCTAATTATCTAATCTAAGGTGTATGTAGTCTATGTCTAATTATTATGTGCTCGTATGATAGTTTAAAGATGTGTTTACGTAGGTTTTACTACTCCTTAATTATCTCCTATTGGTGGTTGAATTGTCACGTCCTTATTCTTAGTTGCGTTGTGTGTCTAAGGTTGTAGGGTATGCGTTTCTCCCGAACTCTTTGAACTTACCAAAGGGTCTCGTCTACAAAACCCACTAGGGATAATAAACTGTTACTCTAAGGCACTCTTTGGATGGTTTAGCTTATAACTACTCAAGGAGTTATATTCTAAAGTTCACAAAGATTTAATCAAGCATTAAGTACACAACGAATGACCTATTGCATTACTAGATCATTAATCAACTAAGATAAGAGACAACCAATCAATATTCAATAATTAAGTTTCATATTCCCTAAGCAAACACACAAGTAAATTAGCCGGACATGGAGAACATGCAAGCATACACACAAATAATCAAAGACATAATTGTATTAATGAAGTAAAACACTTATCTTGGTGTAAGATAGGGTTTGGAACCCTAAAATACTGTACAAGACAGCCTTGGTTCGTTTTAGGTTTTTACTCCAAAAGACTACCCACAAATGCTGAAAAATTCGGATTATATATATAAGATTACACATGCGACGGCGTCACCTTATGTTTTGTGACGCCGTCGTGTCGCCAGTCATTAGGGTTTCGTCTTGGCCACGTTAGACTTGCGACGGCGTCACCTTATGCTTGTGACGTCGTCCTCTTCAGCTTCTGACGCCGTCTGGATTACATCTAGGCCGTCTGAGTTGCGACGGCCTACTCTTTTATAACTTGACGTCGTCACTTGAAAATAGGAGTTTTGGCTTCTGTCCCGTCACAAAATCCTCCGACGGCGTCGCGTATAAGCTGTGACGCCGTCACCTTATGTTTTCAGCAGCTTTGAGTGTCTCGATTCTGACTTTGGCCATTTTCTTCGTATATTCGCGCCTTTTCGTCCAAATAAGTGTCATTCCAGCATTTTGCCTTCAAGAGACCTAAAAAGTGAAAATGAACGATATTAAGCAATAACGGATACAAAAGTGATCAAATAAGGGCTTAAACGACCCCTCAAAAAAGTACATTTTAAAACCTTATCACCTTACCTCCACCACATTCTCCTCATCTGAATCAGTAACAGTAAGCGTCTCAATCACAAACTCTTCATCATCATTACTCAGAGAGATTTGGGGTTCTGGGAGATCGTCGAAATCGAAGTCGAAACCTAATGAGAATGAAGGTGCTTCAAAATCACCCATTATGATTAATTGTAATGTGAATTGAAAGTGTTTAGGGTTTGATTTATTGATTTGTGTTTTGTAAGTTTTATGAATTCCGGGGGTTTTGTAAATGTGTTTCGGCGGGTTTTGTCTTTATTGAGAATGAATTGTGTGGCGGCATGGCGCCTGTGTAAGAATGTTTTCAAAATTAATTTGGATTTAAATGAAAAAGTTACTTGGGAGTTGGACTAAAGAATATTTTCTCACTAGTTTTTTTAATTTGTGCTTTTGTTAAGATTAGACGATTATCGCACATAACAACGACGGTGTATAATAACGTTAATTAGTTTGTGTAATTTTTGTTATGTATATACGAATGTGAAGTAACTAAAAGTGAAGAAAGTACAGTTTTCGAATAATGGACTACGTCGTATAGGTAAGTCCATATACGTCGTATAACGCCTTATAGTAATATTTAATATTTTACTAATTAAAAAAATACTTATATAATTATAGTACTCGTGCATACACATGATTTTACATAAATTTTCATTATATATTAATTGATTATTATTTGGTATACATTTTTAATGCACGAAATGTACCTTTTTTTTTTTTAACTTAAATGGTGTTTATGTTAATCTTGTTTAAATTTAACTATTGATAATATATTTTATACATTATATGTGTTTAGTGGCGCATAATGACTCTTGAAAAATTAAGTGTCGTTGCTATATGTACAATTTCATCTATTTTTTTATATTATACTAACTCGTGAGGTCGTGCCTTCATTTTGATATTTATATTT